>OU343225.1:221236169-221299338 GCA_910596185.1 Chrysanthemum makinoi
AGAAAGGAGATGAAGAATGCAATCACATATTCGAAATTAAACCAAACTGCTACATCAGTAACAAGTTATCATCTAAAGCAAACTGCCATATTCGAATTTAAACCAAGTGCTTCATCAAACAAGTTAAAACTAATCCAATCTACATACAACAAACAAGACAACATCAACATCAATAATAATCAAAATCCAAACATTATCTATCGAGACTTTATTAGTCTTTCATCATTATACTATCAACAACGATTATACAAGATCTATGTTTCATCAAAATTCTCTGTTTGTACAATTAAGTAAAATATCTCAGATTTGGTTGTCTCATGTTTCTCAAAGTGATATCAGGCCACATGGGCCACACATGTGAGATAAGAGACTATCTTCACAGATCCTATCTAATTTTCTTTTAATATACGAATTTTGAAAGAAAGGAAACAAGCAATTATGCTTCTCCTTTTCTTTGATTTGAACTCAGCAAATAAAAGGAATCCAAGACTCATCTCAGCGCATGCAACGAAATGAAAAGGAAGTATGATCTCAGATTCAATGTTATCGTGGTTTTAATATGTCACACTGACCTCTTCAGATCCAAACAACAACATTGAAAATCATCATAGATCTGGTTTTTACTTTCTCAACAAACGATAATATCGAAAACCAAATAATTTAATCGATATGTTAATACAAATAAACCGTAAAAACGTTTATTAATATTTTGCGATCTCTTTGTGTTTTGTTGATAACAAATATAATGTTATCTTAAGTATATTATAAGGATACATGTTATTTTTGTAAAGTATTTACATATAGCCATTTAATACAAATTGTTCTAATAAATCATTTGTTGTAATAGTTTATTAGGATTTGTAAAAATCACAACCCATGGATCATATCCATAACCCATGCTATTGACCCATACCCACTTGACTAGATACATTGTACACATTAGATACATTCTATCTAAAAGAATACCCATAGACCAACCCATAACCCATGACCCATGACCCATAACCGAAAAACCTATGGGCAAAGAGGAGCGTCCAACGGATACCTTGGATTACACTAGACAGATCCCTTGTGGGAGGGATCCGTGGGATCCGGGGAACAGTGGCAAGTTTTGCCTATAAATAGAGAGCCATTTCTTCATTCTAACTCACCCCTCTTCTTACTAATTCACTCATATACTCTCATTCTCTTCTAACAAATATCACTTGATCTAGAGAGTACTTCTTTCTTTCTTTCTTTAGTGATTCTCATATAGGTCCTTCTCTAAGGCGAGATCACGAACATTCTACAAGTCATCCAAGCAAGGGGTCCTTGATTGATTTGTTCCTCCGCAAGATTTCTATAGCAAGATCTTGTATTTGATATTTCACATATTTGTTGTGTAATAAGTTGTGTTGGTTTGGTCCACCGTTATCGTTACTCGGTATTTAGCTTTGTGTCGGAAAAGGTGTAAGCAACGTTGTGAAGGCTTCTCCGCCAAGTTGAAGGAGTTTGTTGACATAGTGCTTGAACTCTCGAGTAGGTGACTGGGGGAGTGGATTAGGGCAAGGAAGGTGTCCTTGTAGCCGAACCACTATAAATCGGTTGTGTCATTTCTATCCCTTGCTTTACTTTATTTAATTGCTTTATCATTAGATCTATACTTTCTCTACATCCATACGATCTCACATATTATCGAATCTAAAGTTTTTGAAACTAACTTAAAATCGGCAAAACTATTCAACTTCCCCTTCTAGTTTTCTGGCATCAAGAGCTAAGTTAATAAAAGTTTTAAAGTAAACCGTATTTTAAAAACTTTTCGATCACTATGGGTTCTGAAAATTACAATGAAGGGCAATCTATGCAACGACCACCACTACTTGAAACTAATGGTTTTATATATTGGAAAAATAGATTCTCAATGTATGTGAAGTCTAAAGATATTGATCTTTGTTACATTATTGTTGAAGGCGATTTTGAGGCTACCTCAAAAGATGATAAAGGAAATTTAGTTAACATACCTCATGATAAACTAAGCGATGAAATGAAGAAAAAGCTTTCTAAAAATAGTGAAGCTAAAATGGTTTTTTATAATGCTTTACAAAAAGGAATTGAAAGAATTTATATGCTTAAAACCTCTAAACAAATTTGGAATACCTTAGTTGTAACTCATCAAGGTAATCAACAAGTTAAAAATAATAAAATTGATTTATTTGTTCAACAATATGAACAATTTTCAATATCGGATGAGGAAACTATAGATCATTCATTTGCTAATTTTAATACTATTATTACATCTTTACAAGCACTTGATGAATCTTTTTCTAGCCGTAACCATGTTAGGAGATATCTAAGGGCACTTCCATCCAAGTGGAGATCCAAGGTGACGGCAATCAAAGATTCAAAAGATTTGACAATCCTCACCCTTGATGAACTCAGAGGCAACTTAAAAGTCTACGAGCTTGTCCTTGCTAAAGATTCCGAAGCCTCAAAGGTGAAAGAGAAACATAAATCTCTTGCCATTAAAGCCAAAAAGGCTTCAAGTGATGAAGAGAACTCCTCTTCGGATAGTGCGGCGAAGTATGCTATGGTGGTAGGGACTTTTAAAAGTTCTTTAGAAGGAAGGGAAGATCGTCAAACAACGTATATGACGACAAGAAAGGATTTCGGAAAAGCAAAGAGGACGAGAAGCCAAGGGATGATCGTGCTTGCTTTAAATGTGGAGACCCAAACCACTTTATTAGTAAGTGTCCCAAATGGGATGATCAAAAGGCGTTCGTGGCGGCCGTGTGGGAATGAGCGACGAGGAGGACGAAGAAATTTGTCTTTTGGCAAATGACGAGGTATGTCACGAATACTATAGTAGCTCATCACTAGATGACGACTCATTGCATAATGAATATGACAAAATTTGCAATATTAGCTTAAAACTAATTAGCAAAAACAAGCTTTTAAAAAGTCAAAACCAACGTTTAGATAAAGAAGTCATAGAATTAAAAGCAAAATTGAAACGTCTAGAAAAGGGTAAAATAGCAAGTGGTGAATGTGAACTTTGTGTTCAACTTCAAACACTAGTTGATCAACTAGATTCTAAAATTGCTAGAATGAGTACGAATACTTTAGATATGATATTAGATAGTGTTAAAACCGGAAACAACCAAAAAGTTTAGGTATTCAACAACTTGATCCATCAACTAGTGAAAACAAAGAAACACAATTTGTTAAGGCAATAGAAAAACAAGCCACTTTGTTGTAGGGATCCCAGATCCCATAAAAGGGAAGGCTAGTGTTGACCAGGATCCGTTGGTCTGCTGATAACAAACACTGGTAATAACATAGCTTCTTCATCTAGAACTGATTTTGTTATCGTTAATAAGAAGAAACCAACTCATTTTACCACTAGACAACCACCTCCAAAATATAATCCCATTTTTGCAAGAAACAAGGCTCCATCTTTTTCAAAACCTAACCCATCTAGGAGACCTAATAATATTTACCCGAGAAGTAACCATCAAATGGGATGGAACCTAAATATGCAAAATGGAATTCCTTTTCAAAACTTTGCACCATGGAATGCATATTCACCTTATCCATACATGTCTAACATGAATGGAATGTTTAACACTAATGGACCCATGAACAAATGGGGACCAAACTTTTGAGTTAATTGTTTTCTTAGGTGTGCTTAAAGGTCGACCTAGACTCGGATGAATGGGTCAAGGATAGCGGGTGCACGAGGCACATGACCGGCAATAAAGATCTATTCTCCACATATGAATCCTTCAATGGAGGTAATGTGGTGTTTGGAAATAGCAAAGTAAAATCATCGGTAAAGGTACGATTTCTAACAAATCTCTAACCATTACGATGTGTGTCGTAGAAAACCTAAACTTTAACCTCTTAAGTATAGGACAAATATGTGATAAAAAGTGCAAAGTACTTTTTAGTAAGATATTAAAAAATGGCATAACCATAGGAAGAGCAATTAGGAAACATGGAGTCTATGTCATTAAAATCGGTAATGAACCTAAAGACAAACTTTGTCTTACCTCTATGGATGATACTTCGACCCTATGGCATCGAAGATTGGGTCATGCCAATATGCGACTTCTTCAATCGCTATCATCCAAAGATCTAGTAAGAGATCTACCTAAATTAAAATATGAAGATCACTTTTGTGATGCTTGTAATGTAGGAAAACAATTTCATTCTAGTCACAAAGCTAAAAACATGGTGTCTACAACTAAGTGTCTAGAGTTATTACACATGGATTTATTTGGTCCATCCGCTATCCAAAGTTATGGAGGCAACTACTACACTTTGGTCATAGTGGATGATTACTCTAGGTACACATGGACAAAATTCTTAAAGAACAAAACGGAAATGTTTAATTATTTTGAAATATTAAGCAAGAAAATCCAAAGACAACTAGGAAGTCCTATAGTGTCTATTAGAATAGATCATGGTAGGGAATTCGATAATGAAGTGCAATTTGGAGCCTTTTGTGATGCTAATGATATTACTCACAACTTTTACGGCTCCACGCACTGATCCTATCGAATGGGGTAGTTGAAAGAAAGAATAGAACCCTACAAGAAATGAGGCGCACCATGCTTAATGAGCAATCCATACCTCAAAGTTTTGGTGCAATGCCGTTGATACTTCAACGTACATACTCAATCGAGTCTTAATTAGACCAATATTAGGTAAAACTCCATACGAGTTACTCCGAGGAAAAAAGCCTACGTTAGATCACTTTAGAGTCTTTGGTAGCAAATGTTTTCTTCTTAATACTAAAGATTACCTTAAAAAAAATTATCCTAAATCAACCGAAGGTATCTTTCTAGGTTACTCTCCAAATAGCAAAGCTTACGTCATATTAAATAAAGAAACAATGAAGGTAGAAGAGTCATTAAATGTAAAATTTGATGAAAGTCCACCCAAACCCTCTCCACCTCTTGTCGATGACGAGATCATAGAAAGTGAAGCTATAGTAATAAAGAAAAAGATAAATGAAGTAGAAGAACCTTTAAATGATGAAGTCATTAACATTAAAGAGTCCAAAGATCACCCTGTAGATAAGGTCATAGGAAAGTTAAAGGAAAGAACATTAAGGTCTCAAGTTCAAAACCAAAGTAGCTTATTTTATTTTGTTTCAACCATAGAACCTAAGAATACACAAGAAGCCATAAAAGATGAAAGTTGGGTAATGGCTATGCAAGAAGAATTAAATCAATTTGTTTCTAATAATGTTTGGACACTTGTCCCTCCACCTAGTAATCAAACCATAATAGGAACCATATGGGTTTATAAAAACAAGTTAGATGCAAACGGAGTAGTGTCTAGAAACAAGTCTAGACTCGTTGCTCTAGGGTATAACCAACAAGAAGGAATAGACTTTGATGAGACCTATGCCCCCGTGGCTAGATTAGAGTCTATAAGAATACTTCTTGCGTATGCTTGTGCTAATGATCTAAAGCTTTATCAAATGGATGTCAAAAGTGCTTTTCTAAATGGTTTTATTAACGAAGAAGTATATGTAGCTCAACCTCCGGGCTTCATCGATTTTGAAAAACCTAAACATGTGTATAAGTTAAAGAAAGCCCTTTACGGTCTTAAACAAGCTCCAAAAGCTTGGTATGATAGACTCAAGTCATTCTTAATCAAACACAACTATACCATGGGGTTAGTTGACAACACACTTTTTACCAAGAAAAGAGAGTCACATATAATCATAGTTCAAATATGTAGATGATATTATATTCTGATCCACTTGCCTAGACATGTGTGATGATTTCTCTAAAATCATGCATGACGAGTTCGAGATGTGTATGATGGGAGAACTTAGTTTCTTTCTTGTTCTACAAATCAAACAAGTAGAAGATGGTATCTTCTTTAATCAATCTAAATACATAAAAGAGATGTTAAAGAAATTCGGTTTAGAAGAGTCAAAACCAATTAGGACACCAATGTCATCCGACACCAAACTCACTAAAGATGAAGACGGCGAATCCGTTGATAATACTAAATATCATGGCATGATTGGTAGTCTTCTCTACCTCACGGCTAGTAGGTCGGATATCATGTTTAGTGTTTGTTTATGTGCTAGGTTCCAAGAAGACCCTAAAACATCACACCTAGAATCCGTAAAAAGAATATTTAGATACATTAAGGGTACAACACAATTAGGATTATGGTATCCTAAGGGGACGGGAGTAGAAACAATTGTATACGCACATTCTGACCATGCAGGTGATTATGTTGAGAAAAAGTACAAGTGGGGTATGTACTTTTATGGGATGTTGTTTAACATCTTGGTTTTCAAAGAAACAAACGGCATTAGCAATATTAACAACCAAAGCCGAATATGTCTCCGCCGGCAAAGCATGCCAACAAGCACTATGGATGAAACAAGCGTTAGTTGACTACGACATTCATCTAAGTGACACAGCCATTATATGTGACAACAAGGGTGCCATAGATTTAAGCAAGAATCCGGTATTACATTCTCACACAAAGCATATAGAGATTCGTCATCACTTTTAAAGGGACACTGTTCAAAAGGGGAACATCTCTATTAAGAAGGTAGCGTCCGAAGACAACATAGCCGACATCCTCACCAAACCGTTGAAGCGGGAACAATTCAACCTACTTCGTCTTGTTCTTGGTCTCATGGAACAAACTTCGTAATTTATTTTTTTGACTCTACAAGGTATGTAAACACTAGCCTTCTTCTTTCTAAGTCTAGGATTTCTATTTCACGCACAACTCACAAACAATATGGGAATTTTCAAAACCCAAGATAAGTTTTTCACTTATAACTCATAGTTTTCTTATTTTCTTTCAAAAAAAGTACAAGTTGCAAACACATAATTACATACACATCTTCTTCTCAAAGGATAAAACAATTTTTATTCGCACATAGAAACCTCTTTTTGAAACGTTTTCTAAAAAGGATACCTCTTCCAGTATCAATTTCACAAAAGAAATTTCTCACGTCTAGGACAAATAGCTTTTTCATTATTAATACAAATTAAAACCCGTTTTCATTGCATCTCAAGTCTTGTGAATGCTAAAGGAGATACATAACTAATATGTATTTTCTGGTACATTCATTTAAGCAACAATGAATTAAGAGCACTCGGGTTATCTCACATAATAGTATGCTTTTTCACTTCTAGTTTATTTTTCTTTTCTTCTTAGGAGTCGAGATAACCGCAACTCCAAATAGTTTGCATATAGGTACACACTAGGCAAAAATGTTTCCAAAAGTAAAATTTTGTGTTGCCTGCATCACCAGTCCCATGGATCCCAGCCTTAATGCTCGACAGATCCCTCAAGGGAAGGAGCCGTGGGATCCGTGAGACAGAAGCTGTTTTTATCTTCTATTTTTCTCACTTTGGATGAAAACTCCAATATCTTTTCATATTTTTTTTTGGAGTATGTTCTTTAATGCTTGTGTTCTCATGATCACATGCCTTAAATTCATATCTAATCATTAGATTTTAATCCAGATTTTGGGTCAAGCATTCATTACAATGCATTGTTTTTCTATATATAGAACTCCCAAAATGCTTGCATAATTAATCTCATCTTCATAAAACAAACAACACCATGTCATCTAAAAGATCTTACAACTTAGATGAATCACCTACTACAAACAATCCTCTTCATGAAATCCAAACCTTTGCACTTCCAACTTCCAAAATACCACAATCAAACTCTAGGATATCCGCACAGATTAGCATCCGGCCTTGTTTCTTAGCAAAACCATCATCAAATGGCTAATCACCATCATATAACTCACCAAAAGATGCTTCCATTATAGCACCTCCTTCATCACCAACAAGTACACCAACTTCATCACCTAAAGTCACTCCTGTGGAGCTCCTTACGACTCCAACAAGATCTCAACAACCAAAACAAAAAGAAATAGCCTTTTTGATACCTCCCACTTCTCCAAACACAATATTCAATGACCATGAAACATCACCACCCTTAGCTCCCATTAAGCTACAAGAACACCTAGGTTCTTTTCCACCACCACTTCCAAACATTCCGGACTTTGATCCATACTTTCCTATTTTTCCACCACATCTTCCGCAACTCACAAATCAAAACAACCCGGAAAACTTCTGCACTCATTACCCACATCACTTACATTGTGAACATTGTCAATCCACTAGGGAAATTGCAATAGAAGTTAGGGAAGAAATGCGATTCATACTCAACCTCATTCTTGATCGCATCAATATCATTACTCATCAAAACCTCCATCCATAACCTTATGCAAGCATGGATGGAATCATTATTACTATTTTCTATTTTTAGTACTTTTCTTTTGAGTCGTTTTCAAGAACAAGTCTTGTTCTTATTTTTACATGATTGTAGGTGGCATAAATACCACTACACTTTGTTATTTTATTACAAGTCCTTGTTTACATACCTTGGTTCCCAATCTTGATTTTCGTTAATCACAAGATTATTTAAGCATGTTACTAACGTTTCTCTTTGTAGGATTTTTTATTATTATTATTTTTATTCACTTGACGCCCCAAACTAGGGGGAGCTACCGTCAAGGGGGAGTAAGCGATACGTGGACTCTTTTCCACACTTTTATTTCTTCAATGGGTTAACTTTTTGTTTCGACAAAAAGGGGGAGATTGTTAATACAAATAAATCATAAAAGCGTTTATTAATATTTTGCGATCTCTTTGTGTTTTGTTGATAACAAATATAATGTTATCTTAAGTACAATTATAAGGATACATGTTATTTTTGTAAAGTATTTACATATAACCATTTAATGCAAATTGTTGTAATAAATCATTTGTTGTAATAGTTTATTAGGATGGGTAAAAATCACAACCCATCGATCATATCCATAACCCATGGTATTGACCCTTACCCACTTGACTAGATGCATTGTACTCATTAGATACATTCTATCTAAAAGAATACCCATGGACCAACCCATAACCCATGACCCATGACCCATAACCAAAAAACCCATGGGCAAAGAGGAGCGTCCCACGAATCCCAAGGATTACACTAGACGGATCCCTTGTGGGAGGGATCCGTGGGATCCGAGGAATAGTGGCAAGTTTTGCCTATAAATAAAGAGCCATTTCTTCATTCTAACTCACCCCTCTTCTTACTAATTCACTCATATACTCTCATTCTCTTCTAACAAAAGACCACTTGATCTAGAGAATACTTCTTTCTTTCTTTCTTTAGTGATTCTCATATCGGTCCTTCTCTAAGGCGAGATCACGAGCATTCTACAAGTCATCAAAGCAAGGGGTCCTTGATTGATTTGTTCCTCCGCAAGATTTCTGTAGCAAAGATCTTGTATTTGATATTTCACATATTTGTTGTGTAATAGTCGTGTTGGTTTAGTCCACCGTGTTACAGACTCGGTATTTAGCTTTGTATCGGAAAAAGGTGTAAGCAACGTTGTGAAGGCTTCTCCGCCAAGTTGAAGGAGTTTGTTGACATAGTGTTTGAACTCTCGAGTAGGTGACTCGAGGATTGGAGTAGGGTAAGGAAGGTGTCCTTGTAGCCGAACCACTATAAATCGGTTGTGTCATTTCTATCCCTTGCTTTACTTTATTTACTTGCTTGATCATTAGATCTATACTTTCTCTACATCCATACAATCTCACATATTATCGAATCTAAAGTTTTTAAACTAACTTAAAATCGGCAAAATTATTCAACCCCCCTTCTAGTTTTCCACACGATCAAATAATAAACAATCTCTGCCTTGTGTCTTTGTGTATGGTTCATTAAACTCATAGATCTAAAAAGATCTATACACAAAAGAACTATTGCATCATAGATCAAAAATCTTATTTGTTGATATCCGAATTTAAAGAAAAAGGTTATAACAATTATGTTACCTCTTTTGCTTTGATTCGTAAATGACATAATACAAATATGATGTTCTTGAGTAAACCTACCCACTACCTCTATAAGATCTCGAATCCGTCTCAAAATAATCCTCAAACCATCCCTGTGGCCTATTCGATTGAGGTTCATCATGCCATCCCTATGGCTAGGTTTAATGTGATAAGGAGCTTGAAGCGAGTAAAGGAATGAATGAGTCTTAATCGTTATTAAAATGATATAAGTGTAAGATGTTGACTCGTTTGTTTTGGGTATGAATGAATGAATTTTTGAATGAGATCTGTTTTGGTGAGGCGTATACTTAAGAGAGTAAGTGGCAGATGAGAAAATATTAGGGCACACTTATGTGGTAGGGTTACAGGATTTTTTGGTTAAGAGTGTGATATGTTAGAATTATATACTCCGAATATTAGGGTTCCATTACATGAGATCGGGTATTAAATCTGGACGGGCCGGGAGGAGGTAACATGGGCCTTTGATCCGTTTACTAGTTGGACTGAATTAAATTTAGTCTTTACAGGTGGGCCTCGTGTGACAGTTCAATTCGTGTGATAGCTGTTGTGAAATAACAAAAGTTGTATAGTCTATAAAAACTTTATAGCTATTAAGTGTAGGGGTTATATTAAGTAGTATTTTGTTACTATATTTTCACAAGGTTATGCTTCACGGCTAGACTTTACAACGCTTATCAAATGTGACTACAGAGAGGACTCGTTACTTCTTATTCAGGTTGGATGGATTTAGTGGTGATTTGTAAAGTGACTACGGGGTTGTTTGGACGGTATTTCTTATTTGGATTTGAAGTGAGGTTTTCCGGGCGTGTTTACTTATTTCGTCTTCTTTCTTTCTACCTTCCACAAAGATGACTTGTTTGGGCATTTATAGAGTGTGAAAAAGACTTAGCTATTTAGTTACTTTGGTGATTCTTTCTCGCTTAACCCACAACGTAACTATTACTTGTGTCTCACGCAGTTGAGGATACGTCAAGAGGTTTTGTACATTGGGTACACTGTTTCTTTTCCACAAGGATTAGTACAAGCTTAAGTAACAAATATGGGGAATTCTACTTCATGTTCAAGCTTGGTATATCGGGTTTACTTCTTCTAGTGGTCACTGCAATAGCCGACAAAATACATGAATGGTGTGTTTACCAAAGAGTTTAAAGGATCAGATGTGATCAGCAATTCCCATAGATTATTCGATGCCACATAATGTCAATGATACTTCACAGTCTAAACAAAAACTTTCAAGAATCTTCAGCGTCAGTCTTGATTTTTCAAGATGTTTGCCTATGACAAGAACTTCTCGTGCAAATGGTCGTACACGTTATGATGCTTCTGAAAGTTCGAAACCATCATGGGGTAGAAACGTGTACTTTAAAATGTGTACTTTGATGTTTTATGGTAAACCTTTAAGGGAAATAGTGTATACTACTTGACTTAGTATGGTTTGTGAAGTTGTCTACATATGGGTAAAGAATTGTTGATGATATTGTTGATGATGGAGAATGAACCGTTGATGAACCGCTGCATGTTCCCCTAAAAGAGATATTCACAGAAACCAATGTTGTCATTACACATTCAAAACTGACATTGTTTACGGTTTATTCTTGGTTTTGTAAAATCCCGAGAAAGAATCTATTTCTCGGTTTAAACCATAGAATTGTAAAATCCTGTGATGATGGAACCATCCTGGAGAAAGGGAAAATGTAATTTTGGATCTCATCTGATGCTGGTACTATGGTTTCTTCTTCGAAGAAGGGATAAAGGGTGTACTTCATGAATTGGGTGTTTGTTTGGATTGTCTTCATGGCAGTTTGGTAATTACATGGTTTTACGGGGTAATAAGTGTTTGACCAAGGTCGGGATGAAACGATTATCAAAGTTCATTTAAAACATCAATGGAGGCTAGAACTGGACTTTTAATCTATAAAATGTGACAACGGCGTTAATTCAATATTGTTTATTTGAGGTTGAAGTGAAATTTCACGGGCAAGTGTACTTAGTATATGAAGGTATTGGGGATGGTTGGATGAAGATTCTTCGAGATCCTTGTTCGAGCTTTTAACATTTTAAAAGACGAAGACTTGGAAGTCTAGTTATTTTTGGTTGATTTTTCTTTTTCTTTTTACCACCACAAAATAACTATCACTTTAAGGAGTTACGTTGTAGTGCTCAGTGTCACATTGAATTATGGATTTTCAAGAGGTGATGTACGTCTTATACTTGATGGTTGGTTGGATGAAGAGTATAGAGTACTTAGGGATTCAATGGAGCATGAAATCTCGGCACCGCTCTTTGTTACATATGTTCAAGTCTAAGTCACGGGCTCGGGTTATTTTACTTCAGGTTCAAATTCATCATATTGGGTTTTCTCCATCAGCTGTCACGACAAAGAGCCTGCAGAATGATAATGGGGTTGATAACAAGTTTGTCAAGAGATATAGAAAAGAGAGAGATTATGACGTTTGAACACAACAGTTCAAGCCTCGTACTCTAAAGAAAAGAAAAGTGTACGGTTTAGTGCGCTTTATCTTCCGAAGAGAAATCTTTTTATGACGTTTGTACACAGCAGTTCAAGCCTCGTTCTCTAAAGAAAAGAAAAGTGTACGCTTCAGTGCGCTTTATCTTCTAAAGAAGAGAAATCTTCTCAATTATGACCATTCTCATCAACATGCTTCATACTTTTTCGATGCGCTTTAAATTATCAAGTGAACCGAATTACCGTTACTAGTAATCTTATTCCACTTGCTCAATTAAAATGACGATGGTGACATCATATGCAACCTTTGAGGGGGAGAAGTGTGAATAGACTACATTGTTGAAGATATTCACTTGTTTAATCAAGAATGGCAACTCTGTTTGCAATTCTTGGGGGGAGAAGAAGTGTGAAACTACTGCATGGTTGATTGACTTCTGAGAACAAATGGTCATACGGCTCCAAACTCATGTAAGAACCGAGCTTATTCTTATCGGGTCTTCTTCACATGGAGTTTCTTCTAAGAGCCGTTGGTTGACATCTTCTTACGAACTGATGAGTTTAATGATAAAGTGCTTCCAGTTGCGGGGTTGATTTCCTTGATGAACATCTTTCTATTCTTGTTTGATTGGGAGGGATTTTAGTTAAGGGTATTTGCTATATAAGTTAACGGGTATGCATTTGGTGAGAAGAAGATGTTAACTTTCTATTCTCCAAATGGACAATCTTGAAGAAGGTCAAGTCTACACTATGTTCTACATTTTCTGCTGCATGTTAGAAGACTAAAGACGAGTTGCATTTAACAATCTAAAGACTTCTTCTTAATCTGATCATTTATCAAACAGATTGTCGGTTTAGGGGAGAGCACTAATTGGGGGAGAGTAAAAGTCAGATTTAATCCCTATTTAGATTTGCTCACATCATTCTTCAGCAAGTTGATTCCTACAAGATGTCGAGTGTTCTTCTCAAAAGATTTCAAGTATCTGGGCTTATAATGTGTTGTTGATTCTGAAGTGTCAAAACCAACAAGGGGGAAGGAGACACGCATCTAAATGCAAAACGAGTAAACTTGATGAACTTAATACTTATAAGTGATTGAAGATATCCCGGGAAGACAAATGTCATTACCGCAGAGAAACTCATGGTTTGACTCATGGCGTATAGTGTTCTTATTCCAACTATGTGGGGGAAGAGATGGAAGAGTTAGTTTCTGATGAAAAAAGAGGTACACAAGTGTGTGATGATTTCGATGTTATCGTAATCATCAGGGGAGAGAATTGTGTACATTGGGGACGCACAACTATTTCACTTGAGAGCTTAATCAGTCATTCAGTGATAGATCACTTATTCCGGAGTTGACATCCGTAGAGATAATCAGTGATTCAGCCTGCTACTTCAATGTTATCGGTTATTCTCTATAGAAAGGACATTTGGGTACTTCGGGTTCTTGAGATTCATACACTATCATCAGGGGAGAAAAATGTACTTCAAGGATGGTTAACATATTCACGTGATCGGACTTAATGATGTATTCCGGATTTGATATCCGCAGAGATGATCAGTGACTTGATCTGCTACTTCGATGCTATCGGCTATCGACTATTCTTTCTTCGGGAATATGTGTATTCGGGTTCTTGATCATTTATTCTAAGAGACTGGTTGCATCAATTCAACTACAGGGGTAATCGGTCTCTTGACACCTTTTCGGGATGCATCGCTTCAGACTTCATTATTTATATGTGTGATGATACGTTGCTGTTCTATCTATTGATATAACCCCAAACGAAGAATCACAAAGATCATTCTTAAAAGGAGCAGCAAGATCGATGATAAAGGTGTGCTTCTTTGTGCACCTGGCTAAGGGAAGCTTGAAAGAAAGCTTTGAATCTGCTCAGCTAAAGGATTTTCGGTTTGGGGGAAGCTGCCAAAGTCTCGCATTCTTAAAGGCTCAATTCCTTCTTTTCAAGAGCTTCAAAAGCTGGTGGTGGATGTTTAAGAGATCACGATTTCTATCTTCTACAACGGGGCTGTTCGATATCCTTATCTCGGTACTCGTATCATCATCTTCTTAAACTATATCATCTACTCTATCTGTAAATATTTCTTAAGAAAACCAAAATACAAAAATATAAAATCATCAAAAACAAAATAGAAAAATACAAAACCAACAAAAATCCCTAAAAATCAAAAAATTTGAAAAATTCCAAAAATATGTTTTCTCAAGACATGTCTTCTGGTATCGGTAACATCTACGGTCTTAGAAATGTCATTCAATAATGGCACGGGACTGGTATGTGCTAAAACACATACCTTTTTGTTATCAAAACTGACCCAAAATAACCAAGAAAGAGCCGTTTATTGTTAATATTTGCGTGTTTCTTGAGTTTGTGCATTTGCAGGTACGGATATGTTGAAAGCAGACAAAGGAAAGCCAAAATCAAAGAAAACCGAGCACTGAGAGAGAAGAGAAGAGTGCAAAAGCTGAGGCTGGGAAAGGAATTTGCAAGATTGGATCATCATTTTCTCAAAATGGCAGATTTAGTCCTTGAAGATTCAGAATTGTCATGTTTAGTCCCTTGGAGTTTCAGAATTTACAAAAATCACCCTTGGATTATTTGAGCTTAACAAGATTGGTCCTTGAGAGATTGTCAGAATTACACTTTTGGTCCCTTGGAAATTCGATTGTACAAATTTGGTCCCTAAACTATTACTTTGATTACACTTAAATCATAAGTCCAAAGCTAGTACTAAACCATTCGGCCCAAAAATATTACCCGAGCCCAATCTAAAACACACCTATACCCGGTTTGTTATCTAGACCCGAATCCCCTCTGACGTTATTATTTACCAAGTCAACGAGTTAAAACCCGGTCAAAATCAAACTATATTAAAAAAACCAAGAGCGCCAAGCCTTTACCCTTTTTACCCAAATCTGGGAATTACATAAACCTAATTTACCCCGTGAGTCAATTGGTCAAATTAATGTGATTAAGGGTAAGTTTGTACTTTCTCTGACAATACACGACACATGGGTATCCAAGTCAGCAATCCGTGTGCCTATTGCCACTCTTTGCTCTGTGATTGGTGGATGAAGCGTGGCTATTGATCCAATGATTGAGATTGATTGAACACATGTGGGATTTGATCAAAGGGCTACAAATGACTCTGAAGAAGCACAAATTGGTATCTAGATCCTTCCAAAGGCCTTGAGCTCTCCTATATAAAGACCCCAATTCGTTCATTGATGGATATCTCTCTTTCTTTTCAATTTCAGTAGCTTAGTGTAGTTGTTAATCATTTTAAATCACTGCTTTGTAATTCTCTTTTAATTTCACTTATTGTATTAAGATTTTGTTATTAATGAAATTTACTTTTTATGCTAAAAATACTGTTATGTTCTTAAATTGTTTTTAAATTGCTTATTAGTCTTATTGTAATTGATGATAGCTTATTATCTAATAAAATCAGTTTGTTTCTCACACTTATTCAAAAATACAAAAAAATCAAATAAAATCAATGAAAAATAAAAAAACATGTCAAATCTGTTCTATGGAATGATTTACACATAGCTACTGTTTCTATATGGTTCATTTAAGCTTTTCATAGCTTATTGTGAGCTTGTTCTTCTTTTCAAACTCAAATCACAAAAATCTCAAAGTCATATCAGTTGCTATAGTATCTGTTATTAATCTGTTGGTTTTGGATCTGGAATTGGATGATGCTAATGTTGATATTGGTTTGATGTGAGCTGGATTGGATTAGGATAGGGGTTTGTTAGGTTAGTGGTCTTTTGTTTCATCATTGGCAAGCCATAGTGGCTAAGGAATTTTGTAAGTCTCAAATCTGTTTTCAATCAGTATATCTGTTATTGAATCTGTTATTTAGTTATCATTGGTACTGTTTGATCTGAGTTTGATGATTGTTTAGTGTATCTAGCTATAATCTGTTAGTTACTTCTTAAATCAGTAGTGTAGCTAGTGTTTGGATTAGCTTATTTAACTGTGGATTAGAGTTATTGGTTCAGATTTGAGTATTGATACATGATAATATAGGTACTTGATAGTGATATAAGGCTTTTGATATAGCAGTAATAGTCATTTAGTCAAAATCAACTTGCAACTGATCTTTTTGGTGAATCTGTTAGAATCAGTAGGTAACAAGTAGCATATTAGCTTAAAAGTAAGTAGATCTAGCTATTGGTAACTTAGTCTTAGCTAAAAACATCAAAATCATTGAATTACTTTGGATTAAAACTCAATAAAGTCAAATATAGAATCTGTTTTCAAAAGTCAAAATTGTATCAAAGATCCAGTTTGAGCAGATCTTGCAGCTTGAGCACTAAGCTCATTTCAGTGATTTAGAGTCTGAGATTTGGTTTAAGTATAGTCAGCTAGGTGGTCTATAAGGCCTAATTTCTGTTTTTGGCTTTAGCACTCCTGATAAGCATTTGGATAAGCTCAAACCAAGGGGGTGTTCACTGTTTTGCTTAGAATAAGCAGTTTTGCTTAGATCATTGATCTGAGCTTATTACTTGTTAGGAGTAGGTATTTTCAGTAGCAATTAGCTTATTTTAGCACTCATTAGCTTCTGTCACTGTTTGGTTGGCTAATTAGCTTATTTGCTTATTTTGGTAGCTTAATCTAGTAGCAGTTACACTATAGCCTTCAATTTTCATACATAACCTGCTTGTTTCTCATTTTTCATAGATTAAGATATTAATTTTAGAATTATCCTGAGATTTTTATAATTTTTGGTCTTTATTTTCTATTTTTCTCATTTTAAAATAGTTTTTAATCACTTTTTAATAGCTTTAATTGCATTTAATTGAGAAAAAGTTCCAAAAATTAATTTTTCAATTTTAACAGTTTAAGATAAATATAAAAAAGCATAAAAAATATTTTTCCTTATTTTTCTCCTTTTATTTGGTATTTTTCACAAATTTAATTAGATTTAAATAGATTTAAATTCATAGAAAATAGAAAATTAATCAGAAAATTACAAAAATAGTTTTGAAAAGTCTTTTATGTTATTTTAGATTTTTGAAAAGTAATTCCATATTTTTCCTCTCTCTTTCATAATTTTTAGATAATTAGTCTTATTTTTAAAGTTAATAATTAGTTTTTAATTTTTATAAATTCAAGAAAATTCCTAAAAAATAGTTTTCTTATATCATTTTTAGAGTAGAAGTAGTTTTAGGTTATTTTTAGGAGTTAGATTAGTAAGTAGTTGCTTTTATTACGTTTAAATTCGTATTTACGTTTTAGTGTAGATTTGTGTAGTTTGCCTTTATTCTTAGGATTTTCCCATAGCTTTTAGTTCCTTATGCTTTCCTTATCCCGTAGTTTAGATAATATCATTTTACTCCCCTTTTCTCATTCGAATCCGATTATCGAGGCGTGAGTTGGAAATTCCATTCAACCCTCGTTCGGAACGATCTCGGTGCTCAAACCTAACACGTTTGAGTTACCCGTATACTACACACTTCTATTATTGATCAGTGTCTGAGCCGTTTTAAGTTTCTTACGGTTAGTCATTCACAAGTGGCTAGCTTGTGTGAGTCAAGCTTGACGTTTCGACACAAATCAATTTTTGGCGCCGCTGCCGGGGAGGGCTTGTAGCGAGTTTTCGTATTCCGTCTCGAATCGCGTGTATTTGAAGATCCTTCCCCGAGTGAAGTTCCCGTCGTTTTTGTAAATATATATATTTTTGAAAAACCCAAAAACATCTAAAAAATACCAAAACATTCTTCCTAGAGTGTTTACAAAACCATAAAAATTAAAAAACCAACAAAAGAAACTGAAACGTCAATTGTTACGTCGGCTCACCTTGAAGGTACAACCTATACACGGGGTATAAGGAAAGTCTTGACATTAAATTGCAGACTGAAGAACGATCCACTCTTCGTTCCCGCTCCGCTGCGCGTACTTTTGAGAGCTACCGAGCACCGATTGACGTGACGGTTACAAAAATATTGTGTTTTCTTAAATATAAAAACCCAAAAAGATTTTCCTTTTCAAAATTTGTTTTAAAAACCCAAAAATATTCTTGTTTTATCCTCTTAACCCGATAATTCTTTCTTCTTAACCCTCTATATGTTTAATTCTCATGGATACGACCGATTATCGTCATTGTTTTCATTGCAAAGGCCGTATGGAGGAGAAACAGTATTGTTGTCTTAATCCAGAATGTGTATGTGGTCGATGTGGACAACCTGGTTCTAAAAAATCTTGCTATTGGTGCGATTTAGCCGACAAAAAATCTCTCGATGACTCTAAAAGTTTTTCTGACCAACCGCCACAACTCGAGATATGTTCTTATCATCGTTGCCTTCATTGCCAAAGCAGTATGGAAGAGAAACAATTTCGGTGTTTGAAATGTATATGTGATTGGTGCGGAAATAATTGCCGGAATGGATTTTGTGATATATGCAATAATTTTATTAATCCAAATCCAGATCTCGCCCGTCTTTATTCACGGCTAGAACAAAAGAGTGCTCTTTATAATGACATAAATGGAGAACCTCGATTCCTACTCCCTCTCCGGTGAGGGAAATGGAATATGTTTCTGAGCCCGAAGTGATTCCCGAACCTCTCACGAATAATTCTTCGATTTATCAGCTCGTGTGTATCGGTGCAGCGGACCGAATATGGTGAGAATTGTCCCGCTTGTAGTAATGGAAAATCAGGAACCGAGTTTCACCACAATCCTGACTATGAGCCAACCAATTTTCCTAACCAACCTTTGTACCATGAGCCAGAATCATACTCTTGTGAGTATTGTGGTGGTCCTCACCAAGGTTTTCATTGTCAAGTTCAATTTAACAACTCAACCTTTGGTTATGAACCTTACCCTTATTCGTCACAACAATCATCTGTTGTGAGTATTGTGGAGGTCCGCACGTTAATTCCGATTGTCAGATGCAGGACCCGAATGTTTACGAACAAGTTCCTTGTAACAATTACGACTATCCTTATAACCCACCTCCACAATACCAAGAAATTAAACCACAACCTTCATCATGTTCTGAAGAATTTAATCAAAAATTTCAAGAAATCATGATTGATCTTAAGAGTCTTCTTGAAAAACTTTCCCACGAAGAAAAAGATCCTAATCAGAAGACCTATCGTGAATTATTAGCTGAAGAGGCCGCGAAAGTGATCCAACATCGTCCTACTACCTATTATTACGATTCTGATTCTGATGACGATTATACCCCTTCGAGTGGCAATCCCACTCACGTTTCTGAGCCTTGCATTTCCGACCCTTCCCCTTCACTCACGCCGGTTGAGAGAAGTGACGTCATTTTGGAAGAGGTCGATGATCATGTTTCTTCAAACATTGTTGAACCCGTTGACTCTCTCATAATGGGGGATGAGCATCTTAGTACTATTCCAGAAACGGAAGAGACTAGTGTTGAGATCCTTATCCCAAGCCCAAGAGAGTCTGGGGTTGTTGATATTTGTGATGAGCCGTCTCTTGATATTTCAAATGATCATGATGAGATGTTCTCCGATTCCGATGATGATTCTTATGGAGACATCGATTTTGTCGACGATTTACCTTCTGAGCCCGTCTATATTGAAGAAGAGAATGAGCCTGAGCCAGAAGAAGAAGAGATTGAGCCCGATGATATTGAGATCGAGGATCCAGCACTACGTCAAACATTGTCGAGAGTTTATCTTCTCATTTCCAAAATTGAAGCCCTTAACGATAATTCGAGTTCGCATCCTATCTCCGTTAAAGATAGTGATTTCTCTCCCGAGCTTGAGACTTTCCGATTTGATGAAGAGATTAGTGGCAATCCCACTATTGATGATGTTTATCCTCCGATTCTTGAGCGATTCTATTTTGATATTGATGAGAACAAAGTTTTGAACGAGATTTTCGATACTCCGACTAATGACCCGATCATTGAGGAAGTCGACTCATTTCTTGCTCTTGATGACTTGATACCACCGGGTATTGAGGATGTTGTTATAAATGATCCCGAGGGGGATATGATGTTTCTTGATGGACTTCTTGACTCTTCTCTCTCTCATGAGTCCACCATCACCTATCCCGTTGAGCCGACATGTGAAGACAAAATCTTTAAACCCGGGATATTAGACACAGATGAGCTTTATGCTAAAACCATTGTTAGTGATAAGGATCCTCTCTTGGATGCCTTCAGTATTGAGCCTACATCTCTTATCCTTTACCATAAGCTCCCGTCTTCTTTGGAGTTTTCTCATTTCTATCCATCATCCTTTCGTCCACCCGCAAAACCACCGGATGATGGATCATTCTTTCATGATATACCATTTGTGCTTGAGCCCGACATTTTCTTCCCCACCCATCCCGCCCAGTCTCATTCCTTCGGGAATGAGGACACCGTTTTTGACCCTGGTATCTCTACCACTTTCTTCCCCAAGGACAAATGAATTCGGGGACGAGTCAGGCTAGCGACTCGGTGATCAAAAACAGTAGCGCTTCGTGGGAGGCACCCCATGCTTATCTTTCTCTTCTTTCTATTTTCTAATAAGTGACGCGAAGGGGTCTGCCTCTTCGATTTCTCTTGTTTGGTTGTTTGTGATGTTGTGTTTAGGATGTTCCCGATATGAAGACTCTCGTGCTCGAAGTTTGTCTTTTCTCCACTCGAGTTTCATGATCGTTGCTGAAGGAAATCCGATATCCTAATCTTATCGACTAACGTTTATCTTTGAGCATACTTAATAAACGGCTTTTAGATTTTCGTGATACCCTTGCTTTAAACATTGAGGACAATGTTTCGTTCTAGTCTGGGGTAGGGTAATCTTTGATTTGATTTGACCGCACTTGCTTATTTTCTGTTGTGTTTCTCGCGTAACCCCGTTTTTCCTTAGAAAATGAAAAATTGTGCAAAAATGAGAAAATTTAAAATTTTTTGAAGCTTTTGTTAAGTCTTTTTGATTGAAAAGTTTTGCTAGTCTCTTAGATTAGAAGCTATAAAATGCGAATTCTAGCTTACAAGGCCAAGATTTTGCAAGTTTCCCTGAGTGACTTTAAATATGCATGACTTGATTTCATTAGACGAAGAATTTGCTAAGTTTATATATGTTTTGACACCTTGATTGACTTTCCGCTGGTGAGAGTAGGAATAGAATTCTGACTTGACTGGGCGTGTTGAGCCCTAGCTTGTTCCCTTAACCATAGATAATCTAAAATTATCGGCTAAGCATCTGCGGATCTCATTATTTGGGATTTTAAATTTGCAGAGATCGAGAAATGATAGAGTTACTTATGAGTTTAGATGCTAAGCGTGGAGTAGTTGGTTCTCTTTAGAGCCCATCGAAGGTACTTATGGCTTTTTGTTCCCACAAAATTGTTTCACCCCATATCTGTCTAAATAATTAGAGATGTTGAGTTTTTGGCGATAGTTAGTTCTTTTTCTTCTTAAAAGAATCTTTGTTTTAAAAATTGGGTACACATCAAGGATCCGTAATAAATAAATGAGAAATCAGTGATATGTGATAAAGTAATAAGTAAAGTTGTGAGCTGCGGTGTCGAGATCGGACCCTTGGATCTTTAGCCGGGATTGAGTGAGGTCTTAGCCTAGCCAGCCGGGATCCTCATTTCATGAAGCCTATAGTCTTGGAATTACCCCGTGAAGCTCCGTGGTTCACAGCTCATATAAGTAAAGGTATAAGTGCAATAAAAAAAAAAAAAAAAAAATGATGAAAATGAAAATTGAAAAAGTCAAAAGTATAAGTGAATAAAAATTCCTTGATGTGGACCTCATTTTTACGACAATGGTTCTTGAGAGAAGATGGATAACTAATTATCGACTTAGCTTTGTATCTTTATCGGAATAAAAGATTATCGAAACGAGAACTTGAAGAAATTCATTTCTCACAAAAATAAAAAATTCTAGAGGAAATAGGAAAATGGGAACAAAAGGTAATTACACAAGTAACTTCCATGGGTAGTGTTAGCATCTAGAATCATTTGTAACAATGATTTCGGTTTTACGCTTAGTTTGGGACTTGTGAAAAATCAGGGACGATGTATTCTATCCGTATGGTCACTTCACGCTGTGTTGTGTTTTCTACTCCGTGATCCTAACGTGTCGTTTGAAAAATGTTTGAGTTATTGATCGACATGAAAGTTCAACAAACCGTCATTCATAATCGGAATGTGCTTAACCGTAATATCTATATATGTGATTTAAAAGGTAGACGGGGCATTTTTAGAATTAAGGCTTTCTTAATCTCTTTTGAGGAACATTGACTACTTCTTCTCTAATTGGTTTGTCTGAACTGTTTGAAGTTTCTTACGGTTAGTCTTTCACAAGTGGCTAGCTTGTGTGAGATAACTTGATGGTTTAGACATATCAATGGTTTAGTAGAAAGAGATTGAAATCCTTGGTTTTAGAAGCGTGAGTTGATTGCATTGCGTGAGGACACGACAATAGTTTCGTCTGGGGTATTTTGGTATGTGCTAAAACACATACCTTTTTGTTATCAAAACTGACCCAAAATAACCAAGAAAGAGCCGTTTATTGTTAATATTTGCGTGTTTCTTGAGTTTGTGCATTTGCAGGTACGGATATGTTGAAACAGACAAAAGGAAAGCCAAAATCAAAGAAAACCGAGAACGAGAGAAAGAAGAGTGCAAAAGCTGAGGCTGGGAAAGGAATTTGCAAGATTGGATCATCATTTTCTCAAAATGGCAGATTTAGTCCTTGAAGATTCAGAATTGTCATGTTTAGTCCCTTGGAGTTTCAGAATTTACAAAAATCACCCTTGGATTATTTGAGCTTAACAAGATTGGTCCTTGAGAGAGATTGTCAAAATTACACTTTTGGTCCCTTGGAAATTCGAATTGTACAAGTTTGGTCCCTAAACTATTACTTTGATCACATTTAAATCATAAGTCCAAAGCTAGTACTAAACCATTCGGCCCAAAAATATTACCCGAGCCCAATCTAAAACACACCTATACCCGGTTTGTTATCTAGACCCGAATCCCCTCAACCCGTTATTATTTACCCAAGTCAACGAGTTAAAACCCCGGTCAAAATCCAAACTATATTAAAAAAAACCAAGAGCGCCAAGCCTTTACCCCTTTTTACCCAAATCTGGGAATTACATAAACCCTAATTTACCCGTGAGTCAATTGGTCAAATTAACTGTGATTAAGGGTAAGTTTGTACTTTCCTCTGACAATACACTGACACATGGGTATCCAAGTCAGCAATCCGTGTGCCTATTGCCACTCCTTGCTCTGTGATTGGTGGATGAAACGTGGCTATTCTGATCCAATGATTGAGATTGATTGAACACATGTGGGATTTGATCAAAGGGCTACAAATGACTCTGAAGAAGCACAAATTGGTATCTAGATCCTTCCAAAGGCCTTGAGCTCTCCTATATAAAGACCCCAATTCGTTCATTGATGAATATCTCTCTTTCTTTTCAATTTCAGTAGCTTAGTGTAGTTGTTAATCATTTTAAATCACTGCTTTGTAATTCTCTTTTAATTTCACTTATTGTATTAAGATTTTGTTATTAATGAAATTTACTTTTTATGCTAAAAATACTGTTATGTTCTTAAATTGTTTTTAAATTGCTTATTAGTCTTATTGTAATTGATGATAGCTTATTATCTAATAAAATCAGTTTGTTTCTCACACTTATTCAAAAATACAAAAAAATCAAATAAAATCAATGAAAAATAAAAAACATGTCAAATCTGTTCTATGGAATGATTTACACATAGCTACTGTTTCTATATGGTTCATTTAAGCTTTTCATAGCTTATTGTGAGCTTGTTCTTCTTTCCAAACTCAAATCACAAAAATCTCAAAGTCATATCAGTTGCAACAGTAGCTGTTATTAATCTGTTGGTTTTGGATCTGGAATTGGATGATGCTAATGTTGATATTGGTTGGATGTGAGCTGGAATTGGATTAGGATAGGGGTTTGTTAGGTTAGAGGTCCTTTGTTTCATCATTGGCAAGCCATAGTGGCTAAGGAATTTTGTAAGTCTCAAATCTGTTTTCAATCAGTATATCTGTTATTGAATCTATTATTTAGTTATCATTGGTACTGTTTGATCTGAGTTTGATGGTTGTTTAGTGTATCTAGCTATAATCTGTTAGTTACTTCTTAAATCAGTAGTGTAGCTAGTGTTTGGATTAGCTTATTTAACTGTGGATTAGAGTTATTGGTTCAGATTTGAGTATTGATACATGATAATATAGGTACTTGATAGTGATATAAGGCTTTTGATATAGCAGTAATAGTCATTTAGTCAAAATCAACTTGCAACTGATCTTTTTGGTGAATCTGTTAGAATCAGTAGGTAACAAGTAGCATATTAGCTTAAAAGTAAGTAGATCTAGCTATTGGTAACTTAGTCTTAGCTAAAAACATCAAAATCAGTGAATTACTTTGGATTAAAACTCAATAAAGTCAAATATAGAATCTGTTTTCAAAAGTCAAATTGTATCAAAGATCCAGTTTGAGCAGATCTTGCAGCTTGAGCACTAAGCTCATTTCAGTGATTTAGAGTCTGAGATTTGGTTTAAGTATAGTCAGCTAGGTGGTCTATAAGGCCTAATTTCTGTTTTTGGCTTTAGCACTCCTGATAAGCATTTGGATAAGCTCAAACCAAGGGGGTGTTCACTGTTTTGCTTAGAATAAGCAGTTTTGCTTAGATCATTGATCTGAGCTTATTACTTGTTAGGAGTAGGTATTTTCAGTATCAATTAGCTTATTTTAGCACTCATTAGCTTACATCCTGTTTGGTTGGCTAATTAGCTTATTTGCTTATTTTGGTAGCTTAATCTAGTAGCAGTTACACTATAGCCTTCAATTTTCATACATAACCTGCTTGTTTCTCATTTTTCATAGATTAAGATATTAATTTTAGAATTATCCTGAGATTTTTATAATTTTTGGTCTTTATTTTCTATTTTTCTCATTTTAAAATAGTTTTTAATCACTTTTTAATAGCTTTAATTGCATTTAATTGAGAAAAAGTTCCAAAAAATAATTTTTCAATTTTAAAAGCTTAAGATAAATATAAAAAAGCATAAAAAATATTTTTCCTTATTTTTCTGCTTTTATTTGGTATTTTTCACAAATTTAATTAGATTTAAATAGATTTAAATTCATAGAAAATAGAAAATTAATCAGAAAATTACAAAAATAGTTTTGAAAAGTCTTTTATGTTATTTTAGATTTTTGAAAAGTAATTCCATATTTTTCCTCTCTCTTTCATAATTTTTAGATAATTAGTCTTATTTTTAAAGTTAATAATTAGTTTTTAATTTTTATAAATTCAAGAAAATTCCTAAAAAATAGTTTTAATTCTAAAATAGTTTTCTTATATCATTTTTAGAGTAGAAGTAGTTTTAGGTTATTTTTAGGAGTTAGATTAGTCGTAGTTGCTTTTTATTCGCGTTTCGTTTAAATTCCGTATTTACGTTTTAGTGTAGATTTGTGTAGTTTGCCTTTATTCTTAGGATTTTCCCATAGCTTTTAGTTCCTTATGCTTTCCTTATCCCGTAGTTTAGATAATATCATTTTACTCCCCTTTTCTCATTCGAATCCCGATTATCGAGACGTGAGTTGGAAATTCCATTCAACCCTCGTTCGGAACGATCTCGGTGCTCAAACCTAACACGTTTGAGTTACCCGTATACTACACACTTCTATTATTGATCAGTGTCTGAGCCGTTTTAAGTTTCTTACGGTTAGTCATTCACAAGTGGCTAGCTTGTGTGAGTCAAGCTTGACGTTTCGACACAAATCAGGGACCATAGATGAAGTTCAAGCAGGAGGTGTAAATATTCTTTTCCAAAACATGTCTCAAAATATGGCTTGCAGTTATTTTAGACTGTAACCCGTGCTTAAACCAAGGTTTGCTATTATTTCAGATAGCAACCCGTTTTTCAAAGAAGGAAAGTGATGCACTGATTCCTTAGGAAAGAGATCAATAATAGAAGTGTAGTATATGGGTAACTCAAATGTATTAGATTTGAGCACCGAGATCGTTTCAAGCGAGAGATGAATGGAATTTTCAACTCACGTCGCGTTTATCGGGATTTGAATGGGAAAAGGGGATTTTTTGATGTTTTCTAAACTACGGGGCAAGGGAAGTAAATGGGAAGCAAGTAAAGGCACTAAATCTATGATGCAAACAAGGAATTATAACTAATAATGCAAATTAACACTAAAACGTAAATTACGATTTAACTAAAACGTGAATTAAATGCAAATTATTCTAAATTGATCCCTAAAAATGATCTAAACTTACTCTACAACTAAAAATGCAATTTGAAAATTATCTAAGATTTAAAACTAATTTTTATGATTTTTTATTGAATTTATTTGAATTAAAAACTAATTTTGTATTTTTGAAATGGATTGAAAATGCTAACAAATTATGAAAACTTTAGAGAAAATTACAAAACTATTTTTCAAAAATCTTAAATAACTAAAAATAATTTTTAAAACTGAATTTGTTGTTTTTTTTTACTTTTTATCTAATTTCTATGAATTAGAAACTATTTAAAACTAATTGAATGGCTAAAATTTATTATTTAAACTATGAAAATTCAGGAAAAATATTTTTTATGTCTTTTTGATTTTTCTTAAACTGTGAAAATTGAAATTATATTTTTGTGAGCTTTTTCTGATTTATTTGCAATAAAATCTATTTAAAAAGTTCTAAAACCTATTTTAAACTCAGAAAAATAGCAAACAATGACAGAAAAATATGAAAATTTCTAGAAAAGTCTTAAATATGATTTAGAAGTTAGGAAAAATTCCAAAAACTACTTGTGAATGCAGATGGTACTAGCTGCTATGAAACTGATTATGGAAAGCTACTTGAAAAGCTATAAGCTACTAAAGTTATCCAGAAGTTAAGACAAGCTGAAATATGACTAAATTGATGTAAACTACTTTACTGCAACAATAAATGACCAAATAAGCTCAACCTAGAAGCAATTTAACAAAACCAAATCCTAATAAGTAACCAATCTAAACAGCTCTGATCCCTAACTTTTAGCTTATGAAGAGGCTTGAAAATAAGCTCAAATTGAAATCCAGAAATTAAGATCTCTTCATAACCTGACAAACTACTTGTAAACCAGAATTTAGCCTAAGAGAAGCTTAAATGAATTTTGTAGAAGCTTTGCAAAAAAGCCTGTATACACTCAGTATTAACTGAGTGTGTGCAAAGGGTAAACAGGACTCAAATGGAACACTGCTTTGATGGATATAGAAAATTTTTAAAAAATAGTTTGAAAATATATTATCAAATACCACCAACCAAAGTTTTAAATCCCAAAGTTTCAACAATTTTTATCCATAACTCTAAGATCAGCTAACAGAACTGAAAACAAATTTTTGACTTTTTTATCAGAAATGGATTTTTGACTTTTGTGAGTTTTTGATCCACTAAAATAGATGCTAAATGAAGTAATTAGATGAAATATGACCTAATTAAGCTAAACTAAATGATTCTAAACCTAATAAGCAAACTATCTTACTCTATCTCTAACTGATGAACAAATTAAAGCATATTTAAATCAATTTAGACTTTCACTGATCTAAGGTGCAAACTAATGAGCAAAATGACTATGATTAACCTAAAGGAGACTACAGCAACCTAACTTAAACACTGAACAAACCTTTAGCTCAGATTAAAAGCCTAATCCAAACACTCTTTTAGTTACTGATATGCAAATAATCAAGCACTATCAACAACCCAAGCCTACTCAATCCTTAACATAGATTCAGAATGTAAAATTAAACCTAAATGATTCAAACCTAACCAAGCAACAATAACTATTCTATACTACTGAATTAAAACTGTAAAAAATTAAAAACTCACAAGATGTCCAACCACTATGGCTTGCAACTGAGCAAAGTACCACTATCCTAAATTATTACCACCCCCAAATCAAGCTACAAACAACCAAGTTCTGAACCATATCAGCAAATCACCCTCTCTTTTTTTTAGGATTCCGAGGATGGGCCTGTTGAATTGTCACGTCCTTATTCTTAACGCGTTGTGTCTTCTAAGGTCATAGGGTATGCTTTTTTCCCTAATTCTTTGAGAATGCTTTAAGTTTATTGCTTACAAAATCTCTAGGATTCATAAACTAACTCT
This sequence comes from Chrysanthemum makinoi, assembly GCA_910596185.1. Taxonomy (NCBI): domain Eukaryota; kingdom Viridiplantae; phylum Streptophyta; class Magnoliopsida; order Asterales; family Asteraceae; genus Chrysanthemum; species Chrysanthemum makinoi. The sequence goes on from OU343225.1 coordinate 221,264,679, forward strand.
AAGGTTATCTTTGGATTTTTAGCCTACAATAACTCTAGGCGATTATAAACTAATGTTCACAAAGATTACTCAAGCATTAAAAACACAACGATGGCCTATTGCAATCCTAAGCCAATTATAATTAAGATAAGAGACAACCAATCAATACTCAATAACTAGGTTTCATAGATCTAAGCAAACACACAAGTAAATTAGCCGGACATGGTAAACATGCAAGCATACACACATAAAATCAAAGACATAATGAAATCAATGAACTAAATTACTTATCTTGATGTAAAATAGGGTATGAGAACCCTAAAATACTGCCTAAGACAGCTCAAAATCGTTTTAGGTTTTTACTCCACAATTCTACCTCTCTAAAAGTCTGAAAATTCGAATTCTATATATAGAGTTACAACTGCGACAGCGTCACTCTTTAATTATGACGCCGTCGGATCGCCGCCATTAGGGTTTCCTCTTGACCAAGTCAACTTTGTGACGGCGTCACGTTGTGGTTGTGACGCTGTCAGCTTCAGCTTCTAACGCCGTCTAAATCTGGATCTTGGCCGTCTGAGTTGTGACGCCCTACTTTTTAAAGCCTGGCGTCGTCAGGTATAAAATAGCAATTTCACTCCTGAGACGAAATTAAGTAGTAACAGATACAAAAGTAATCAATTAAGGGCTTAAATGACCCCTCAAAAAAGTACCTTTTAAATCCTTATCAAATATCCCTACACTTGGTATTTGCTTGTCCTCAAGCAAATGTGCTTTTAGCCAATTGATTTATAAATTAGGGGTCATGAAGCATTAGTTTAGAACGATCCACAACACATATAAGCCCCGCAAAAGTCATAACAAGCACGGAAATTACATACTAGCACCTCACATGGGGTGTTTGGATACTCACATCTCTCGGGTGTATATGGAATATAACAAATTGGAAATGGAAGATAAACACTCATTAACCGGTCCTAGTACATAGATTACCATAGGCTTGAGACTAGATCAAACCTCCATTGCTTTGGCGTAAGCACCTAGGAAAGACTATCCAAGTGGTCTTTTAAAGGGTTGTAATGTTAGGCTTACGGTAGGGAAACAAAGGGTTTGGTGGGATAGGCGATTTAGTGGTGGCAAGTCAAAAATCTTTGTGTTACAAGCATGCGAATAATGGCGTTGCTAAGCCAAAACTCGACACTCTAAACTCTAGATAACTTAAACAAACAAACATAAATTTAAAGATAGATGTAAGATGGTAGCCCGTATTTTTATTATTTTTTTTTTGAACACTCCATTTTTTTTCTTTTTCTCTTTTTTTCTATTTTTCGATTTTTTTTTTCATACACTTTTACTCTACCATCCTCTACGATAACATCAAAATAATAGGGATTGATAGGCACATCCCTACACTTGAGTTTTTATTACTCTAACACTAATTTGACCCAAATTGAAAAGATCAAAACACTTTGAGTACATTATTATGAAAATAAAGGGAATTTAAATTTAACGTTCCCTTCCCGTTATTTCATAAAATTTAACTTTTCCCATGAGTCCCAATCGTCCCAAAACTGTGTACAAAGGATATTACTTGACTTAGCAACTTATGCAAGAAACTAGATAATTGAACTAAGGGTTTAGTGTGATAACAATAATGCACTAAAAGTGAGTGCATACAAGGTAGGCTAAGGCCATTTGGGTGTACATTTGGGGGTGGATTGTAAACAATGCTCTTCATTGATATTCCAGAAAACCGAAACATCACGAGAACCGCGAAAAGGATAGGCTCTGAGGGGTTAACTAGGGGTATCGTGTACTAAAGATGAGTACAACGCAAAGGTGTAGGGAATTACTCAACCGATGTGGAAGAAGTAATTATATTACGGGTATCAAACAAGGGTTATCCCAATGCCTCTTATCATTTAGTTATTCCTAACTACACAAGTGTAGTCTTACTAGCGATCTCGGGATGCATCACAAAACAAGTTCTAGAATCTATTATACTACCGGTTCACACTCTAAGCATTAAAGATGAATGCTTTAATTCCTACAAATCTAAGGGCGATCCTCACATTTTGGGTGGAATTTAAGTGGTGAAGGGTTTTTTGTGCTAGTCATCTAATTTCCTATCCATGAGACACTTTATTAAGACTAACGGCCCACTCTTATATGTCATGAAAAATTATAAATTTGGTGCCAAAATTACCCTAACCGATATTTCTCATGGTTTATTACACAAATGAAATTGGACAAACAAATAATCAAGGATAAGCATAGTTTCAAAGTTCCCGTTTTATTTTCCCTCCCTACACTTAAACTGAACATTGTCCCCAATGTTCCCCGAAAGTATCAAAGTTATGATAATAGAAGGTAATAAAAAACGAAAGAAACTAATACTCCCCTGATTAGCTCGGTAGGATCCATGTGAAGTGGTGGTTACATCTTTCTTCAAGAAGAATGTTTGCGTGAAAAGCTTCTTCTCATCTTATGTATCTTCTTCTTGATAAATTAAACCTGCACACTTGAAGAAAACAAACGAAACCTTCACGTAAAATCAGCGGTAACAATATATATATGACTCTACTAAACTAGGATATAATGCTTGTGGAATGGATGTTTACAGATTTTCTAGAAAATTAAGACCTGGAAAATTCCAAAAATTTATAAGTAGCTCAGAAAACGAGAAAAAGTAATAAGCTGTTTCTGCTCCTCCTGACGCCGTCAGGTTATCCTGACAGAAACTGGTCTGCGATTTTCTGGAAAAAATTCTAGAAAATTTACATCTTTAGAATCTGGAAAAATTTCCTGCAAAACATCCATTATGACTCGATACAAGCATTTGACTCGAACAAACACACATGTATATCTTTTAAATAATTGTAATTCTCATGTTTACGTTTCTTTTGAAAACGTGTGTAATCCTCCCTACACTTATCCTTTATGTAAAATACCCTTATATGTAATTAAGACGAGGTTAAAGACAAAATAAACCATTTTTACAAATTTAAACATGAGAATAAACAATCAATAAAAGATACACGACACAAACAAGCAAAAAATTAAGCATGGGTTGCCTCCCACGAAGCGTTTTTCTTTATTTATGAGTCTTGTAGCTAGACTCGAAGTCGTGCCCCTACGTTGTCTCGTTTTGCATCCTCAATGAGAATTCTATCATGTTGAAAAAATTTTCATTAACTCTATACCTAGGCCCTAGGGTCAAGCAATCCTTATAATAAAGCCTCCTTCTTTTCCACATGAATTTAAAACCTTTTTCAACATCGTCCTTGCTTTTGTCCTCAAAAGCTCTAATGTTATCTCATTCAAAAAGGGATAGATGGCCATATTCATTCGTCTTCCAAGGCATCCTATAAGTGATCTCATCGTTTCCTTCCTTAAACCTAACCGTTCCACATACTTGTTATGGCTCATTTTAGACGTTTCAACAAACGGTTTTCCTAGCACTACCTGGGATAGGCTACAGTCAATGACGTACCCAATGTCTTCTAGGACCACAAAATCAACTAGGTAGGTGAAATTTCCTATAAAGACGTGTACATCCTTGACTCTTCCCACAAAGTTGCAAACACCACCAGGATACTTAGGGTCTCTCCTAATCTTAAGTCGCTCATTCATAATGTCATTGTAAACAGCTGATGACATCACATTAATGGAAGATTCCGTATCTATGTAAGCATGCTCGACATTCCTATATCCGATCATACAAGGAATTTTGAGGTTCCAAGGATTTCCTCTCCTAATCTTTGGACATATCCTAATGATGGGTGATCGGGGATTGTCTATTATGTATTGGTGGTAAGCAACCTCTTCCTTAGTGAGGTAAAGATTGAAATAAGCACTATCCTCCTCATTCATTAAGCCATTTTCCGAATTACTGTTGATCATGGAGCCAACTACAGAGGCGCTGACCACTTTCTCAACAGCTTCCCTAATTGTGCTATCAAATACCTTTTGCAAATCTTGAAGGTTGGAGTTTCTACTCACATAACGGCTTCGGCGGCTGTGTTGGTCATTGGTTTGGGTTTTGAGTGAAAGTGATTTATTTGGTGGTGGGTTGTTGAGTGGTGGTTGATTATCACCTTCCATAATGAAAAGTGATGGGGTTACTAACAAAGGTCATGAAGAAGGGGGATAGACTACGCGGAAGCTAAAAATGGGAAAAAATATTACTTGATAGGAATCAAGCAAGGAAACCTAAACGAGGTGGACTCCTAACTAGCTTTTCTATTCCCCGGCAGCGGCGCCAAAAACTTGATACGCTTACACAGCGCGTTCGGGGTCAAAGGTTTCCTTTTCGTCGAGCAAGTTTTTCAACACCCTAGGCAGTGAACCTAATCGTTGTAGTGTAGTATTAGGGTAAGCCACGGGTATTGATATCGTTCTCTAGAGGAATAGTAATGCTAGTGAGAAGTTACTACGCTAAGGTTGGGGTTGAGGAAGATTATTTTTTATCTTTTTATATTTTTTAGGAAATGGAAAGGTACGAATCTCGGGGTTTGGATTTGGAGGTTTGGTATTTCTACCGATTACTCTACTTATCTAATTATCTAATTAACTAAGCTAGGGGGTAGTCTATGTCTATTGTTGTGTGCTCATATGATGATTAAGAATGTGTTTACTTAGGTTTTATTACTCCCTAGTTATCTCCTATTGATGGTTGAATTGTCACATCCTTATTCTTAACGCGTTGTGTTTTCTAAGGTCGTAGGGTATGCGTTTATCCCTAACTCTTTGAAGCTACCAAAGGTTAATGACTACAAAATCTCTAGGATTTATAAACTTAACACTAAGGTATTCTTTGGATGTTTAGCCTGCAATAACTCTAGGTGATTATAAACTAAGGTTCAACAAAGATTAATCAAGCATTAATAGCACAACGAGTGACCTATCGCAATACTAGGTCAATCACAATTAAGATAAGAGATAGCCAATCAATATTCAATAACTAAGTTTCATATTACCTAAGAAAACACACAATTAAATTAGCCAGACATGGAGAACATGCAAGCATACACACAATCAATTGAAGACATAATTGAATTAATGAAGTAAAACACTTATCTTGATGTTAGATAGGGTATGGAACCCTAAAAATTGTACAAGACAGCCTTGGTTCGGTTTAGGTTTTTACTCCACAAAACTACATACTGAAAACTGAAAAATTCGGATTCTATATATAGTGTTACAAACTGCGACGGCATCACTCTTTAATTGTGACGCCGTCGGGTCGCCGTCATGAGGGTTTCGTCTTGGCCACGTTATCATTGTGACGGCGTCACCTTATGCCTGTGACGCCGTCTCCTTCAGTCTCTGACGTCGTCTGGATCAAATCTAGGCCTTCTGAGCTGCGACGCCCTACTCTTTTAAAACCTGATGCCGTCACTTGTAAATAAGCAATTTGGCTACTGAGTCGTCACAAAACTAGTTCCGACAGCGTCACAAGTAGAACCTGATGCCATCCCCTTTCAATTCAGCAGCTTGTGTAAAACCCTAAAAATCGTAAACGTGATTAAATGACTATTTTGCCCTCAAGCGTAATAAATGTGAAATACGTTATATGCGTCAAGCTCGTTTATTTTACATTGACACTTGAATATATTATATCAAATAGGAGTAAACAGCCTTAATTACTAAAAGAATATTACACATTGTACAAGTCATTTGGACCTAATCATAAAAACAAATTAAGAGATAATTAAAATTAAATAATGAACATCATTATGGTAATTAAGAAATTTTATTTAGTTAATGATTCAAACCCCTTATTTTTGGCCTAGTAAAAACGCCCAACACAAATCTTTTCAATCACACATTAATTCCTATTAAACTCTCATTTAAAACTTACCATCCCATGTAAAAATAAGAACAAAGAAACCCTAAACTCCCTCTTCACCAAAGTGACGGCCAAAGGGTTTTCCCCTCCTCCATTTCAGTCGACAACAGAAGGGTTCAAGAGAGACTATCGTATCGTGAGGCTGCTGTGATCAAGTTGGTTCAGGAAGTGTTGTCGTGGGTTTATGATTCTGGTCATGGGTGCTAATTCAAAGGTGGGTACTGTTTGTTTTCGGCTTGACCATGGTCCTTGGTCCTAGGTTCTTTGTTTCTCCCATTCGACACACAAGGGTAATATATCAATCTCGTTTTCATTTTTCCTTCTTGTATTGTTTGTAACCGGGTGATGAAACCATTTAAATACATGTCGAATCTCACATGAAATAATAGATTTTGTTGTCTCATAAATGATAAAATGGATTTCTTGAATCATGATTCTAAACGCGTATGATATGAAAGATATGAGACCTTGTAATGTGTATTCGAATCTGATTTTAGACCTCTAAATATTCGACCCATATGTGATATTAATAACGAGTTAGATGAACCTTGAAACGGGTATGTATAAAATTCATAAGCCGGAAAATATAAAAGTTTGGCATGTTAAGATGCTATTAAAACAGGTCATACGGCTTTCATGGGTCATGGGTGCGTTTGGGTACGTAAAACATGTGATTATAATGGTTTTATTTAACCCTAAAACTGGAAAGCATCACATGTCGAATTTGTGTGTGTTATAGATCAAATATTATAAGTGCAATAATCTGGATTTTGTCGGAAAAGTTTATTTTATGTCTTAGTTAAGTTTTCCAAGTGGTTTGGTCAAATTTGGAGTTGTCTAAGTCGTATTTTTGAATTTTACAAGATCAAGTGTCAAAGCTGAGAAAACGGGTCTGAAATTTAGTTGGATTGTTTGATTTTTCATTTTCAAACCATAAGGAATTGGGAGCTCTCCTTTTACACGAGTGATATTTAGGACATAAATGAATTTCTGGGAGTTTTGGGGATTTTTCCAAGGTGTTTAAACAGGTCCAATAAGCGTAAACTTTTAAGGTGTATTTTCTGATCACTTCTGGACAGGTCTGGACTTGTGATTTTCCATAGGCCAGTTGGCATGGAATTAGAACCCACCAATTTTTGGAGAGTCTTTTAACTCATATGGGAACCCCTGGGATTTTACTTGATTTTATTTGAGCTAAGTAAGTATTTTATAAAAATCGTTAAATCTGGTCCTAATGGTTTATAACGTAAATGGTGATTGAGTATAAAACTAGGGTCTCATTTATATGCGTCGATTAATTAAAAGTATAGGGTGGTTTCGTAAACATTAAAAGTTGATGGTTGACTTATTAATATGACAACTAAATGGACTAAATGAGTAAAATGGGTAAACATGCAATATTTACACTTAAGACCCCATACTTTGTCATAATTACACTTTAAACCCTAAACTTGTAAACTTAGCATAAATGACCCTTAAAGTATGATAACACGTGTTTTTCATCATTTTAACCTAAATTGACTTGATTATATCCTTCATGACTAAATTTGCTAAATACGGAAACCTGCTATTTTCGGAAAGTCACTAATTATAGAAACCTGCTATTTTTGGAAAGTTACTAATTATAGAAAGCTGCTTAATATGGAAACTTGCCTAAAATAGAAAGTGACCTAAAATGGAAAGATACTAAAAGTAGAAAGCCGTGTAAAATAAGTAATATGATCTTAATAAGCGTTATCTAATTCATAGGTTCTTGACGGCGGGATTGATTTGTCTTGCGACTTTACGTTCCTTTTTGGCTTGCTTCGAATAAGGTACATATATTCTATCCCTTTTCAGTAGGGGTTTCTCATGACTTCCTGATCCTTTGACTTTGTTCTCTTATGACATTTCATTGCTATGATTTTTCTTTACTATTGACCCTTCTGTTATTGCACCACTGTTACTGAACTTCCGTTTTTAAACCCATTGCTACTGAACTATTGTTATTGACCTGTGCTATTGAACCTTTGATATTGAAATAATGATATTGGACCTTGATATTGAACTATTGTTATGAACCTCTGAATTGTAAACTATTGATATTGCACATTTGCTTATGAAGACATATACATTGCTACACTTTGAACTTTTTTCTGACCTGTCAGTTTGATACCCGAGCCATTAACTAGGCATGGGGGTTCCATGTCCATGTCATTGATGCACCAATGGCATGACTCTAGTGTGTACGAGTGATGTTACACACCATCCCCATATTGTATTGATTATGCGCGCTTCAGATGTATTGTATGACCACTATTGTTCCGCAGGGGGCGTATGGATGCATCCTAGATTTGTATTGTGTTGGATTGATATTGATATTGTTTTGGTGATGTGGTGCGTGTGTGCAATACACCCCCTCAAAGTCTGGGAGCTTGCTACTCCATTTGTTACTGAGGTCTCCCCTCCTATTGATTTGGTATTCTGAGGTCACCCCTCCGAATACAATGGTTATTATTGGTCACTATTGGTTACTACTGGCTACTATGGATATTATGATTTGATATGGTTTGTTTTGTTGGCTCGGGATGGATTTCTGACAGACCTTACACTATTGATATACCTATATTGAACCTTCTGTATTCCCCTACGCACCATATTCTGTATTGATTATCTTTTACCCAGCACTCTTATGTGACTCACTCTAGTACTGAGATATATATTCCATTTCATTGATATGTCATACTCTCTTTTTCCGTTGCTTCGGACTATCGATCCATACACGTACCGGGTTATTATATGGTTATTGAATTTGATTATGCCTTTACATGTTTTACGTGACTATCGTTTGCCCTGCTACTGTATTAGTAATATGTGATTGTCTGGTTCACCTATTGTCATGCTAATAATTGATCAACCGTTTATCCTACTATTATGTGACTCTTTGATTCGTCTGGTCCATGCTAGTGTATAAATGATTGTTTTGACGGCTTATCATGTAAACTTCGTTCGGTTAACCTCATGGACTGTGAAAATCTGTTAGTATCCTTATCTGCTTATTGTTGACCTGCCATGTGTACATTGCTGTTTATGCTACTGTTTGATTGGATAAATGGTTCGACTTATGTGGTCTGGCTTGTTAACTTGTCAATTTGTTCTGCTATGTCCTCAAGTCATTCAATTATAGTGTTCATGCTGAAATCATAGTTGATACGTGTGGTTACCATGTCTGATTACTGATGGTATTTCTGCTACTGTAATACTGGTGATGTTATGAACTGTGGGTACTTGACTTGTGTGATTGCCATGCTCACTTACTAGTTAATGGCTTCCGCTTTCCTATAGATTTCTGTTTGACTTGTATGTCTTCTAATTTCTTTAATTGATTGTATGCTACATATGTTGTGTGGATGCTACGTCTGTTATATTTACTTATGTTTCAGTACTTGTATGCCAGGTTTGTATGTGCTTGTATATATGTCATCGGTGCTTTGCTTCGCTCTGTTCTCCTTATCATCTGTTCTTTTTGGATATATGTATAACTGTGTTCTGCAGGATCCTCCTTGACTCATTGGTTTCCTTTCGTTGCGACCTTGTTATCGGATTCCTTATTTTCAATTTCTGATTATATTTAGCTTTTGTTTTATTATATCTGTTCACTGGCCTTTTTAAGCTCAGCCGCATTTCTTTTCCTGTGGCAGGTTTTTAGGTCTGAATATGGGCTTCGATGGGCTGAGAGTTAGAGTGTCTGAGTGGACCAACCCTAGCACCTTATTACTTTGGGACTTGTTTTGAAGAACTTTTGTTTTGGGATTTTATTTCATTTTGGATATTGTATTTTCCTTGTCAGTTAATTGTGTATATGTTTTGATACCTCATTTTTAAGTTTTCCGTTTGTAAGGATTTTATTTGTATGTTCTGATATGACACCAGAATGTGACACTTCTGCCCTTATCGGGTTGGGGTGTTACAGCTTGAGTGTCTCGATTCTTGACTTTGGCCATATTCCTCGTATATTCGAGCCTTTTCGTCCGAATAAGTGTCATTCCAGCAATTTGCCTTCAAGAGACCTAAAAAGTGAAAAGGAACGAAATTAAGTAGTAACGGATACAAAAGTGATCAATTAAGGGCTTAAATGACCCCTCAAAAAGGTACCTTTTTCCTTATTGCTTTCCCCAAAATCTTTTAAATGATTTAAATCAATTGAGATCACAAATCTCAAAAGGTTTGAAATGTTTGATCGGGGGAGAGATCGTGATTTAAATCTCAAATCTGTTTAAAGGCTAATTGTTTCGAAAGCACTCCTTCCTTCATGTGCCAAACGATTCAAATACATGATGCACATGATTGAGGAGGAGCATTTAACCAAAACCATAAGAGAATTTAAACCAGGCATATTTTCTCCCAAGTTTTCTAAAACTATTTAAATCACTTGGGATCCAAAATCTCAAAGGGTTTGATATTTTTGATCGGGGGAGAAAATGTGATTTAAATACGAAATCTGATAAAAGATCATTGTTTTGATTCAAAGTGCAAGTTCTCTCTAATATGTGCTAAACTCTTTCGTATATCGATGCACATATTGAGGGTGAGCGAATGGTTTCTATTGGCAATCGTGGAAGTTCTTCAAAAACCTCTTTCCTCTTTGTGCAAAATAATTTTCAAATATCCAACGCACATTTTGAGGGGTCCAAGAAAATCAAAAGGCTTTTTCTAAGGAAATTTTGATCAAGAATATATTTCAAAGAACTCTTGCCTCCATGTGATAAACAATTTCAAAATCATATGCACATGTTGAGGGGGAGCATTTCTAAATAATCAAAACAATTAAGGTACAAAATGCTTTGATATTATATCACAAGTACCTTTTTTCCAAATGACTTTTCAAGTGGTTTCATGAAGGAATGAACTTTACCAAAAAGACTGACCAATTTACTTTATGCATGGTGTTATAAGGGTGGTTAGGCTAGGTATTCGTTCCCACGATCCCACCAGAGCCGGAGGGATCTACCCAGGGACAATCCACTAGATAGTATAGAAGTCCTTAGGTATGATGAAAAAAGGAGAAAAGTGCGAATACGGGAAGAGTGTGGACTGAGACAGAGCTAGTACTGGAATAAACCCAACAAGGTTCTAGTTATGAAGTCTCGGTAAGCACTAAAGGGGTTGTAGAATGAAAAAGAATTGAATGTAAAAAGGGTGAAAAAAATAGCCCTCCATTAATTCAACCTTAGAGCAGAAACCGGGTTCAATACATATGCTACTGTTGTCTACTAAGGTAACACTGGTATTGAAGACAAGAAGTCATGGACCCAGTGACGCACTGCACCTAACTTCCCAAGCTACTCAAGTTCCTCTTAAAAGGACTTGTTTCATTCTCACGGGGAACCTACATAATCTATCGACCTTCTCTTAGATATTGTTGATATTGAAGAAGGAGACCCTCTCCCTAGTCTTCGGCATAGGAAACCAAAATGCACAATTAAGTCTAGAGCCAAGAGATCATCCACAAAATCTCATTAGGACACAAAATTAATGAAGACTTGTTGTTTCACACAATGTGGAAAGTAAGTATATATATTGAGAGTCCTATGCATTTTCCTTGTGGTATTGCCAGAACATCCGAGTGATATGTAAAGTATTCACAATGAAGATGGAAATCCTTCTAGAGCCAACATCAAACAAGCTCTTGGTGGGTGACATGTGGGATCTTTTCTAAAGATCAAGCTTGTGACAACTGGATAGAAACAATGAGGCGATTCATTCTTGAATCAACCTTGGTCCAGGAAATGAATTGACGAATACTTTTGGAAAAACCGTTCGATGTGCAAATCTTCTTTTCTCTAGCACATCGAATGTGTATTCATGTTTTGAAACACAAAAAGTATCTCTGATTGAAAAAACACTTTTGGAAAAACCGTTCGATGTGCAAATCTCTTCTTTGCTCTAGCACATCGAATGTGTACTCATTTTCAAACACAAAAAGTATTTCTGATTGAAAATTGATCTTTCTTATAAACCCTTTGTCGTATTGCAAAACTCTTTCTTCAAGCAATATGCGATTGTTTTCAAATCAATTTTTCATCAATCAGTGAATCTCAATTTGCAAGTTCCCTCACTCCGTGTTGTCTACTTTGGGATGCTCCGGTTTAAGAACGGCTAGATCAAGCTGCGAAACCCTGTCAAGGAGATTCTTCGGAACTCTACCTGATCACAGGCAGTATTTATACTGATCAACAGGGAACCGTGGTTCTTGCAACTATATTCATCAAAAGTGAACAAAGACACTTTCGTATGTTTTATTGCTAACGGTTGTCTGCAGGAATTGTTGACGATTGCAGCTGATCATAGTTGAGAAGTCAATTCACAACTGCATGCTCACAGCATTCACACTTAATTGAAGAAAATCATGAACATCAAAGACATACAACAAAGATGCTTCTGCTACTCTGATGAAAATATGTCATGATCCAGAAAGTCTGAGCATGTCGGTCCAAAAGTCACAACATCACATGAAGGCAACACAACAAAGGGTGATCCAGAGATTTGATGTCGCTGATGATCTCAAAGAAAGCTCAAAGATCATCAAGATGTGGATCAGTTCAAAGACCTCCACTAAAAGTACAAAGCAGTCAGACTTTGAAGAATCACTGCTAAAGTACAAAGATGCGGAAGTTGAAGAATTAAAGTCTACGAGCTCAAGAACTGAAGACAAAATAGAATGCTAGGATTCGAAATGTAAATCATGGGGTGACCTCCCTTAGGGGGAGAGTGTTAGGAATTGGAAATTCCATAGTGAAGTGTCGGTCACCCCAACTATAGTCTAGCATATGTTAGCTCATAGACATATCGTTACGTTATTTAGTAGTTAATGAGTTAGTTATTAGCTTAGTTATTAGTTTAGAGTAACACCGTGGAGGAAGGACGGGTCTTTACCCACTGTATGCCTGATCTACAGTCCGACAGGAGGACGTATTAGTTGTAACTATAAATACCCCTTCCATCTTTGGAACGGGTGGTGCTTCTAATCTAACCTTTCATTCTTTTGTTTTACTTTCTCTCTCTAGAACACCCCTCATCTCTTTCACTCTCTAACCATGGCTATCTTGTATCATCACCATCCTAGACCACCCGAATCATCAAACAACATAAAATGTATGATCCTACATCATCCTTCAAGGTCTACCCAAGGATATCTACAAGCTGATAAATCACAACACTCAGGCCAAAGCAGTTTAGGACAATGTCAAAATGCTTCTTTATGGCTCTGAACTGAAAAAGAAGATCGAGAGTCACAATTGTACGATGACTTTGAGAACTTAAAGATGAACTATGAGGAGAGTATTACATAATACCATGTGAGGTTTCACAAACTTGTGAATGATATGAGGAATGTTGCGATGACTATGCCAAATATTCAACTCAATTCCGTGTTCGCAAACAACATGACACCTGAGTGGAATAGGTTTGTTACCGCAGTGAAGCTGAACAAAGGATTGAGAAATACGAACTATGAGCAGTTGTATGCTTATTTACTTCAACATGAGAAGCATGCTGCACATGACCGTCTGATCTTGGAAAAACTCAATCCAACAACAATAACTACAACAAATGATTCACTTGTATTTGTTTCAAATGTTCAGCCACTCACTCAATCATCACCTGCGCAAGGTTACCGGTACTCCTTATCTTCCCAGAATCAGAATTAGGTCATTCAACCAGACTCAGGATATACTCCAATCAGAATCAGCTCTATTGGTTCAACAATTTAGAACCTCACTTCCCCAAACCAACAACCAACTTAGACTATCATCTAATCCACACAATAAAGCTACAGTGGAGGATGGAAGGGTTGTGGTAAGGAATGTGCAAGGACGACAAAATGTGAACCAAAGGAATGTTGCAAGGGGAAATGTTGCAGCTGGTTATCTGGGGGCTCAAAACATAGGAGGGGTAATGGTTCAAGGTCAAGGCAAACAGATCAAGTGTTACAATTGTGGTGGTGTGGGTCACATTGCAAGGAACTGCACCCAACCAAAGCGTCCACAGAATGCTGAGTACTTTATGGATAAGATGATGCTGATGCTGGCACAAGATAGTGGAGCAGTGGTGGATGAGGAGGAATTTTTGTTTCTTGATGAAGCGAGTGCCAACATGCTTGATGCTGACATGGATGAACAACCAGTGTATGATTTGGCACAGAATGATCACAACATCTTCCAGGTTGCCGACTGTGATGCCTTCAACTCTGATGTTGATGATGAACCAATGGCTCAGACCATATTCATGGCTAATATTTCTCCCATGGTTTCATCACCTGAACAAGTTGGTCCCTGCAATGCTTGAGTCATATCAGAGGTACTAAAACTATATGATGTGGTTGATGAGCAAAAGATTCCCAACAAAGTACAACTGACAGAATTTTTTGAGTCAGATATTGTAAATATGGGAAATAGAAATGTTATCCCATATGAGAAATATGTGAAGAACGATGAAAGTCCTGTTGTACCAAGTGGTGCATCTTCTGCCATTAATGATGAATATGTGTTTAATGAGTACACTGAATATATGCTTGATGACTCCTTGACCACTAAGCTAAATATATATAAGGATCAAGTTGCCATCTATGAACAACGTGCTAAATTTGAGCTAACCACACGTGAGCTGGAAATGGATTGCCAAATGCGTACGTTGATTACTAAATGTAATTTAAGGGAAGAAACATTAAAACAAAAGTTAAATTCCTTACAAGAGAAACCTAAACAAACTATTAAATAGAAACAAGAAATACAAGAAAACGTAAAAATGTTTAATCGGAATTCAAAGAAAAGGAAACTAAGCTCCCAAATGATTTTTCCAACCTTAAAACCTTAAAGAATAAACTTGAAAGCAAGTTGTACGTACAAGGCAACACCATTCAGACTGCTCACATGATTACAAATCACAGAGCATTAAGTGATAAACACAGTAAAAACCTTGTAGAAGACCCAAATCATGTGTATCTTAAGAAAGATAAAAAGGCTCAAGAAGTGATTTATGACGGTAGTGAGATTCTTAAGCCTAAACAAAAGCCAACTTGTGTACAAATAACAGAAGAGGACATAGAGTTAGAAAATACCTCTAGAGAGAAAATGGATAAGAAAATGAGTGACCCTGATAGTGTGGAGAGAGGATTAAATTTCAAAACTCCCAACTATCCTAAGGAAAACTTCTTAGCCACGTTCAAACCTCAAACTCAATTAACCCCTGAACAAGTGTTTTGGAAGTTAGATATGGATAAGAGAAAGGCCGAAGAACTTGTTGAAAATAATCCTCCCCTTAGGAAATTACCTGCGGCTACGGTGTATCCTCCCAATACACCGATGCATTTAGTGCCTAGAACTCTTCCTACACAGTGCAAAACCTTAATTAGCATATACGTAATTTACCAACTATTTGCTGATTTCGATAAAACATGTAAGAAGAGAATCACACCAACGGGTATTACTGAAGGGGAAAGGGGTTTTGAGCAAACAAAAGAGTGTTATCTTACTGAGGTTACTCCATTCTTTAAACAATTGAAAGAACAATTCGAGGGTATTCAAAAGGCCTTAGATACTAAAGTTAAAGAAACAAAAAAGGTGTTTAATGATATGGAAAACGAGGCAAGAAATAATGCATATGAGCTTAAAAGCTATGAGATCGAGAGAAAAAATATTCACATCCTTAATGAGAATTTGATTGCCAGATGTATTGCCTATGAAGTGTTTTATACTGTCACAACTTATGCCATAACTGCTTCTCAATTTCATGATTTGTCAATTGCATTTATAGTTTCCCTAGATTGTGTCAATGAGCTTAAAGCCGAGAATTTAAAATTGCAGGAAAAAATCCAAAAAGATGATCATGATAACATGATTAGGCATTATTCTAAATTAGAGGTTGATTATCTTGATTTGCACTTAAAATATCAACATCTAGAAGAAACAATCAAAACATCAAATGCCAAGACATCTTTGGATGCTCCTGAATTTGATGCATATTTTGAAATAAGCACCCGTGATGAATGGATTCAAACTCACTGTAACACGATCCGAAAATTGAAAGCTCAAATTTCCCAATTGAAAGGGAATAGGAGTGAAGTGGTTGGCTCTCATATACCACCGCCTTTAGATTCTTAGAATTTCCAACTTCAAAACATAATCAATGAATTGCAACAAGAAAATGATTGTTTTCAAGCTAAAAATGCTAAAGTTAAATTGCATTTCAAAGATTTAAATGAATCAATCAAGGTCATTCGTGACAAAAAAAATGAAAAGATAACTTCTTTGCTTAAAGAAATTGAGAATCTGAAGACTCGGGTGAAAGGGAAAATGCCAATCACTAGTTGTGATAATGTTGTACCAAAGGTGTCTGCTTGTAATAAGTATAAAATTAATGTTAAGTATATTCCCCCTCCTCCTAGGAACAATAGGACTGTGCGTCAAGCTTATCTCACACACCTTAAGGATAGCCTAGATATTGTTCATGAGATCGTTGAAGATGCTAGAATAAAGAAACCTCTAGATAGTGATTTTTCCGATGCTTGCATTTACACCGAACAATCTCAAGAAATGTTAGAATATGTTATAGGCACTTATCCTAAAAGTGATAATAAGCGAGATAGACTTGTGGCACCCTCTTCCATGCCTAAGATCAAGCATGTTACCTTTGATGTACCTCTAAAAGCCTTAGAACCCAGCACTTATAGGCGTGAAATGCAAAAAGCAGTGAAACAAACTAATATTCATGTCTTTACTTCTAAAGGAGTAAGCAGTGACACTAAAGTTAGGGGTCAAAGCCTAAAGGCAATACAAATCAAGATAGGACCTCGCAAGCTAAAAGTGATCAAGTGAAGAAAGTAGAAGACCACCATAGGAATAATAAGTTTAAGTTGAACAATTTGAATCGTGTTGATTCTAGTATTAGCTATAAGCGTACTATAATTAATTCAAATTCTACTGTTGTCTACAAAACTTGTAATAACTGTTTAATTTCTGGTAATCATGATGAATGTGTTGTGTCATATTTGAGGCCTTCTGATAATACCCCAGTAGATAAATTTTGGAGAGTAAAACAAGTTAAGCAATCATGGAAACCTACAGGGAAAAAGCTTATTAATGTGGGTTTTATATGGAAGCCTACAGGTCGTAAATTAAAAATTGGTGAACTTTGTCCCTCAATTACTAGATCAGTACCCATTAAGTAATGGAAGCCCACAGGTAGAATTATTCCTTTAAGATCACAGCACAATGTGACTAGGTCCACTGCTTCTACTACTGCAGCCCCCACTAACAATATCATGGCATCTAGGAATTCTGCAGGTCTATAGATTGTTCGTTCTAACCAATCAGACCCCATATTCACGTGGGGATCCACTGTTTCCAGTTATTCATTCTCGTCTGTTTTCAAATGCAGGTCGTACAAATCATCCTTTGGTATTTGGATTCAGGCTGCTCAAAACATATGATTGGGGATCGCTCACGGCTCAAGAAATTCGTGAATAAGTTTATCGAGACTGTTAGATTTGGGAACGATCATCGTGGGGCAATTATAGGTTATGGAGATTATGTTTTTAGTGACAGTGTTATCTCCCGGGTATACTATGTGGAAGGACTTGGCCACAATCTGTTCTTTGTTGGTCAAATTTGTGATTCTGATCTCGAAGTAGCCTTTAGAAAACACACACGTTTCATTAGATAATTAGATGGTGTTGGTCTTCTTAAGGGATCTTTTGGGAGGTCTTCTCCTATTTGCTTGATATCAAAGGCTTCATAGAACAAATCATGGTTATGGCAACGTCAACTCAATCACTTGAACTTCATTACCATAAATGATCTTACTAGAAAGGACCTTGTGAGAGGTTTACCCCGGTTAAAATATGAAAAAGATCATACGTGTTCTGCTTGCCAACTGGGCAAAAGCAAAAAGTATACCCATAAACCCAAACCTGCCAACACCACCATGGAAGTTCTTCATACCCTTCACATGGATCTATGTGGGCCCATGAGAGTGGAAAGTATCAATGGGAAGAAGTATGTACTAGTTGTTGTTGACGACTACTCTTGGTTCACTTGGGTAACATTTTTGAGAACCAAAGATGAACTCCTGAGGTTATCATTAAGCTTATCTGTTGGGTTCAGTAAATACCCAAACCCCTTGATCTGTGCTGAAAACAGTCAAGCTACCTCACACAAACCGGCCACTTATGAATGGCTGACCGTAAGAAGCTTAAAACTGCTTAAAACACAAATGCAATGAAGATCAGAGAATACAGTGAATTCCCGGGTCGTTAAGTCCCAAGGAGACTCAATGGTGTGTAGAACTGATTCAGAGGATAGAATGATCACTAAGGATAGTGATCTGTAAAGGTTATGATTAGAAATTACACTACTGATTGATTGGGAAGGAATAGGATACAGAACTGGAAAGCACAACAATCAGATGAAAGAAACGTAAACGTAAGTTTTAAAAACTACGTATACGCACAAAATAAAAAGTGAAAACTAAGAAATAAAATACCTAAAAATATGAAAATAACATTTTTAGAAACCTAAAAATAAAAGAAAATTATTTGAATAAGAAAATTATTTTTAACACTATTTAATTAATTATTATTAATTAAAAACTATTTTAACTATTTAAAAAATACTCTAAAATAAAAGAAAATAGGAAATAAGGCTAGAAAAATAAACTTATGATTCAGAAAAATCTAAAATACTATAAAACTAATTTTAAAACTAAAAATATATTTTTCACACTTTTTATCTAATTATTACTAATTAATAACTATTTAAAATACACTTAATTACTAGAAAATATAAAATAAACTTGGAAAAATAAAATTTTAACTTGGAAAAATCTAAAATAAGATAAAACTAATTTTAAAACAGAAAAGATATTTTTTATACTTTTTAATTATTTATTACTAATTATTTATTATTTATAAACTATTTATAATTATAATAAATACTAAACAGATAGAGAAAAATATGAAACTTTTTCTAAAAATACTATATGATGACAGAAAACTGAGAAAAATAGAAAAACAAGATTTGCTTATCAATAAGCTGAAAAGAAAAATCAAAAAGCTAATAAATATTAAATAAACACTATCACTGATTTTTAATTGGACTTTTTCTGGATTTTCTTTTTGAAAACTACTTTAATAATGATATTATGAAACTTTAATGAACACAAAAATTTTACAAATCACCAATAAGCAGTTTTGACAAGCTTATTGGCCAACAAGGAATAAAGAGCTTATTTGGTAGCAATAAGCTCAAACAAGCTTATAACTTGAAACAAAAGCTCAAAATGGATGCAAACAAGCTAAATGAACAGAAATGAGGCTAAGATATACAAAGAAGCACACTGAAAAGCTATGAATAAGCTGATAAGCAATTGACTTAAACACAAAAATGGGACAAGCTTTGAGCTTCTTGCAGCCCTAGCAAACAAGTTCCAAAATGAAGAACCAAACTTGATACTTCAAGATGACCAGGTAGGCTATCCAAAAAACCAAAAATTACAAGATTTGAGCAATTAATAAGCTCTATGTGAGCTTATCAATATGGACTGACCAACTGTGCACAGGACAGTTTTTTAGACTAGGTACCAACAAAAAGCTAATCAAAAAGCACTTAAGAAGCTGAGAAACAAAGAACTAGAATTTTTGTATTTTTGTTTAGCAACCAAACTATAATAACCTAAGAGCTTTTAAACTGAAACTCACTATTGAACACACAATGAAATTCCAAAGTTTATTCAAAAACGACCTTATGAAAATTTTGACTTTTGTTCAAAACCAAAAGTTTGACTTAGATGAACTTATAACTGATTCTATTGACTTATTATGTTATGATAAGGTGTAATAAGACTAACTTGAGCAAGATTAACAACTTCTTAACAAAGAATCATGATCATGAATCCTAAAAACTCAACAGTGAGCTCTTAAGATTGGATCAAATGTTTTTTTGACTTTTTGCTTATGAGAACTTGTTTTCTTGACTGAGATCAGTTATATGACACTTATGTGAAACAAAGCAAACATAAACAACAACACAAACAAGCCTTGATACAGTTTAAACAGGTAAATCCAAACAAACCTTTAAACAACTGTTTTGAAACTTTTTCAAAGAAACTCACAGATTAAGGACATGTAATTGATTGCAGACCATGTATCATCATGTGTTAACACTAAATAATCATTAAACAACAACCATATCAACATAAAATCACTAATGAAGATTATGCTGTTTTCACTGCCAAAATAAAATTTTTGCAAAATAAAAATTTAAGAAAACAACCTACTGATTTTAATGATCAAAAACACTAAATTATAACTAGTAAACAATAAGAAACAGGAATTAGAGCTAATGAACAAGTACAACAGTGAAATGCCAAAATGGTTAAAAATGCTTACAAAAGCTTCCAAGCTTAAAACTGAGAACCAGGACCAATGAACACCCCTATTGGCTTACCACTAAGCTACTAACCCAAGGCCATCCATAATCCACCTTGCTCCAGCTGTGAACACCATCTCCAAGTGATTTTTGATTTTTCACCTATTTAATTGGTATTTTTGTGATTTTTCTATTTTGATTCTAAACTGACTTTTAGTGTATCTAATAGCTTTTAAAAGCTATATAGGAGCTTACATGACCTATTTCAGTCCAAAGAAACTAATAAAAACAACATTTGATCATGTGAGATTTTTGGAGGAAAAATTGCATAAACTGACTTGGTACTTAATATTGAGATTAATGTTTCACAAAAGCTTTCTTATAACATAAACACTTGAAATACAGAGTTTAAAGATTAAAACATACAATGAAATTCAAAATTAAGCTAAAACGACAATGAAACTTAAAGATTAAACTAGATAGATGATACAATGCCTCTCTCTCTCTCTCTTTATAGACTTTTAGCACTTCTCCATGTTCTCTGAATCTTTCCATTGGATCTTTGAAACTCATCAGAACCGTACATTTGGATTTTGGCGCCATTTTTCTATTTAGCAGGTTTGAGCTTTAATGAGAGTTTGGTTGAGTCAATTAAAGGTATTTGGAGTTTAGAGGAGGTGGAGGGGACAAGGTAAGGGAGGGTTTTGAAAAGGGTGGAAAACCAGGACTGGTTTTGATGTTACAGGGGTTGAAGAGAAGGTGAACAGTGTTGGCGGTATTCCTCTTGTTTGACTTCTATTGACCGAGCTTTAATAATACAAAGGGGGGGTCAAAAGGGGTTGTGGCAGGGGTCAAAATGCAATCTGACCTGGGGCTCAAGGGTCAAGGGGACCAATGGGGTTGGGCTTGTGTTGGATTTGGGCCTAGATATAATATAGGATCCGTTTGGTTTATGAAGTAACAACAAGGACCAATTTTGTAATTTATCCAAACTCAAGGACTGAAAATGCCATTTTTCCAAACTTATAACAAGGACCAATTTTGACAAACTTTGATAGAACAAGGGCCCTTTTTGCATAAAATCCATTTTCAAAGGTCCAAGGACTAAATTTGCAATTTTCCAAAGTTTAGGGACCTTTCTTGCCAATTGACCAAAGAATCATTCAAGGATCATTTTTGATAACTTAGAATACTTCAGGGACCTTGAATGATAAAATTCCACATTTTTGAATTCCAGGGACTAGATTTGACAACTTTTAAAACTTGGGGGACTAAAACTGCCAATTTTGCAAACTTGAATCATTTTTCATCTGATTTTGATTTTTTTGCATTTAAAACACATAAAACACTGATTTGTGATATTTTTATCATTTTGAAGCATTTTTGAGTGTTTTCAGATGTTTTTGCAGTCTATACAGTACAAAAATGATGAGTATTTAGACACTCATCAACCCCCCACACTAAGATATTGCTAGTCCCTAGCAATGTTTTGAGAAACTTGATGGATTTGAAAACTCTTTACCAAAGCCATCACTTCTGAGTAGCCAATTGTTTTGATTCAAGTAAGAACCTTGGTACAACGATAACCAAATGATTTATTGGCAAATCATAAACCATATAACGGATTTGATGTGTCTTTGCCAGAAGCCGTACCCTTCTGGACTAGCCAACTCTTAGATAAATTATCAGAATTATCTTTGGTGAGCTGAATACCAATTATGGATTTCCCACTGCCTTTACCACAAGCCATAACCTTGCGGGCTAGCCAACTCTTCACTAATTAAAGATATGGTGAGTTGAGAACCATACAATTTTGGGCAAATTGCAAGCCATATAAACGGATTTGAGAAATCTTTACCAAGAGCCGTTTGCTCCTGGATTAGTCAATCCTTTTGTCTTACAGACATGGCGGACTGATAACCAAGATGAGTAAGTGTAGAACACTTACTCCAAAAAAAAATTTTGGCCAAAAACGGGGGAATTGGGTAGATAATACATGAAATTCGTGAGAATTCCCCCCCACACTTAGAAATGAATATTGCCCTCAATATTCAAAGTACCGGCGGTTATGGCGAAACAAAGAACGAAAAGGAAATATATTACGGCCATTATTAGAAGATTTTTTTTTTTTTTTTTTTTTTTTTTTTTTTTAAAGAATGAGAATATACAACAGCGTGGGGAAACTCCCCCACACTAGGGTGGTAGAAAGGGGTAAGAAGACAGAATTATGGGTGAAAACCCATATGGTGCGTGCTAATGTTTTGATTACCGAGTCACTAGCTTGACTCGATCCCCGCATTCATTGGTTCATGGGGAATGTTTGTAGATCCGGGACAACCACAGGGGGAATGTCCTCTCCAAAGTAATGCTTTACTCGATGACCATTCACTTTAAAATTAGGACCATCGGGTTGAGATAACTCAACGGTACCATAAGGATAAACCTTAGCGATAGTGAATGGACCAGACCAACGGGACTTGAGCTTTCCCGAGAAAATCTTCAATCTTGAGTTGAAAAGAAGGACTCGATCACCAACGTTGAAAACGCGGTTCTTGATCTTGGAGTCATGAATCTTCTTTGTATTTTGCTTGTAGATCAAAGAGTTCTCGTAAGCTTGATCACGAAGTTCATTTAATTCATTCATTTGAACTTTTCTATGATCACCAGCTGTCTGTATATCGAAGTTTGCATGTTTTAAGGCCCAGTAAGCCTTGTGCTCTAACTCAATCGGAAGATGACATGCCTTTCCGTACACTAGCTTGTATGGAGTACACCCGATGGGTGTTTTGTAAGCTGTACGGAAGGCCCAGAGTGCGTCATCAAGCTTGTCCGACCAGGATGCACGATTTTCGCCTACTGTCCTTTCAAGGATTCTTTTAATACCACGGTTTGAAACTTCCACCTGCCCACTTGTTTGGGGATGGTATGCAGTAGAGAGACGGTGGGTAACACCATATTTTTGCATGACTCTTTCAAATTGGTCATTGCAGAAATGTGTACCACGATCACTGATTATCGCTCTCGGAGTTCCAAACCTGGCAAAAAGAGATTTCAAAAACTTCACAACAACTCGGGCATCATTGGTGGGTAAAGCTTTTGCTTCAACCCATTTTGACAAATAGTCAACAGCCACGAGTATATACTTGTTACCACGAGAAGATGGAAATGGCCCCATAAAATCAATACCCCATATGTTAAATATCTCACAAACTTGAATGGCATTTTGTGGCATTTCATTCCTTTAAGAGATATTACCATGACGTTGACAAGCGTCACAGGCTTTGACAAATTCGTGGGCATCCTTATAGATTGTGGGCCAATAGAACCCGAAATCAAACACCTTTTTGGCGGTGTAGTTTGGACTATGATGGCCCCGGTGGGTCCAGCATGGCAAGCTGTGAGAATGTCAATAGCTTCCTGTCCATAAACACACCGTCGGATGACTTGATCCGCACAGATTTTGAACAAGAAAGGGTCGTCCCATAAATAATGTTTAACATCTTTGAAGAATTTGTTCTTCTGCTGGGTCGACATCCCTTTCACAATGAAGTTACCCGCATGGTAATTTGCGAAGTCAGCAAACCATGGGGTAGAAGAATTTCCACGAAAAGAAACCGCATTGAGTGTCTCGAGAGGAAATGTTTCATTTATTTCCTTTTTCTCGAAAACATCTTGGTGAGGGTTTCTAATCGGACAGATGATCGCCAGCTAGATTCTCAGCTCTTTTTTTTTATCACGTATAATGATATCAAATTCCTGGAGGAGGAGAATCCAACGAAGCAATCTCGGCTTTGCATCTTGTTTTGCAAAGAGATATTTAAGAGCCGAGTGATCCGTATACACTACGCATTTGGTCAAGATAAGATACGGCCGAAACTTCTCAAAAGCATACACCACGGCTAATAGCTCTTTTTCTGTGGTGGTGTAATGAGTTTGAGCCTCAGTCATAGTTTTGCTTGCGTAGTGAATAGGCTGAAAATGCTTGTTTCTTCGTTGCCCTAGGACTGCGCCGGATAGCAAAATCACTTGCATCGCACATGAGCTCAAAAGGCAAGTCCCAGTCAGGAGCAACGAGAATTGGTGCTTCAGTAAGCTTTTTCTTCAATGTTTCAAAAGCTATGATGCACTCGGGGTGAGAAGATAAAAGGAGCATCCTTTTCAAGAAGATGGGTCATAGGCCGGGCTATTTTGGAAAAATATTGAATGAATCTACGATAGAAACCGGCATGACCTAAAAAACTCCTAATACCTTTGACGGTAGTAGGATGAGGTAATTTAGCAATAACATCGACTTTTGCTCTATCTACCTCAATCCCGTTCTTAGAAATCTTATGGCCAAGGACAATGCCTTCTTTGACCATAAAGTGACTTTTCTCCCAGTTTAGACAAATATTGGTGTCTTCACACCTTTGAAGCATTTTATCTAAATAGGAGAGACATGATTGAAAAGAATCCCCAATGACCGAGAAGTCATCCATAAACACTTCCATTGTTTCCCCGATCATGTCGTGGAATATGGCCATCATACATCGTTGGAACGTGCCAGGAGCATTACATAAGCCAAAAGGCATACGTTTGTAGGCAAAAGTTCCGTATGGGCAAGTGAATGTGGTCTTCTCTTGATCCTGTGGATCAATAGGGATCTGAAAGTAACCCGAGAAACCATCAAGGAAACAATAGTATTCATTCCCTGCTAATCTCTCAAGCATCTGGTCCATGAAGGGTAGAGGAAAATGGTCTTTACGGGTGGCGTCATTTAACTTACGATAGTCAATACACACACGCCATCCCGTAACCAGAAGAGTTGGAATTAACTCGTTATCTTCATTTGTGACAACAGTAATGCCACCCTTTTTCGGAACACAATGAATTGGGCTGACCCAAGGACTGTCTGAGATCGGGTAAATCAATCCTGCATCAAGAAGTTTGATAACCTCTTGTTTTATGGATTTTTGGATTCACTCGTCTCTGATGTTGAACTACGGGTTTAAAGTCATCCTCCATCAAGATTTTATGAGTACAAAATTCAGGGTTGATACCCTTAATGTCGGAGAGTTTCCAAGCAATTGCTTGCTTGTGTGACTTCAAGATTTTCACGAGAGCAGCTTTTTCATCTTTACTCAAATCTCGAGCAATAATGACGGGTAATTTATCATCACTTTCTAGAAATGCATACTCGAGATGAGGAGGTAAGTCCTTAAGCTCAACCTCAGGAAATTCTTCAGTTTTCTCAACTGACTTAACTTCCTTGTTATGAAGTTTGATGGGAGGGAGAGGAGGAGAAGTATCCAGATTTGACAACTTCTTTAGAAGAATATCTCCCTCCCGATTAATCTCATTTTGATTAATCTCAACTGGGATTGAATCACTAGGATGAGGGGTTGATGATGGATCATCATTGAGCAACTTCTCAATAAGAAGTATGTCCCCCTCAATATCAATTGGAGCATGATCAATTTCCCATGGAACAGAATCACTAGCCAAATATGCTTCAATCTCATCTAAGATGAAGTCGCTTCCCTCAAATGGAGTGAGGGAAGGAGTAGAATTGGCTATGATAGGTTGAGAAGATGTGGTGGAATCCCCACTCACAGAATTATGAGCATAACCAAGAACTTCTTGAGAGTACTCGTCAGAAGCAACATCAATGATATCTATTCGGTTAACCGACTCAGAATCATAGTTTGCAGAGTACCTCGAAGTTTGGTCAAGGTTGAAGGTGACAACTTCATTACCAACACGCAATGTGATTTCTTGCTCAAATACATCTATGAGAGCACGGCCCGCTCAAGGAATCCTCGACCAACAATGAGAGGAACCCGATGATCGGCATCAAAATCAACAACCACGAAGTCAGCTAGGAAATGGAACTTTCCTACTTTCACAAATACGTCCTCAGCAATGCCAAGAGGACGGGATATTGAACGATCTGCAAGCTCGAGAGTCATGCATGTAGGAGTAAGTTCCGGAAGAGAAAGTTTCTTCCACACTGAATAAGGCATAAGATTAATCCTTGCACCAAGATCTGCTAGGGCAAAGCATTCAACCATTCCTGGGAATACACAAGGTAAGAGAAATTTCCCATGATCTCCAAGCTTTTCAGAAGCTTCTTCAGATAACCTGCAGAGCAGTTTCGTTAAGAGGAGTCTTAGCCATTTCAAACAGCTTTTCCTTATTGCTTAACATGTGCTTGAGAGTCGATGCGAACTTGGGCATCAGCATGATAGCATCCGCAAAGCTTATGTCAAAATGTAACTCTTGGAAAATTTGGAAAAATTTATCCATTTGATGACTTGCTTTCTCGCGGAGCTTTTGCTCATTCAAGCGTGATGGGTAAGGAATAGAAGATTTGGATTTCTGATTCTCAATAGGAGCTATAGGAGGTTCAAAAACAACTCCTTGATTAGACTGGGGTTTCTGGACAACTTGAGGTTGGACTACCGAAGGTAGGACGTGTGCGGTACTTCGTGGACTTGAATAATGCACCTTGTCCGTTGTTTCCTTGGTAACTTGACTCATTGCCACAGGAGGAGGGGGCATTGGAGTCGTAGGTCCATTGTGTGTTGGAGGTTCACTGTCCACTACCTTTGGAAGAGAAGAAGAAGAAGAGGTAGTAGGAACAGCAGGTCCAGTGTATGAAACACCACTTCAGGTTGTGATCGCCTTTGCATCGCCCCTCGGGTTAGCGATCGTGTTGCTCGGAAGTTTTCCTGAGCCCGAGGGTTGATCATTTAAAGACTTCTTAAGATCAGCAATCTGACTGACCAACAACCTGTTCATTTCATCTTGGGACTTCATGAACTGCTTCAGTAACTCATCAGATGATGGTCCTGGAGGAGTAATGACGGGAGGAGCTGGAGGGACAATTTGAGGCCGTATGTTTTGATTATAGCCAAAATTCCCTTGATTAGGATTCATATTCCCATGAAATTGATTCCCTCGATTGAAATTGTTTTGATGAAGGTTTCCTTGATGTTGGAAACCTTGATTGGGTCCAGGATAGAAATTACCTTGGTTTTGATAACCTTGGTTCATTCTTGGTTGGTTCTGATTCCGGTTTTGCATGTTATGATTTTGATTAAACCGGTGGTGCCTGATTAGTGTTAGCACGGTAGTGTGGTTCATTTTGAGGACGGTATTGATTACCTCCTTGCTGTGAACTACCGGCTAGAGCATTTGCTTCAAAAGGACTACCATCGGTGGCAGTACAATTGTAGTAAGCATGAGGACCACCACAAGTGACACAACTCTCAACTTTCTTCACTTCAGGATGTGTTGGTGTCTGAGTGAAGGTCACTTTCTTCTGGTTAGCAAGAACCAAAGCCTGAACAATGTCTGTGAGTTTATCAATCTTAGCATCAGTGCTAGATGTACTCACCGGGATGAAGAAGAAGAAGGTCCAGTATGAGACTGATATGTCTTTGCTCTGAAAGGACGGACCTGAGATTTGTTCTTAATGATTTGCAAGGCCTCTTTTGTGGTCTTGCTCAGGAAATTACCTCCCGCGGAGGCATTCAAAGAGTCTTGATTATTCTGATTGAGACCATTATAGAAAGTATCCATTTGCATTAACTCGGTAAAACCGTGATGCGGACACTTGCGAAGCAACTCTTTGTAACGATCCCATGCTTCCCCGAATGATTCATCAAATCTCTGAGAAAATTTCATTATCTCATTCTTAATACTTGTGGTTCGGGATGGAGGATAGAACTCGTTAACGAACTTGGTGACAAGATCTTCCCATGTCTCAATAGAACGAGGGGTTGTTTCTCAAGCCAATTCCGGGCTTGTCCCTCTAGAGAAAATGGGAACAGAAGAAGCTTGATAGCTTCGGATGGGACATTCTTGTACTTGATGGTAGATGCTATCTTGTTAAACCATCGAATGTGTACATGAGGATCATCCCGCCAAAACCATAGATTGGCTTTGGGTTACTAGATTAAGCAACCCGGTTTTGAGCTCGAAAGTGTCAGCCACGATGGCTGGGACAACAATGGCATCTCCGTAACCCTCGATGGGTGCTTGGAGAAGCTCATTCATCGGTTTATCTTCTGCCATTTCGACAGGAGGTGGTGGTGGTAGATGTTCCTCACCACGGCTGAAGGAGCTGAACGTCCTCTACGTCTACGAGGAATCTTTCCAAGTTCAGAAAGTGGACTTGAAGAACTGGAAGAACGAAAAGCATGCACTAAGTATAAAAATCAATTTTCAAAACAAATGAGGCAAAACACAAGTGAACTTAACCAATAATCACAACTGAAATGGCTTCTTTGAAAAAGGTACACCAAATCACAAGTGACACAAAGGCAAGTTTTAAATCTGATGTTCGGGAACTTATTAATGGTCGCACCCCCAGTTAGGTAGTGCACTGCCTTGATTTGCGGTGGTTGATTTTTATGTATATATTAAGTACCACTGAAAAGACGTAGGTAAGATTTGTGCAGATGGGTTCAAAAACTTTTGGACAATATTTTTGGTATCGTCTCGTTTAACCAAATCGTATCTCTTCAAGAATCACCTTAAAAGAGAATACAAAATAGAAAACGTTCCGATTGTTTTGTTGTTTTATATTTTTTTGGAGTTTTTTAACACTTTAGGAAAAGTGCTAATGAACTTTTTTTTGATTTTTTTATAACTTTAAAAAAAAAAATTTACAAATGATGGGTTATGTGCAAATATGGGTCTGAAAATGGCTAAACACACGCTAAAGCCTCCCCGGCAGCGGCGCCAAAATTTGATCTGTGCTGAAAACAGTCAAGCTACCTCACACAAACCGGCCACTTGTGAATGGCTGACCGTAAGAAGCTTAAAACTGCTTAAAACACAAATGCAATGAAGATCAGAGAATACAGTGAATTCCCGGGTCGTTAAGTCCCAAGGAGACTCAATGGTGTGTAGAACTGATTCAGAGGATAGAATGATCACTAAGGATAGTGATCTGTAAAGGTTATGATTAGAAATTACACTACTGATTGATTGGGAAGGAATAGGATACAGAACTGGAAAGCACAACAATCAGATGAAAGAAACGTAAACGTAAGTTTTAAAACTACGTATACGCACAAAATAAAAAGTGAAAACTAAGAAATAAAAGACCTAAAAATATGAAAATAACATTTTTAGAAACCTAAAAATAAAAGAAAATTATTAGAATAAGAAAATTATTTTTAACACTATTTAATTAATTATTATTAATTAAAAACTATTTTAACTATTTAATAAATACTCTAAAATAAAAGAAAATAGGAAATAAGGCTAGAAAAATAAACTTATGATTCAGAAAAATCTAAAATACTATAAAACTAATTTTAAAACTAAAAATATATTTTTCGCACTTTTTATCTAATTATTACTAATTAATAACTATTTAAAATACACTTAATTACTAGAAAATATAAAATAAACTTGGAAAAATAAAATTTTAACTTGGAAAAATCTAAAATAAGATAAAACTAATTTTAAAACAGAAAAGATATTTTTTATACTTTTTAATTATTTATTACTAATTATTTATTATTTATTAACTATTTATAATTATAATAAATACTAAACAGATAGAGAAAAATATGAAACTTTTTCTAAAAATACTATATGATGACAGAAAACTGAGAAAAATAGAAAAACAAGATTTGCTTATCAATAAGCTGAAAAGAAAAATCAAAAAGCTAATAAATATTAAATAAACACTATCACTGATTTTTAATTGGACTTTTTCTGGATTTTCTTTTTGAAAACTACTTTAATAATGATATTATGAAACTTTAATGAACACAAAAATTTTACAAATCACCAATAAGCAGTTTTGACAAGCTTATTGGCCAACAGTGGAATAAAGAGCTTATTTGGTAGCAATAAGCTCAAACAAGCTTATAACTTGAAACAAAAGCTCAAAATGGATGAAAACAAGCTAAATGAACAGAAATGAGGCTAAGATATACAAAGAAGCACACTGAAAAGCTATGAATAAGCTGATAAGCAATTGACTTAAACACAAAAATGGGACAAGCTTTGAGCTTCTTGCAGCCCTAGCAAACAAGTTCCAAAATGAAGAACCAAACTTGATACTTCAAGATGACCAGGTAGGCTATCCAAAAAACCAAAAATTACAAGATTTGAGCAATTAATAAGCTCTATGTGAGCTTATCAATATGGACTGACCAACTGTGCACAGGACAGTTTTTTAGACTAGGTACCAACAAAAAGCTAATCAAAAAGCACTTAAGAAGCTGAGAAACAAAGAACTAGAATTTTTGTATTTTTGTTTAGCAACCAAACTATAATACCCCCAGAGCTTTTAAACTGAAACTCACTATTGAACACACAATGAAATTCCAAAGTTTATTCAAAAACGACCTTATGAAAATTTTGACTTTTGTTCAAAACCAAAAGTTTGACTTAGATGAACTTATAACTGATTCTATTGACTTATTATGTTATGATAAGGTGTAATAAGACTAACTTGAGCAAGATTAACAACTTCTTAACAAAGAATCATGATCATGAATCCTAAAAACTCAACAGTGAGCTCTTAAGATTGGATCAAATGTTTTTTTGACTTTTTGCTTATGAGAACTTGTTTTCTTGACTGAGATCAGTTATATGACACTTATGTGAAACAAAGCAAACATAAACAACAACACAAACAAGCCTTGATACAGTTTAAACAGTAAATCCAAACGACCTTTAAACAACTGTTTTGAAACTTTTTCAAAGAAACTCACAGATTAAGGACATGTAATTGATTGGCAACCATGTATCATCATGTGTTAACACTAAATAATCATTAAACAACAACCATATCAACATAAAATCACTAATGAAGATTATGCTGTTTTCACTGCCAAAATAAAATTTTTGCAAAATAAAAATTTAAGAAAACAACCTACTGATTTTAATGATCAAAAACACTAAATTATAACTAGTAAACAATAAGAAACAGGAATTAGAGCTAATGAACAAGTACAACAGTGAAATGCCAAAATGGTTAAAAATGCTTACAAAAGCTTCCAAGCTTAAAACTGAGAACCAGGACCAATGAACACCCCTATTAGCTTACCACTAAGCTACTAACCCAAGGCCATCCATAATCCACCTTGCTCCAGCTGTGAACACCATCTCCAAGTGATTTTTGATTTTTCACCTATTTAATTGGTATTTTTGTGATTTTTCTGTTTTGATTCTAAACTGACTTTTAGTGTATATAATAGCTTTTAAAAGCTATATAGGAGCTTACATGACCTATTTCAGTCCAAAGAAACTAATAAAAACAACATTTGATCATGTGAGATTTTTGGAGGAAAAATTGCATAAACTGACTTGGAACTTAATATTGAGATTAATGTTTCACAAAAGCTTTCTTATAACATAAACACTTGAAATACAGAGTTTAAAGATTAAAACATACAATGAAATTCAAAATTAAGCTAAAACGACAATGAAACTTAAAGATTAAACTAGATAGATGATACAATGCCTCTCTCTCTCTTTATAGACTTTTAGCACTTCTCCATGTTCTCTGAATCTTTCCCACCAAAATCTAGCCATTGGATCTTTGAAACTCATCAGAACCGTACATTTGGATTTTGGCGCCATTTTTCTATTTAGCAGGTTTGAGCTTTAATGAGAGTTTGGTTGAGTCAATTAAAGGTATTTGGAGTTTAGAGGAGGTGGAGGGGACAAGGTAAGGGAGGGGTGTTGAAAAGGGTGGAAAACCAGGACTGGTTTTGATGTTACAGGGGTTGAAGAGAAGGTGAACAGTGTTGGCTGTATTCCTCTTGTTTGACTTCTATTGACCGAGCTTTAATAATACAAAGGGGGGGTCAAAAGGGGTTGTGGCAGGGGTCAAAATGCAATCTGACCTGGGGCTCAAGGGTCAAGGGGACCAATGAGGTTGGGCTTGTGTTGGATTTGGGCCTAGATATAATATAGGATCCATTTGGTTTATGAAGTAACAACAAGGACCAATTTTGTAATTTATCCAAACTCAAGGACTGAAAATGCCATTTTTCCAAACTTATAACAAGGACCAATTTTGACAAACTTTGATAGAACAAGGGCCCTTTTTGCATAAAATCCATTTTCAAAGGTCCAAGGACTAAATTTGCAATTTTCCAAAGTTTAGGGACCTTTCTTGCCAATTGACCAAAGAATCATTCAAGGATCATTTTTGATAACTTAGAATACTTCAGGGACCTTGAATGATAAAATTCCACATTTTTGAATTCCAGGGACTAGATTTGACAACTTTTAAAACTTGGGGGACTAAAACTGCCAATTTTGCAAACTTGAATCATTTTTCATCTGATTTTGATATTTTTGCAATTAAAACACATAAAACACTGATTTGTTATATTTTTATCATTTTGAAGCATTTTTGAGTGTTTTCAGATGTTTTTGCAGTTTATATTGTACAAAAATGATGAGTATTTAGACACTCATCACCCCTTAATCTAGGATTTGAATAGAAAATATCCTAAGTGTTTATACCATTAACATCAACCGGTCACTGAGCGCATAGTCTCTCAATGAGCCATCTTCAGGATACTCAGTACGAGGCATCAAGGAAGTCTCTCCACTCAGCAAGGCAGAACTTAAAGGGTGAAGACTGAGTCAAGAAGAAGATGGTGGATTCAGTGAGTGATGAAAATAACTCACTGAATCCCTAAGACTCCTTACCAGACTAACACTGAAGACAAACTAAAGTAGAAGACTGAAGGCAATGAAGACTGAAGAATGAGCGGGATAAGGCAGGACAAGTTTGAATCAGATAAGAAGAAGTCCTTATAAGCATAAGTCAACTTTCCCTGAATGGCTAACTTCCAGGCTCAGTGTCATCAATGAATTATGGAAACCTGCCTTGTCTCTTACTTAGAATAGCCTTTGTAAACAGAGACAAAATACATCAGTATTTTGTCTTCTGCAAGTTTCAGTTGTCACTTAGGATACGGTTAAACTTATACATGTTAAATAGCATAAGAGATGGAGTGAAAGATTAAGCTTGTGAATTGTAAAAACACACACACACGTAAGCCATCTTTTCACTCCTCCAAATACAACACAGTCCCTGAGATAGCTTCAGTGGTTCCTAGTAGTTGTTCTCAGACATAGCTTTGAGCTTAGTGAGAGTCACCCTTTGTCATTTCAATCCCAAGTACTATTCCGCAAGTACTTGGGTAAGGTATTCTTGTTTTGATTTATATCTAATAAAGAATATTATGTTGAAAATTAATCAGTGTGTTTTACTTATATCCTTCAGTCATAGATTCACTATTAACCTGTTTTAAATACTTTAATTGTTTTTAAGATAGTGAATAGGGAACAACAAGTGGTATCAGAGCAAGGATGATTATAAAACCTTTTCAAGCCGCTCTAAAACGTTTTTAAATCAGGATCCTTATGGCTGAAATTGATGTACCCCAACTAGTCTACAAAAAGGGTGTGTTACATATTGGATTTCATAAACACATCAAACCATGACAAATATGGGGCGTATGAATATATGGTTTTAGAGAGAGAAAGTGGAGTGTTCTAGAGAGATAAAACAAATGGAAGGTTAGATTAATCAATGAACATTCAACCCTCTCCCTTGTGGGGAGAGGGCTATTTATACATAGAATTACGTCCTCCTTTAGGCTGTGTATCAGGCATACAATTGGTAAAGACCCGTCCTTCCTCCACGGTGATGCACTAGACTAAACTATGCTAATAACTAACTAATAAATAAAGTAATAAACGATATGTCTACGAGCTAACTTATGCTAGATTATATTTGGGGTGACCGATACTTCACTATGGAATTTCCAATTCCTAACAGTCTCCCCCCAAGGGAGGTCACCCCATGATTTACATTTGGTATCCTAGCATTCTAATTAATCTTCAGTCTTGAGCTTGTAGACTTCAATTCATCAAAATATTCAATCTTTGTGTTTTTGTGGTGATTTCTTCATAGTCCAACTTCTTTGTACTTTAAGTAGAGGTTATAGATCTGATCCACATCTTGATGACCTTCGAGCTTTATTTGAGATCATCAGTCACAGTTGATCTCAGCATCACCCATTTTTGTGTTTCCTTCATGTGGTGTTGTGACAAATGGACCGACATGCTCACATTCTGGATCATGATGTCTTCTTATCAGAGTAGCAGAAGCTTTAGTTGATTCATGATATTTTCAGTAGCGTAGCAGAAGCATGGAGTGTAAATATCAGAGTCGTTGATGCACTTATCATGATTTCAAAGTGAATGTGTTGTGTGAGCATGCGGCTATGGATTGACCTCTCTATTCTGTTCAGCTGCAAATGTTGGGTGTACCTGCATACAACATTTAGCACTAAAGCGCATCGAAAAGTGCTCTCGATCACTTTTCTGAATTGAGTACACGGCCCAGTTCCTTTTTGATCAGTACAAGTATGCCTGTGATCAGTATAATTTCGAA
>OU343225.1:221299438-221362997 GCA_910596185.1 Chrysanthemum makinoi
ATCAACGGAGAAGATAATTGATGATGATGATGATGAAGAGTGGAACGAGGCGCTCTACTCAAATCCATGAAGAGGTACGATAAGAAAGTGCATCTGGCGTGCAAGGATATCCCGCCTGTATGAGACCGATGATAAAGATGATGAGTCCGTCCGCAGAACCGAAAGCGTTCCAAATTCAACGCACGTCATCTTCGGTTTTCAAACCACTTCTCATGATATTTCACCGAAGATGAAATTCAGCCACAATCCTCCAATCAACCTCCACAGCAGTATAAGTCCAAGGTGGCATCGACATGCAAGCTTCCAGGAATGGATTGACTCTTCCACGACTCAGTTTGGTGGTTTGAAGATATGGTTGATGCTCATCCAGAAGATGATCTTCCTAATGAAGCTTCCATTGTGGGTTTCACAA
This sequence comes from Chrysanthemum makinoi, assembly GCA_910596185.1. Taxonomy (NCBI): domain Eukaryota; kingdom Viridiplantae; phylum Streptophyta; class Magnoliopsida; order Asterales; family Asteraceae; genus Chrysanthemum; species Chrysanthemum makinoi. The sequence goes on from OU343225.1 coordinate 221,299,851, forward strand.
AGAATTTGAAAAATATCATGAAGGTCGCGAGAAACAGGTTGTGACGTACACCACTATTCGCGGCGGGGTTTACACAATTTAAGACTTCCACAACTTCGGGCTTCAATTTGAATACAATCTTGAGGAAGTTGCACGAGCAATGTAATGCGAGAACATTGGGGATGTTTCGCTGCCTCCAGTGCTCCCAAAACATTCAAGTTTCATGACTATTCTCAACCTTTACCACTCATGGGTCATACTCACAATCTCAAGGTACCCACACCTTATTTTTTAATCATGATCTAGAATATCTAATGTATGGAAACACGAGATCGAGAAAGCGATATGCAACATCATTGTCTAAGTTTCATCTTTGCGGTTTTACACTCAAGAGGAAATGGAGGAAGAAGTTCTTTGACTTGTTTAGTTCTTCGGTTGTTAATTATAATGATGAGGCAGAACTTGGCATCTTCCATTGGCCTAATATGCGTAAATGGTTTTACAAATGGCGGCTCACATTCACCTCCAAACATAAAGTGTGTTATAACCACCGGATCTTGTCCATTAAAAGTGCAGAGATTATGGATATATACGGGTACAACTTTTAACTAACATCAAGGTTCGCGAGTGGCGACAACGAGTATACTTTCAGCGACTTCGAGGTTTGAACCTCAACGATATCGAAGATATGTATCTTCTCAAAGTTCAAGGAAAACTTGAGCATCTTCTAGGAAGCTTACAATATGATATCTTCAACTCAATCCTCATTTTTATCCATGATCTTGTCATTAAGTCAAGAGTTGAAGATCTTCATCTTGGTGTTGAAAGTTATCGAAGCGTCTGAATCTTACAAACCGATCTCCAACCACCGGCATTTATGACCAGCAACCGTATACATTCACCACAACACCATTTGGATTACACTTCATCCTAAACAACATCGTCAAATACATGAGATATGAAGAAATTCACAAGTTGGTGATGATACGTTGACACAGGTAAAGGTTGAGCTTGTCAACATTCTTGAAGATCTGAATGCGGGTAGAAAACAACGTTGGTTCGAACATGACATGGAAGAGAGCGATGTTAAGCAAGCTGAAAAGTTTGTCAAGAAAATTGATTCCCGACTCAAGTTCGAGTTCAGATCACGGCGACTTGAAGGCTATGTTGGAGGAAGAGCAAGGGTTCGAATATCTTGACGTTTCGTCGACTGAATGAAATCTGCAGTTAGTTAGTTTATTTGGAACATTCTGGAACATTTAAACATCTGCGTAATAACTCTAACTCTTTACTTTCATTAGTATGCTTATCTTAATTGATTATGATTTTTCGATTAAACCTTGAGCTCGAATTTTTCACAAGTACAACAAATCGATAATATGTTTTTACAACCTTGTAATAAGCTGTTTCAAATCGACTCAAGAAGGCTATCTCTTGAATATGCTTCCATATTTGAGGGGAGTACTTTTGTTCTCACAACAATCGATTCCACGAAAGGACCCTCGTACGTATCGGTGCCTCAATCCAAATTAAAGGAGCTTCTTAACTTTTAAAACAAAATCTTTGTTCAAAATCAAATGTTCTTGAAATCCGTTTCTTCCCAAAGGAATTTCAAACACCTCAAAAAGCATATTTTAATCAACATGTTTTCAAAAACAACATTGATATGCTATTTTTGAGGAGAAGCTGTGATTAAAATTGTTGATCGGGAAGTTATGGAATCTCATAACGTGCTCGACTCAGATATCACCAATGAATTGATTTTTGAATGTCGAAATCGAAAAGATTTGTCTTCCAAGAATAATCTTAGTAGAATGTACCAATCCGAGACACTCTTGATTGACATGAACTTTGGCGGGTCTAACCTCCTTTTCAAGGAGAGTTTACATCTTCAAGGTAGTTATTAGAACTAGTTGTCACCTAAAGGCGATAATGGAACTCTTTAACTATACAACGTAACCGTGTCTCGCGGGGAATTGTCTATCAAGAGTCGATCAATTCAAAAGTGCAAACTCTACCTCCTACGTGCGATTTCATCAAAACTCGCACATGTGGAGGGATTTTCTGAAAAACCAAAAACTCTCAAGGTGTTATCAAAACATGTTTTTCATTATAAACATCTTGAGAGATTTTTCAAGAAAAGGTTTTTTTTTGTGTGGTAACATAGGATAGTCATGGGGTTAAAAGGTGACTAAGTTTAGGAATAACGTCTATGATCCGGAGAGGGAGGATCTACCAAGGACATCACAAATAGTTAGTATCTAGAAGTCCTTAGGTATGATTGAAAAAGGAGAAAATGAGAATCGGAGAAAGAAGGAGTTGAAGAATTAAAAGAAAAGTTAAAGAAAAGGGTGAAAAGAAATAGCCCTCCAAATTATTCAACTTAGGGCAGACCGGGTTCAATTCATATGCTACTTGGTTGTCACAAGATGATGACTAGCGGTATTGAAGACAAAGTCGTCATGGACGATGGCAATGCATAAACCTAAACTCCAAGTTCTCTTAAAAGAGCTTGTTTCATTCTCACGGGGAACCCTACGTAATCTATCGACTCTCTCTTAGAGATTGTTGGTATTGAAAAAGGAGACCCTCTCCAATCTCGCTTAGGAAAATCAAAGTGCACTAATCGAGTCTAGAGCCATGAGATTCATCAAAAGATCTCTTAGGAACACTTAAATATTTCATCACTTGTTGTTCAAACAATAAGAACACAAGTTACACTTTTCCAGAGTCCTCGAGATCTTAGCTATCTGCTTGAACATTTATGAGGGATTCACAATTGTGATCCTCAATGATTGAATGGAAATTCTTGCGGGGTCAACATCAAGCGACCACGGCCGGTGGTCGTAACCTCCTTGTGGGTTGCGTAGTGTGTCTCAAGCGGTCTGATCGTGGGGTGATGCCGGTATACCTCAGCGACTCAAGCTGAAGCTAGGTGTATTTGGTACATCGCGTTATCTCACTTGTGGGACTCCGTTAGGGAGCGACCTTTGTGAGAATTAGAGATGTGCTTTCACACTATTTGTTAACACTCTCGAAGTTCAAACTTGTGTGGCTGGATTATTTCTAACCCATGTTTTATGTTTTCTTCTTATGGATGCTCACGGGTGGAAAAGATCGTGCAGACACTTCACATGCTCATACCAACATAAAGGCAAAGAATTTGAAAGATTCTACATCAAAGTCAAAGAATCTGCAAAGTTATGAGATAAAGATCAAAGATAAAGAATGAGAGCTTCAAATATATGAATCACAAACTTCATAGTATGAGCATGCTTTGGAAATGACTTTCATCACTAACAACAAAGATGTTGATAAAAGCGAGACTTCACAACTGATCACAACAACAAGAACAAGAACAAAGATTCAAAGAATCAAAGGCGTCACAAGCTATGAGCGCCAAAGAAGTTCAAGACGTCAAACGACCTAAGCAAGACAACAAATGATGACCAACCCTTAGGGGAGATTGTTAGGAACATGTTTTATTATCAAGTGTAGGTCATTTCATTTGTAATAGGTCATTAATAATTATGGTTTATAAATGTTTGTAATTAGTTTCTCAGCTCATGTAGTAAGCCCATGGTACGTGATAGAAGGTTCTTCAAGAATCAAGGGGAAACACCCCTACTTATGTAAACACTATAAATACCCCTCCTAGAAAGGAGAGGGTTGTTGGTTCTAATTGCAATTATCATTTTCATTAATCATTCATTAGTTCCTTCCACTTTCTCTCTCTAAAACTTTCTCTCTCTAGAAATACATAGTGTTGTGATAATATGGTGACCTAACAAGAACATCCAAATGATTATCATGAGAGAATGGTTTATCACAATTTGAAGATTTTGTTTGAACCTACTCATGATGAACCTGAATGGCAAGGACTCTACAATGGACATGTTACAAGATGGTTTTTATATCAAACTTGTGGAGTTCATGTTTTAACATTTAGAAGATTATTCACATGCTTGTAGAAGGTGATTATCCTCAGTTGAATAAGCATCACGGAATCATTGCTCAGATGTTAAAGCCTGGTTGTATCAAGTTGCTGTTATCCTATGATGGTCAAGCTTACCAACTGTTGAAGAAGTATGAAGACATTCTTAAAGCTAGTAAGTGTTTGGCTACATCCTCCAATTCAGATGTTTTGAGCTTAAAGGAAACTTGAAAATTTTGTTGGAATGTATCAAGTTTAGGGGAGGATTGTTGGGTTTTAGGTTCCTTGAAGATCAAGAATTACTCTAAGTACTGGAACCACGGACAGGCTTGCTGTAACCACGGACAGAAGAAAGTAACCACGGATGAAGACAACCGCGGCTAGTAGTATTGAGTATCTACGGATAGAGTCTTGTAACCACTGCTAGTCTTGTATAGGCGGTTTAGTTTATTGTATTAGATAAATATGGAAAAGATGTTTATCTTGTAGGTTACGTATTGTATAATGTATAGGACTCCTTAGTCTATAAAAGGAGGTTCTAGGTTAGGTTAGATATACGTATGTGATATATCTAAAGTCGATACACTTCAAGGTTGTAAAACCCTAATACTGTAAGAGTATTCGTATTATCAATAATATTGAGGTGTTGAATGTTAAGTTGTTCTTCTTCTTAAGATTAAGTGTTAAATTCCGCGTAATACTTAAATTCCGCGTTATATCAGTTATGACTAAATCTGCTAAAATACGGAAATATGCTATTTTCGAAAAGTTACTATTTTTGGAAACTTGATATTTTTAGGAACCTGCTAATTATGGAAACCTGTCTAAAATAGAAAGTTACCTAAAATATAAAGTTACTAAAAGTGGGAACCTGCTAAAAATGGAAAGCCGTCTAAAATGAGTAATCTGACTTTAATAAGCGTTATCTAATTCATAGGTTCCGGACATCGGGATTGATTCATCGCGTGACCTTACTTTCCTATTTTGCTTGCTTCGAATGAGGTACAGATATTCTATCCCTTTTCAGTAGGGATTTCTCATGACTTTTCGATCCTTGACTTTACTTCACTTATGATACCTTTGCTATGACTCCCTTTACTGTGATCCTTTGATATGATTTTGTTCTCTATGATATTCGTTTGTTATGATTATGAACTTCTGATTATGAACCTTATGATTATGAACCTTCTGATTATGAACCTTCAATTATGAACCTCTGATTATGAACCTATGTTATGGAACTCTGATATGAACCTTTGATGTCTGAACCTTTGATATGAACCCTTATGATATGATTATGTTTTGACCCTTCAGTTTGATACCCGAGCCAAATATGTGTTCCTAGTCATGAAGGTACCATGACCATGTCATTGATGCACCAATGGCATGACTCCAGTGTGTACGAGTGATGTTACACACCGTCCCCTTTATGTTATATGATTATGAGATCAAGATATATGTTTGGCCACTATGTTTCCTTGGGCGTATGGATGCATCCTAGATATGTTTATGATATGATATGATATAATATGATTTATATGGTGAATGATGTCGGTGCTATACAGCGTCTTCACAGATCCGGGAGCTAGCTACTCCATTGGTTATTGAGGTCTCCCCTCCTATTATATATGGTATTCCGAGGTCACCCCTCCGAATACAATGGTTACTTATGATATGATATGATATGATATGTTTCGGGCTCATGGTAGATTTTTGACAACCCTTACACTTTTGATATACCTATAATGTACCTTCTGTATTCCCCAACGCACCATATTATGTATTTAATTGTTCATTACTCAGTACCCTTATATGACTCACACTACTACCAAGATATGTATATTCCATTGCTTTGATTTGTCACTGATATGTGCAAAAACACATATCATTTCTTTATAAATATAGAGCCAAAATAACCAAGAAAGAGCCGTTTATTGCTAATATTTGTTGTTTTCTTGAGTTTGTGCTTGTGCAGGTACGGATATGTCAAAACACACAAAAGTTAACCAAATCAGACGAAAACCCGAGCACGAGAGATAAAGAGTGCTAAAGTTGAGCCGGAAGGTCAGAATTAAGCATCTGTGAAGATTTTTATTCTCTGAGGATGATTTGTGAAAGATATGTTCAAGATTAAAGAATTGTCAGAATTAGTCCCTGAACATTCATCAATTGGCAGAATTTACCCTCAAGTTTCAGAATTTACATAATCAGTCCTTGGATTAATTGAGAATGACAACAATGGCCCTTGGAAGATATTTTCAGATTTACAAGATTGGTCCCTGAAATTTCAGCTTGTACACTTTTAATCCTTAAACTACACCTTGGATCCAATTCTAGTCCTAAATACATGTCCATTACCACTTAGGCCCAAAATTATTATCAAAAGCCCAACCAATCCCCTCTATCCAACCCGGTCAAACAGTCAACCCACCCTTATAACTCCAGTCAACATCTCAAGTCAAATTAAAATAAAAAAAACTCACCCATGTAACCCAAGCGCGCCCAAACCAGTGAAAACCCATGTTTACTGTTTAACCATATCCCAATCTTACCCTGCTCCTCACCAAAACTTACCCACGTTTAATGCTTCTAGAAGCCTGACAACACGTCAGAGGAATGACACGCGTTGGATTGCCAGGGTGGACGAAGGAAGGCTTTTGATTGGTGGAAACACCTCATGAGATTGATCAAACGGCTCAAAATGGATGTGATGATAAGATAGAATATCAATGGACTGAAATCAAAGATCCAGATGCTTCCCAATCTCCTGGCTCAGCTATAAATAGTCCTATTCAGTCACAAGCATACTTGTCCATTTTTCACGTTTTTAGAGAAATGTTACCAGTTAATTACCTGTCATTTTAATTGTTTTTCATTAGTTAATCAGTCATTAGTTGAATTGTAATCTCAGTTTTCAGTTAATGAAATTTTATTTTCTTAAATTTCTTGTCATATAAGTTCTTGTCAAATCTGTTTCTCAGCTCATTGGTACTGTTTAATTAGTATATCCTTCTTAATTTTAAGCTCAAATAAGCTTTTCCAAGCTTATGTGAGCTTAGCAAGGTCTTAAGGTGTTTTAATTTCAAGTTTTTTCTATACAGTCAAGAAAAGTCAAAGTTCTGAGTCAAATCAATTTCAATGTAATATTTAGTTTTTAATATGTTTTGGTGTTGAATTTCATTCTAAATAATCAATTGAAGCCAGTTGCTGTCCAAATTCATCATAGTTTTTAGTTAAATTACATTTTGGTTGTTTAAGAGGATGTTTGGATGAACTTGAGAATATGTGTTTAGGACTGCATCAGTGGTAATAATTGATTCATACAGCTTCATTTAGGTTAGTTTAGCTAGTATCTAGCATAATATACCTTTGTTACACATCTAATAGTCATAATTCTGTTTTCATATTGCCATATAAGTAGAATTTCAAGTTCTTATGAATTTTTAGCTTGTATGCTTATAGTTGCTTCTCTAGTAGACGTAGTTAGTTGATTGAGGTTAATTCTCTGGTAGTTTACTTCAGGTTCATAAGCTTTTAGAATAGTCTACTTAGTCTGCAAATCATCATATCTGCTTGTTTTCTGTTTTGCTGTCATACTGCACCATCTCCCCTGCACCATCAGTTTATACTCTTTAATTTACTTCCTGTTAGCTTAATTTAGTTGTAGGGATTGCTTAATTTTGTATCCCTTAGGTAGACTCTAGCTTAGATTTAGTAAGTTCAGCTTTTAGATTCACTTTAGGAGCTTAATATAGCTTAATCTTGCACCTTCTCCTTTCCATATCTGCTGCAACAGTTCATTATTGTCTCATTCCCCTTTTGTTTTTGATTTTTAATTCTTTCATTTTTAGTCCAAATTAGATGAAATTCAGGATTCTAGCACTTGAGTTGGTGGACTTTAATCTAGTTCTTTTAGTTTAATTTTTAGAATTTTCCTTATTAGCTTTTAAGTGGCTTGAAGTGGGTGGTTCAGATCATTTTCTGCCCTGCATCAGTTTTATTTTGTCCAATACCCTTATAGTTTTGATTTTTAATTTCTTCACCTTAAGTCCAATTTAGTTGAAATTCTGGATATAAGCTCATTGGTTGGTTGTCTACTGCCTAGCCATTTTAGTTTATTTTTAGGAATTTTTCTGGCTAGCTTAATCTAGGCTTAAAATAGAGCTATAAGGGTCGTTTGGCATAGTAGAGTTAGAACCTGTTTTTGAGCTTTAATGCTTCTATCATGTGCTTTTAGGGTCCCATTCAGTTTCATTAGCATAAGTTAAGTTAGTTTTAGGCTGTAGTAGCTTATTGTAGCTTATGGTTAGATTTTAGCTTATTTACAAGTGCTTATTTCATTAGTTTTGTGCCCAAATCATAGTTCCTGATCTCCAAAATAGTTTCTGTTATTTTTCCTAGGTTCTCAGTATTATTTTATAGTTGACTGGAAGTATTCATATTTTTCACTGTTCATTTACTATTTTTATGCATTTTATGTCATTTTCTAGCATTTTTAATTAGCATTTAATCCAAATAATTCAGAAAATGTTTAGAAAAATGCAATTTAAATTTTCTTAGTTTTAGAAAAATAAAAATGTCTTAAAAAGTATTTTTCCAGATTTTTCCTAGTTATTTTAGTATTTTCTAGGAATTTAATTAGTTTTTAATAGTATTAAATTCATAATAAATTGAGAAAAAGTCAAAAAAATGTGATTCCCGTTTCTAAAATTCTTTTTAGTTATTTAAGATTTTTGAAAAATAATTTTGTATTTTTCTTGCATGTTTTCCTAATTTTTAGCATTTTAGCTCTATTTTAAATGTCTTAACTTAGTTTTTAAATCATAATAAATCAAGAAAAGTAAAAAAAAATAGTTTTAAATTTCAAATAATTTTCAAATATCATTTTTATCTGTAGAAAAATAGTAGTTCACTTTTTGGTTTTTAAATAGATTAGTTTGCATTTTATTTACGTTTTACGTTATTTACGTTTTTAGTTCTCATTTGCGTATTAGTCATAGTTGCCTTGTTTTAATCATAGATTCAGTAGTTTTATTTGATTTCCTTTACTATTGCTTCCCTTGTAGTTTAGAAATCATCAAATTCCCTTTTTACCCATTCAAATCCCGAATCACGCGACGTGAGTTGTTAAACTCCATTCATCCCTCGCTGGGAAAACGACCCGGGAAAATACATACATTTGTATTTCTTCGGAAAATATCTTGTACTACGAAAATGAATTATCAATCACACTCCCATTATGTTACTTCAGACTATCGTTCCATTCACGTACTGGGTTATTATATGTTTATTGGATTTGATTATGCTATTCATGTTTTATGTGACTCTTGATTATCACCTTTCTGCGATATGATTAATACACGGTTATCTGATTTACCTGTTGTCATCTGATGATATGTGATCTCACTGTTATGTGACCCTCTGAGTTTTGTATGGTGACCATGCTAGTATGTAATCGATATTTTTGTCTGTTTATCATGTGTACTTCGTTCAGTTAATCTCGTGGACTATGACTATCCGTTACATCTTTATCTGCTGGTTGTTGACCTGGCATGTTTACATTTCTGTCTACGCTACGGCTTGATTGGGTAAATGGTTCAACTTATGACGTTTGGCTTGTTAACTTGTTTAATTACCTTGCCATGTCCCTAATTCATTCAATTATAATGTTCATACTGTATTCCTACTTGTTACGTGTGACTGCTATATTTCGACTAATGTTAGTACTTCCGCCGTTATGATACTGGTTATGTTATTAACTGTGAATTATTTGACTTGTGTGATTGCCATGCTCACTTTCTCATTAATTGCTTCCGCTAGCATTTGGACTTCCGTTTGGCTTATTTGTACTCTGACTTCCTGATTTATTGTATGCTTGGTTATTTAGATGTGCTAGTGTGTATGTCATCAATATGATATGTGCTTGTCCTCTTCTGTTATCTATTCCTTTTGGATATCTGTGTAATGGCGTTTCTATAGGATCCTCATTGACTCATTGTTTTTCTTTTCTCTTTGCGACCGTGTTATCAGATTTCTTATTTCATTTGTATCTCTGATTCCGTTTAGCTTTCGTTTTATTATATCTGTTCACTGGGCTTTTTAAGCTCAACCGCATTTCTTTCCTGCAGCAGGTTTTAGGTTTGAAGATGGGCTTTGATGGGCTGAGAGTTGGATTATCTGAGTGGACCAACCCTAGATACCTTATTATTTGGACTTATTTTGTCGGGCTATTGTGTTGAGATTTCATTTTATTTTAGAAATTTTGGATTTTGTAATTTTCCTTGTAAGTCATTTGTTTATATGACTTGGTATGTTATTCTTTAAGACTTTCGCTTGTAAAATTTTAATTGTATGTTCTAATATGACAACAGAATGTGACACTTCTACCCTTGTCGGGTTGGGGTGTTACAATAAAACCTACTACATGCTAATCTGATATTATAATGGTTGTTTGATAACCTGTATAACGCGTATGTTCGTCTCATAAATTCATGTAATGACTCGTCTAAAACCTAGTGTTGATCGACCCATGATTTCTATTTGAATTTAATCTTATGCCGTGTGTATGTGTTATGTCGTTATGTCAAGTTGTCTAGCCTTCTATAAACCTAATGCTAAAACTCTAACAAACCTTTATAATCTGTTTTTAATACACTTAATGAAGCAAATATCTGAAAACCCTAGGAGCCATTAATATGCATCGTCTGTGTCTTTTGTGTGCGTTGGTGTAAGCGTATGTCTAAAATTTGTATTTGGTCTTGCGTGGATTTTTTTTTCTCTTATAAGTCATATGTTGTTTGTTGAATGACTGGTCTCATTAGGTCCCATATTGCCTCGTTAATAAGTTTTTTGGGTATAATGTTGGGTGAGAGTCATGAAGATAAATGGTAGGAAATCAGCAACTTTTTTTTTGTCAATAAAAGTTCATGCTTGGTCTTGTGAGGGGGATAAGTTTGAGGGCAATCGCGGGAAAAATGGTTAGGTTGTTTGGAGTTTTGAAGGCATGTCGGGATAAATGAGTCAGTTTTTAGCCGTAAGGTATGATCACTTGGTCGTAAATGTTAGTTATATGAACCGCGAGCAAATGGTTGGCGTATAATTGTTCTATTTCTTTTAAAGAGTACATGTACAGTCTTGCGAGGGGCTATGTTCAAAGGTGATCGCGGGATTCATTCATGTGTCATTTGGTGTTTTGAAAAGGGGACACGGAAGATGAGTCAGGGATTTATCATAATGCATGGTTTCTAAGTCATAGGTACTAGTCATTTGAACCGCGAGGGGGCTTGAATATAGATCAATCATAATGTGGAAAATATGTTTTTCATCTTATTTTAACGTGCATAAATTTAAAAGTAACATAAGACTTTAAGTTTAATTACACTTGTAACCTTACACTTTGAGATATTTACTATGTAAACCCTATACTTTAAATTATGATCTAATAAAGCCCTAAAATAGGAAAATTGTCTTATTAAACCTTTATGTTTCCCATTTATCATTTGTAACCCCTAATTTTGGCTAATTAATGATTATTACCCTAAAGTATTTTATTTCAGTCCATTACTTAAAATGAGTTTACGCTTAATAAATAAATCTGTTATAACGTTATTTGAGCTAATAAGTATTATACGAACCGTAATCCGTGTAGATTCATTGAAGAAGACGTGAGTTATTTCTTTGTACTCACATTTCCATTTGCTTTCATTGCTAAGGTACATATATTCTATCCCTTTTCAGTAGGAATTTCTCATGCCTTTCTGATCTTTGAGTTTGTTTCGTTTATGATATTCCTTTGATATGATTCATTCTGCTATGATTCTTTGATATGATTCCGATATGATCCTTTGATATGATTCTATTCGCTATGACATTTGTTGCTATGATTATGATTCCATTCAGTTTGATATGTTTCACTTGATACGATATGATATGATATGATTATTCTTTCTCTGTAAGGATTCCTCTTGGCTTTTAGATCCGTTTCTTTTACACTTTGACTATTTTGATCCGCATCATGAATTTAATCGTTACCATTATTTCTGATTTGCCATCTCAGTTGAATTGATGTTACGTATTATGGCTTGTTTTCATTCGTGACTTCAGTATTTATAAATGAATCTTTTGAAACTTGTATTAAGATTAATATCCTGACCCTATAATAAAACCTTCTTACATATTTGTCCAAAGAATGTTTTGAGAAAGACTACTTAAAATAATTCTTTAAGAAACCCGATGTGATATCACTCTCATGTGAAGGTTTAAGTGATTTTTATCGGTTTATGAAACTACTTTTAAAAGGACATTTTTTTTATAAAACTATAATAACTACAATTGTAATTATGAGCATAATGCGATACTGTTTTCAAACGATTGTCTCTTGACTTTTATGGGAATCATGTTTAAAATGATTTTCAGAAATAAAATACAATACCACTTTTATATATAAGCTTCTTGGAAACCACTTTTAAAGATTTATTTTATGAAAATGGTATTCATATGATACTCGAGAATTTCATATACTATATGTACAGGTATTCTGACCTTTCTTATAAGGTTTCTCATGATCCTTTCACATCTTTTGGTTGCTTAGCTTCTGATTTTGATGCCTTTGCTATGAGCCTTTCTGTTTATGACACTATGATATAAGCCTTTGATATGAGCCTTTGTTATGCACCCTCTGATATGAATCTATGATTTTGATATTTCTGATGACCTTAGATTCTGCGTCATTACTAGGATATTTTGTTTAACGCTTTAGTTTGATACCCAAGCTGTCACTAGTCATGGGGCTTCCATGACCATGTCATTGATGCACCAATGGCACGACTCCACGGTGCGCGAGTGATGACCCATTGTGTCCATTTCTATTATGTATTATGAGCTCAAGGATATATGTTTGGCCACTATGAATTTACGCAAGGGTGTATGGATGCATCCTATATCTGATCTGTTATGTTATTATGATATGTTTCTGGTGACTGGTGTTGTGTGCAATACACGCCTTTCACGATTCTAGGAGCTGATCACTCCATTATGCTACTTATGTTACTTATGATGATTATGATTATGATATTATGATATGATATGTTTCTGGGCTCGTGGTAGAATTCTGAAATCCTTACACCATTATTTCACCTTATGATTATCGGATTCGCATGATCTTGTTATCTTATTCTTGTTGACTCATTTACCTTATGATTATCTGATTCTTATGATCTGGTTATTTTATTCTTGTTGACTCATTCGCCTTATGATTATCTGATCGTATGATCTTGTTATCTTATTCTTGTTGACTTGTTGGGTTTTAGGTTCCTCTGAATAGGAATTATTCTAAGTGTTGGAACCATAGATAGAGTTGATGAAACCACTGACAGAAGAATGAATCCACTGCTGAAGTTAAACCGCGGCTAGTAGTAAAGTGAAACCACTGCTATTGTATTGTAAACACTGCTAGTTTTGTATAGTCCGTTTAATATTCTGTATTAGATAAATATGGAAAAGATATTTATCTTGTATGTTACGTATTGTATTATGTAAAGGACTCCTTAGCCTATAAAAGGAGGTCCTATGTTAGATTAGATATACGTGTGTTTTATATCTAAGATCAATACACTTCAAGGTTGTAAAACCCTAATACTTGTTAGAGTATTCGTTATTAATATAATTGAGGTGTTTAAGAGTTATTGTTACTGTTCTTCTTCTTAAGGTTGAATATTAAATTCCGCGTAATATTTAACAAGTTATTATCAAGTCAGTTTCTATAAGGATCGTTTGCTCAACTGGGATCAACAAGTGGTATCAGAGCTTGTGATCTAGAAACTGAAAACAAGAAGAAGTCTAGTTAAGTTCTATTCAAGTAAGTTAAGATGTCTGACGAAACTCACATGGTTACTGCATCAAAGGTTCCCATTCTCAAGCAGGGTGAGTGCCAAGTTTGGAGAATGCGAATGAGGCAATACATTTGCATGATTGATTACAACATCTGGGATGTTGTAGAGCAGGGTGATAAGCTACCATCTTAGGGTCCTGATGGAAAACCTCTTGCTATCAAGAGTGAAACTGACAAGGCTCAGAGAAAATTGGAGATCAAGGCTCATAGTATTCTCAGTATAGGAATACCTAATGAGTATGCTTTGGATTTTGAACAATATGAGCCGAAAGGAGTTGGTGGATGCTATTGAAACAAGGTTTCTTTGGTAATGAAGCTACCAGAAAATCTAGAAAGAATATGCTCAAGCATCAGCTTGAAAACTTCACTGCATTAAGTGGAGAAAGTTTAGATGGCACCTACAATAGACTTCAAAAGCTGATCAGTCATCTGAAGTTGGTGGACTACAAAGTTGCTCAAGAAGATATCAATTTGAAGTTCATCAGAAGTTTATCACCAGAATGGGTTGTGCATACTGTTGTATGGAGAAATAAGGATGACTTTGAAAAGATGACTCTGGACAATCTCTATAACAACTTGAAGGTTTATGAGTCTGAGAACAACATTGCTGGTGCATCTTCAACTAATCAAAACATTGATTTTGTTTCCACAAACCACAAGAGCTCACAGGATGTATCCACTGCTGCCTACGGAATAACCACGGCCATTGCTAACAATACCACTGTTAGTGATAATGTTAGTGATGGTGCAATTTGTGCTTTTCTGGCTGATTTAACTACCAGTGTTACTGTTTTGAATCAAGATTTAGATCAAATTGATCCTGATGATCTTGAAGAGATAAATCTTCAATGGCAGATGGCAATGTTGACTCTCCAAGCAAGGAAGTTTTTGAGAAGAACAGGTAGGCAAGTTAAGTATGATGGACAAAGGAGAGCTGGATTTGACAAGAGCAAGATGGAGTGTTTCAACTGCAAGAAGAAGGGACACTTTGCTAGAGAATGTAGAGCTCCCAAGAGGATTGGTGAAGGTTACAAGAAGATCACCAAAGAACCAGTTCCTTCTTCTGCTTTGTTTGCTCAAGATGGACTTGGTGATTATGATTGGATTGATCAAATTGAAGAAGGACCCAATGCTGCTTTTCTTGCTAGTGAAGCTTCTAAAGAGCATAACTTTGCTCTCATGGCGTATCCATCTTCATCTTCTGGTTCAGATTCTGAGGTATCTAATGATTCTAAAACTTCTACTTGTTCTTTTAAGTCATGTCAAGATAACTTAGAATCTCTTAAAGTGATTAATGAGAGTCTAAGAAAAGAAGTAGATAGACTTTCATTAGATAACATAGGATACAGAGTAGGACTTGAGAATGTTGAAGAGAAACTTAAGTTTTGTATCAAATGTAAGTTTGAGTATGTAGATAAAATAAACATACTAAGTGGTGAAATTGATCTTAGGGACAGAGAAATAAAGTGCTTAAAGAAAAATTGGAAGAAGTGGAGAGTATTAAACAAAATGCCCTAGTAGAAAAGGAAAAACATGTTGTTAGGGTTGCTAAAACACAGTATGCTTCAGATTTAGTAAATAAGCCAATTGGTCAAAAATTATTCAAGGAAGGTACTGGTCTTGGATACAATAATATGCCACCACCCTCACTCATGAAACATGCACCTAATGGAACTGAACTGTCTTTTAAAGATGAATTTAGTTTCAACAAACCTGTAGGTGAGAATTGTAAAGCTGAGTCACCTAAGATAGGTTCTGATAGGTCATCTGATGCTCCTACTATTGAAGATTGGGAATCAGATTCTGAGGAAGATAGATCTGAATCAACACGGCCTGACAAGATAGAAAATGTAAATAAAGTTGATTCTAAACAAGCCAACCTTGTGCCTAGATTTGGAGCACCAATTTCTAGTAAAGTAGTAGACTACAAGGAGATACCTAGGGAACAGATGAAAAGATACATACCTAGGGGAAATCAGAGAAACTTTAATGGACTAATTTCAAACAGATTAGGAGATGAGTTTCAATGTGTTAAGAAGACTTGTTTTAAATGTGGTAGTTTTGAGCATTTACAGAGAAACTGTTATAAAAACCAACCACAAGTTTGGAATCATTGGAGGAGGGTAAATCATCAAAACTTTTCAAAGAAAACAACCTCTCATCCTAACAAAAATATGGTTCCCAGAGCAGTGCTAATGAGGAATGGTAAAACTAAATCAATAATCACTGCTGCACCCAAATGGGTTCCAACCACTGCTAAGCAAAATGTAAACACTGCTAATCAAAATCTTTCCACTGCTAAGCGGAATATCACCACTGGTACAAAAGAAGTTTTAAAAATTCCAAAGGTGATAACTGACACAGTGGTTGGAAACCATTTTTATGCTATTAAGGCCTCAGCTAGCTTGCAATGGAAGCCTAAGACCAAGGTTTTACATCATGTCAGTTGTGCATCAATGGACCTAAGAAATTTGATTATGTTGATGCACAAGGGACCCAAGTCGTAGGCTTGGGTCCACAAAAGGAACTAACTTGTTTAAATTCATGTGCAGGGCAATCTACAAGATGAGCTAAAAGACAAAGGAATTTTTGATAGTGGTTGCTCTGGGCACATGACATGGGATGGGAGCAACCTGGAGGATTTTGAAGCTTTTGATGGAGGATATGTGTCATTTGGCAATGATCCAAAAGGAGGAAAGATACTTGGCAGAGGCACAATCAGAACAGGGAAATTAGACTTTGAAAAGGTCTATCTGGTATAGCGACTAAAGTATAATTTATTCAGTGTTTCTCAAATGTGTGATAAGAAAAACTGGGTACTTTTGGGGAAACTGAGTGTGTGGTGTTGTCACCTGATTTTAAGATGCCTAATGAGAAATTTGTGCAGATAAGGATACCTAGGAAAGAGAACATATATTGTTTTGATCTTAAAGATATAATTCCTAATATGTCCTTAACCTGTTTGTTTGCTAAGGCATCAGTAGATGAGTCTAAATTATGGCATAGAAGGCTAGGTCACCTTAATTACAAAACAATCAATAAACTGGTAAAGGGCAACTTAGTGAGAGGGTTACCTTCTAAGGTTTTTGAGTGTAAGGAACTTTGTGTGGCTTGTCAAAAAGGAAAACAACATAGAGCTTCTTGTAAGTCCAAAACTGTAAACACCATCACACAACCACTGTTTATGCTTCATATGGACTTATTTGGACCTACCTTTGTTAAAAGCTTGAACCATAAGCAGTATTGCCTAGTTATCACTGATGATTATAGTAGATTTTCTTGGGTATACTTTTTGGCTGCTAAGAGTGAGACTAGTGAGATCCTCAAGAGTTTCATTACTAAGATAGAAAATCTAGTAAACCATAAGGTCAAGGTAATCAGATGTGATAATGGAACTGAGTTTAAGAATGATGTGATGAATCAGTTCTGTGTAGCTAAGGGTATTGAAAGACAGTTTAGTGTTGCTAGAACACCACAACAGAATGGTGTAGCTGAAAGGAAAAATAGGACACTAATTGAGGCAGCTAGGACAATGTTGTCAGAATCTAAGTTATCAACTACCTTTTGGGCTGAAGCTGTAGGTACTGCATGTTATGTGCAGAATAGAAGTAAGGTAGTGAAGCCTCATAACAAGACCCCCTATGAGCTATTACATCATAGGAAGCCTATGATTGCATTCCTAAAACCTTTTGGGTGTCCTGTTACTATCTTGAATACCATAGACTACCTAGGTAAGTTTCAAGAAAAAGCTGATGATGGATACTTTTTAGGCTATTCTTCTAATAGTAAAGCCTTTAGAGTATACAATAGGAGGACTAGGATTGTTGAAGAAAACTTACATGTTAAGTTTAATGAAGAGACTCCTAGTGTTGAGACCAAAGGACCGACGGTGTTTAACATTGATATGCTAACCAAATCTATGAATTATGAGCCTATCATTGCAGGAACTTCCACTAATGTTGATGCAGGTACACCAAATGATTATGATGCAGAAACAATTTCTAAGGAAGCTGATTCTCCAAAGGAGTTCTATTTGGTTGAAAAGTGGAAAGCTGGTTCTGTCTCACCCATCATTAATAAGCAAGGTCCCACTGATGATGATGTCTCGAATTCTGGAAGCAAAGTTGATCATCATCAAGAAGAGGATGTGTTGATGAATGATAACTCAGTGTCGGTAGAAGAAATTGAAAGAAAGAAGAGGCATTCTGAAAGCATTGCTAGGTCAAATGAAAGCACGGCTAAGCATAATGAAAGCACTGCTAAGCCAACTTCTACCACTGCCAGTACAAGTGAAACCCCGGCTGCAAGTACTGATGATAGTACTTACTTTAGACCAACTGCCAAGCCATTATTTGGTGATAAGGAGTATCCACATGATCCTGATATGCCTGCTTTGGAAGAGATTGATACTCCTACTGATGATGAAAACATGGATGACTTCTTCAATGCTGAGTTTACAAATTTGGAAACTGTCATCCATGAAAGTCCAATTATTACCACAAGAATTCATAAGATTCATCCCAAGGATCAAATACTTGGAAATTTGAATACACTAGTTCAAACAAGAAGCAAGGTTCAGAACACTAAAACCTTTCTTGAACAAGGTTTCTTTGCAAGGTCACTTTACAAAAGAAATAGTGAAAAAGATCTGCAAAATTGTCTGTTTTCTTGTTTTCTGTCTCAAAAGGAGCCCAAGAGAGTTGAAGAAGCTTTGACAGAGGAAGGATGGGTTGAATCAATGCAAGAGGAGCTTCTACAGTTTAAGCTTCAAGAGGTTTGGACATTGGTTGACCTTCCAAATGGAAAGAGGGCAATTGGGACTAAATGGGTGTTCAGAAATAAGAGGGATAGTGGTAAGGAACAAATCAAGGCTGGTTGCTTAAGGATACACACAAACTGAA
Organism: Chrysanthemum makinoi; assembly: GCA_910596185.1. Taxonomy (NCBI): domain Eukaryota; kingdom Viridiplantae; phylum Streptophyta; class Magnoliopsida; order Asterales; family Asteraceae; genus Chrysanthemum; species Chrysanthemum makinoi. Next base: position 221,318,554 of record OU343225.1, read on the forward strand.
GGCTTGGATTATGATGAAGTGTTTGCTCCAGTTGCAAGGATTGAAGCTATTAGATTATTTTTAGCATATGCTTCATTCAAGAATTTTGTGGTGTATCAAATGGATGTTAAGAGTGCCTTTCTATATGGCACAATTGATGAGGAGGTTTATGTTTGTCAACCTCCTGGTTTTGAAGATCATGATAATCCTGACAAAGTATACAGGGTGAAGAAGGCTAAGTATGGGTTGCATCAAGCTCCTAGGGCATGTTATGAGAGCCTGTCTACTTATTTGATGGACAATATGGCTTCAAAAGAGGGTTGATTGATAAGACTTTGTTCATTAGGAAGCACAAGGATGATATTTTACTGGTTCAGGTCTATGTAGATGACATCATCTTTGGCTCAACAAATAAGGAGCTATGCAAGGATTTTGAGAAACTTATGCATGATAAGTTTCAGATGAGTTCTACGGGAGAACTCACTTTCTTTTTGGGGCTACAGGTTCAACAAAGGACTGATGGCATTTTCATTAGTCAAGACAAGTATGTAGCAGATATTTTGAAGAAGTTTGGGTTATGTAGCAGGTATTTTCATTAGCAGATATTTAAATGATCTTCAAATCACTTCCAATTGGCGCTCTACATAAACTCTAACCACTTCCATTTGTTTAATTCACAAATCCCACATCATTAACATCACCAATCACCATGCCAAACCAATACTCCAAAACACATAACCTAGTTGCTTATCTGGTCAAAAACAATCGATCCGAAGGTTTTCATGAAATGATTGATTTCCTTACTCACAGTCCTATTCACTTTGCATTAACTGTAGCACCCACCATTCTTAAAGCCTATGTACATCAATTCTGGGGAAATGCTAAGCTTGAGGAGATAGATGGGGTAGAGGTTTTTAGTACTGTCGTGGATGAGAATGAGATTTTGGTTGATGAGGAAATCATTAGAGGAGTTTTGAAGTTGGATGATGCTGATGGTGTAGTTAACCTTTCTGATGCTGAAATCTTTGAAGGTTTAGAAAGGTTAGGTTATACTCAAAGGGGAGACAGAGTAAAATTTTTTAAAGGCATGTTCTCTCAACAATGGAAATTTTTTATTCATACTTTATTGATGTGTATTAGTAATAAGACCACTGGGTTTGATGACTTTCCCTCCAAAATTGCTACTGCTATAATTTGTTTATCTGAAGGAAGGAAGTTTAATTGGTCTAGAATGATTTATGAATGGTTTGTGCAAAATATTAGGAAGAAGGGTAAATATTACTTATATCCAAGGTTTGTGCAACTTATTGTGGAAAGTCAAATAGAGGAACCTGTTGAACATTCTAGGGAGTATGAGGTGCATTATATGCTTCCTAAGGTTTTTGCACATACGAGACACCAGAACCCCAATTTTCAAATAAGAGATGTTCCATTGTTTCCTCATATGATTAATTTTCCTGCTAATCCTGAGTTTGATGAAGAACTTGCATCCCAATCCATGGAACCTGAACCCACTGCTAGTGCACTTGAACCCACTGCTAGTACACTTGAACCCACAGTTAGTGAATCTCAACCCACTGCAATTGCACCTGAACTCACTGCTAGTCAACCTCAAACCACTGTAGAACCTATTTTGTTTACTAGGAGGAGGAAGGGCACCAAGCTACCTCAGGCTGGTGTTAGTGGTGTTGTTCATGAGGCTGTCACAGGTTGTGGAGGTGACATGATTGGAAGGGCTTCCACTACTGATTCATGCTTAGATGTTGGTCAGGACAGTGGAAACATAATTAAGACCCAACCTTTGGCAACTTCTAATGTGGAGAGTTCCTTTGAACTCAATACAAGTGGAGGAATCCTTAGCCAACTGGCTCACTCAGGGTGCATAGATGATCAGGCAAGGTCTGATGCTATGTTTACTTTATCCAAGGATTCACCTCTCAGAGCAGTTTACACAGCTCGAAGTGATGAGGATAGTTTGGAACATGACAATGAATTGACGGCTCATAATCAGGTACATGATGACTTTTCCAATGAACCACCTCTCGGACCAGTTAACACAGGTCGAAGTGGGGAGGATATTCTTGAACATTTAAATGAATTGACGGCTAAATGTACCAAGATGGAGGACACAATCTCTGGTCTTCAAGAGTTGGCTGTGTTTCAGGGTAAAGAGATTAGGAGGCTGAAGCACAGAATGTTTGTGATGGAGAAGGTGAGGAGACCTGGGGTTGCTGTTTTAAGAAAAGTGAGAAAGTTGAAAAGGAATGTGGACTCCTCTCTAGCTGTGACTTTGGAGGATGTACCCAAACAGGGGAGGAGTGAAGGCATGAATTCAGGGGAGGCTATTGGTGTGCATTTGGATTAGGATATGGATAGTGGAGATCAAGGAGAGCAATTTGTGGTATCTGATAAAGATGGGAATGAAGCTGTTCTTGAAAGTTTGAAGACTGTGGTAGAAGATGAGGTGATGCAGGACACAACCACTGACAGTGTGTCTGCAACCACGGCTGATGTTCTTGAAACCACTGCTGCAGTTTCCAATAAGGTAACCATAACTGTGAAAACGTAGAGGGGGGGTGAATACGTTTTCGTTTCAAACTTAAAACTTTTGTATCAAATATAGTATAAATCATTGCACTTGCTAATCTCGACGCGAGGATGCATTTAACGCATTACGGCATGTAAGGCCAACCGCTTAATATCACATAAGATTCCGCAAGATTAATGGTTCATTATAAATCAAGTTTCACCATTATTAATCCGGTTACTTTTCTTGATCAAGCGTGTCATAATATGTAAAGTGTTAAATATAGTTTGTGACTATATAAAAAACCAAGTATGTATCACAAACATAGACATCAACCACATAGAAAATAAACAATGTAATGTAAGAATAAAAGTAAAGAGATAAGTAAAAGGATAGACAAACCAACGCGAGGATTTATAGTGGTTCGGCTACAAGGACACCTTCCTTGCCCTACTCCACTCCCCGAGTCACCTACTCGAGAGTTTGTAATCACTACACCAACTCCTTATGGCGGAGAAGCCTTCACAATGTCGCTTACACCTTTTTCCGGTACAAAGCTAAATACCGAGTTCTTTCACACCAAGGCGAACCACACCTATCACAAAGTTGCCTACCCTTTATACGGTGCTAGGCTAACACCGGGTTCTTTCACTCCAAGGTGAACAACACCTACACAACGTCGCCTACCCTTTATTAGGTACTAGGCTAAGCACCTAGTTCCATTACTATGGAGGAACTACTACCCATCACAACACAACACCTAATCTCAAGGAGATCCACTCCTTGTTACAACACCATCAAGGATATCACCATCCTTGGATCTAAACAAATACTATATGTATAACGATGCACCTCATCGATTATACGACCTAGGCATTCTTCACTAATGCCATTTACACGATCCTTTAGCACCTTTCACTAATGCCTTCAACACGGATCTTCGGCACTCTTCACTAATGCCTTTGACACATCTATGACACTCGTTATGTTTTGTGGCCCAACATAACAAACCTTGTGTTTTATGGCACAAACACATAAACCATCTAGTCTAGTCATAGATACAAGAATATGATACTAGAGAATATCCAAGACAATGTGTCTAATGGATATGAACTCCTGGACTAAACATCAAGAACCCAAAGCATGATGTAGTTAGTCTTCTATGAATGAAGATGACAAGTTTCCCAAGCTTGTTGTATAAGATCTTCATGTGCTTGTATCTTGTGATGGGTGATCACTTCAGTAGGTAAGGAAGCAAGATCTCTAAGCTTGCTTTGGAGGATCACTTCGGGAGTATGCTTACAACAAATGAGAGTTAGAAGCATTATGATCATATGAGATGAGGGTGGTTTACATGTTTCCTAATGATCTAAATATCCTAGATTTGGTGGAGAGAAACTATGTGTGAAGGTGTGAAGAAATGGTAAGAAGTGGCTTGCTATTTATAGGCAAAAAGACCAAAAGCATGTTCTGCCCCAAGGATCCCTTCTGGAGGGATCCGGCCTTGTAATTCCAAGGGATCCGTGGGTCATTAGAGGGATCCGTGCACACTCCTCTTTACCCATTGTTTATGGGTTGAAACCATGGGTTATGGGTTATGGTTTTGAGTGCCCACCAAGGTACAATGTATCTAGACTTATGGGTATGGGTCAATACCATGGGTCATGGATATTATCCATATATGACTTATGCATGATGTCATGCAATGGGTATGGGTCATGGACTTTGGGTTTTACCAAACTACATTCAATGTATTTGGTCAATGGGTCAAATACTTAAGTTTCTACCCATTTATATTACCCATTATAATACATACTAGTTATGTATATATTTACCCAATATGTAAACACTAGTTGTTATACATAAACTATTTAACTAAACATGTTTATTGGTTTGTTGGGGGTTTGATCATAATGCAACATAACAAACATGTACGAACCTGTGTTGTAGCATACAAGGACTTGAGTCGTCGAGAGGTGTTGAGAGTATGTTGAGACAAGATCTAACTACAAGTAACTTATACATTTTACGTTATGTATTACAAGTTACATGTTTGTCATCAACAAAACAAATGAGAATGTATAGATTAAATATCGTAATATTTGCACTAACAATCTCCCCCTTTTTGTTGATGAAAAATATATATGTAAACGTAATAGATAGGTAAAATGTCAAAGTTACTTGTGTCCGTACTTCCTATACATTACCTTCTTCGTTTACACTATTCTCCTCCTTTTGTCGAAACAAAAAGGGTGTGTCCTTTAAACTTAATTTCTCCCAAGAATGGCGAGTTTGTATCATCCCTTGTGTGTATTCTCCCCCTTGACGGTTGCTCCCCCTTGTTAAGGGCGTCAAGTATTTTAGGAAGGCTAAGACGAAATTGTTGCGAAATTTGCAATGTTATTGTTTTAACGAAAAACTCCCCTTTATTGAGAGCGTCAAGTTCTCCTAGTATGTTTTGAAAATCTACAAAACAAAAAGTTAGTGCAAAATTATATTCGTCCTTGGACGAGTAAGTCATATGTTGCACTTTATAAATGCTCGACGGAAGCTCCCCTAGCTCGAGGGCGTCAAGAAGAACCTACAAAAAAAATGTTAAAAAGAGAATGATCCTACTACTTGCATCGTCATGGTTGGTTTAGAGGTTGTAAGGTTTGTTCAAGTTAAGAAAAAAAAATGTGCTTAGGGATGAGACGCATTTCATTACGAAATTCACTTGGCTTTTGACAACATAGATGTTTGTGAAGGATGGTTGAGCAACCATAAATTGTAGTGGTAGTGAGACACTTGTAGGATGTGGTTCACACAAGTAGCTTGTGGTTTGAGGTTGTGGTTGACACAAGTAGGATGTGGTAGAACATGAGACATACTTCATCACGTAGTTCATGAACTAGACCTTGGACACGGTGATAGTGATAGAAATTATCATTATGACTTAGAGGTATGGAAGTTGTGGTAGAGGTGATGAAAGGTATTAAGGTGAATCTTTGATTTGGTTGATGACTCATTAGAGGTGGTAGACATGATGACTTTGTGAGTGGTGATAAAAGTGGAGTAAAATGGTTAGGATGATGCAAGGTTAGGCATATATAAAGAAATGTGCGAATGAGAACAACTTGACTTGATGGTGAAATCGACCATTGTCATCCTACAAGAATCTAAAGGAGTTAGTACAAAAGGAAAACATTTATACAAATGGATAAATTGTTCACATAAAATCATGAAACGAAAAGAAATAACAAGTATAGAATCATATAAATGCAACTCATTTATAAACAAATACGAAAATGATAATCCTAAGTGTTGAGCAAGTGCTTGTGTGGAAAAGGAAATTTGAAATGATTATCTAAAGAGATAATGTACCTATTGTTCCACATGAGGTGAAAATGAGGTGATGGGGTTCTAGCAAGGTCTAGCACCTACATATCCTAAGTTACTCAGTCTATTAAGTGTTTTATATGAAGATGGACTTAAATGATCGTTTTAGCTAGAGTTGACATGAATCTGTCACCCGGATCCCACGGTTCCCTCCAATGAGGGATCCGTCTAGGCTAATCCTAGGGATCCGGCTCTCGGCAGCTAGGAAAGAATAAAAATGATGTTTGTAAGGTCTAACGCCTATACCTCCTTGAGTGTTTCAGTCTTCCTAAGTGTCTTAAATGAAAAATTACTTAAATGATTAAGAGCAATGAGTGATGTTAGCTAATGATTGCTTTTTATGGAAAGAAATGGGGCTTTATGAGCACCAGTGGATGATCAAAGATGACACTAAGAAATTTGAGAGTGTCAAGTGGTGTTAAATGATCATAGAGATCAGATGATGACTTAAGAGAGATTTGGAAAATTCCTTAAAAATTAAAAACTAGTTTTTGGCCTATTTTGAGGTAAGGATGACTAAAATCAATTTGCTAAAATTGAGAGAGATATCAAACTAGGTGTTTTGAGATGAGAGGAACAATGTGTAAACATTGGAGCTGAAATATGGTGAGTTTTGAACTAATGAGAAATCAAAAAATACTTCGAATGTGATCCTCAGTCATCCATGAGTGAATGTGATATCAACTGAGCCTAAGGGAGGTTTAAGTAATCCTAATGAAGCATGTTTAACTAGTCCAATAAGGTCTAAAATATTGGATTGATGCAAGGAGGCTACAAAGGAACTTCTGTCCACCCGGATCCCACGGATCCTTCACTTGAGGGATCCGTCTAGTTACATCTAAGGGATCCGGCGTCTAAGACAGATTTTCTTAACAGAATAGTTGCAGAATTTTGCCCTATGTTTCGAATTATGAAACAAATTGTTTCTACAACAAGCATACATGTATACACGTTAATCAAATCAAGGAGAGCATGTAGAGATCACATATAGGCAATCAAATGAGATCGAACTCACAAATAACACAAAGGTTTAGCAAACTTAAAGCACAATTCAAGAAGCCCAAACACAGATTTACGGTCTAGATTAGTAAGTCATTTACACTAACAATGACATGCAAGGTATGTGTCTAGAAAGAAAAGAGCACATGATGGTGTTCAAGACAAAAGCGTTGTGGGGTGCTAAGGAGAATCTAGTCATTACGGATGGTGATTAGCATACAATGGGCTTCGTCCATGAAGTCATGTTGCTCTTCTTGATCGATGCAAGATAATCGCTTGATGAGGCAAGTGGTTGTGATTAACTAAAAGAAAAATTAATTTTACAACTTGTTTGATTAGTAATCCTAAGACAATGCAAAGTATTTCCATTGTAAACTTACTTTAGGAAAACATAGGAGTATAAATTTCTCAAGTGAGAGAATGAATATGAGACTATTACTAGCGGTGCTCAATTACGGCTAAACACGACCATTTTTACGGGCGATTCCACATACCCAACTTCTATCAAGGAAGCAATTCAACCGTTAGGTCAAATTGAGTTTCTAGTGTAATAAGCTCTCCAGTATTCATTCTCAAGTTAGGAAAATTTATATTCCTACAATGGCCTATCGAAGAGTAACAATGATGATACTTTGCTTCGTTTATATTAATATTATACTTGAAACAACGAAGGTGACGAAGGTGTCAAAAAGTTAATAGTTGTCCATATGGTGAACAAAGAAAATGGTTAGATGAGCTAGTTCAACATATGTTGTTGGAAAGCTCGAGTTTGGACTTTCGGATATGAACAATTATATTTGCGTTGCAAAATAATTTACTTGAGTATATCGGATGAAATAATCAAGTTGTCAATCCTACTATGAAGCTTGAAGAGCGATCATGAAAAGGAAAACGGGAGAGTACATCATCAACACAAGTGTAGGTTATGATCCGATGTACGTTCTTGTTGTTTTTAGAAAACGATACAAGAAAATATGAAATCAGGAAATCATATAGGCACATAAAACATTTATGTTGCACACATGACAAACTCAATCAAAAATCCATTTTAGTGTGTTATATGTTTTAAACATTTTTTCAACTTATAAAACTAACATTTTTGACACAACTAGATGTTATCCCAAACACTCCTTCAAGTAGCACATTGATTAGTAGAAAATTACTAAATCGACAAGCAAGAGAATGAATAGCAAGGTAAGAAAACCACATATGTTAATCAATCAAACAAGCACAAAAGCTATTTGAGATATACAAATAATCAAGTAATGCAAGGGAAACAATTTATCATTTAGCATAGCATATGAAAGTTCTTTTCATCGCTTTGTGTTAAACATGTATACCAAGCTTGATTAGTTTCCTTTATAAATATGATAAAAACCTTAATTTCAAAAGAGGACACATTGTTATTCAAAGATGAAAACATCCGTCTCCAATTAGATCAAAAGTTTGTGCAAAAGTTATGACCGAAAAATGACTTTCTATTATAAATCAATGATTCTATAAATTTTTATTTTGAATCAGTTTATGAAATCATTTTTAAATTAAAGTAGACTCAAATACCTTTAAAACGATAGGTGGCACGACTTCTAACGACTTACGGTTAATTAGTTGTGAATTTTTGAAATTCAGACAAAAACTGTCTTCTGTACCACGGATCCCACGGATCCCTTGCTTGAGGGATCCGTCCAGTGTAACCTGAGGGATCCGCGGATCTGACACAGAATTACAAAAATGTACGTTTTGACCCGACGAAAAGGTTTAACCTTTGTAGACTTTTTAGTGAAGTTATATTAACCATGTTTACCTTTATTCAAGCTTGATTAACAAGATATCTAACAACAAAACTTCAAAGAAAAATAATCAACAAAACACTTTTCATATTATGCTTGACTTCACCAATAATTTGATACAAGGACCTTACTCGTTTTGAAAACCATTTGTTTTAAAAACTAGAGCCAACCCGCTCTGATACCAATTGTGAAAACGTAGAGGGGGTGAATACATTTTCGTTTCAAACTTAAAACTTTTGTATCAAATATAGTATAAATCATTGCACTTGCTAATCTCGACGCGAGGATGCATTTAACGCATTACAGCATGTAAGGCCAACCCCTTAATATCACATAAGATTCCGCAAGATTAATGGTTAATTATAAATCAAGTTTCACCATTATTAATCCGGTTGCTTTTCTTGATCAAGCGTGTCATAATATGTAAAGTGTTAAATATAGTTTGTGACTATATAAAAAACCAAGTATGTATCACAAACATAGACATCAACCACATAGAAAATAAACAATGTAATGTAAGAATAAAAGTAAAGCGATAAGTAAAAGGATAGACAAACCAACGCGAGGATTTATAGTGGTTCGGCTACAAGGACACCTTCCTTGCCCTACTCCACTCCCCGAGTCACCTACTCGAGAGTTCGTAATCACTACACCAACTCCTTATGGCGGAGAAGCCTTCACAACGTCGCTTACACCTTTTTCCGGTACAAAGCTAAATACCGAGTTCTTTCACACCAAGGCAAACCACACCTATCACAACGTCGCCTACCCTTTATACGGTGCTAGGCTAACCACCGGGTTCTTTCACTCCAAGGTGAACCACACCTACACAACGTCGCCTACCCTTTATTAGGTACTAGGCTAAGCACCTAGTTCCATTACTATGGAGGAACTACTACCCATCACAACACAACACCTAATCTCAAGGAGATCCACTCCTTGTTACAACACCATCAAGGATATCACCATCCTTGGATCTAAACAAATACTATATGTATAACAATGCACCTCATCAATTATACGACCTAGGCATTCTTCACTAATGCCATTTACACGATCCTTCAGCACCTTTCACTAATGCCTTCAACACGGATCTTTGGCACTCTTCACTAATGCCTTTGACACATCTATGACACTCGTTATGTTTTGTGGCCCAACATAACAAACCTTGTGTTTTATGGCACAAACACATAAACCATCTAGTCTAGTCATAGATACAAGAATATGATACTAGAGAATATCCAAGACAATGTGTCTAATGGATATGAACTCCTAGACTAAACATCAAGAACCCAAAGCATGATGTAGTTAGTCTTCTATGAATGAAGATGACAAGTTTCCTAAGCTTGTTGTATAAGATCTTCATGTGCTTGTATCTTGTGATGGGTGATCACTTCAGTAGGTAAGGAAGCAAGATCTCTAAGCTTGCTTTGGAGGATCACTTCGGGAGTATGCTTACAACAAATGAGAGTTAGAAGCATTATGATCATATGAGATGAGGGTGGTTTACATGTTTCCTAATGATCTAAATATCCTAGATTTGGTGGAGAGAAACTATGTGTGAAGGTGTGAAGAAATGGTAAGACGTGGCTTGCTATTTATAGGCAAAAAGACCAAAAGCATGTTCTGCCCCAAGGATCCCTTCTGGAGGGATCCGGCCTTGTAATTCCAAGGGATCCGTGGGTCATTAGAGGGATCCGTGCACACTCCTCTTTACCCATTGTTTATGGGTTGAAACCATGGGTTATGGGTTATGGTTTTGAGTGCCCACCAAGGTACAATGTATCTAGACTTATGGGTATGGGTCAATACCATGGGTCATGGATATTATCCATATATGACTTATGCATGATGTCATGCAATGGGTATGGGTCATGGACTTTGGGTTTTACCAAACTACATTCAATGTATTTGGTCAATGGGTCAAATACTTAAGTTTCTACCCATTTATATTACCCATTATAATACATACTAGTTATGTATATATTTACCCAATATGTAAACACTAGTTGTTATACATAAATTATTTAACTAAACATGTTTATTGGTTTGTTGGGGGTTTGATCATAATGCAACATAACAAACATGTACGAACCTGTGTTGTAGCATACAAGGACTTGAGTCGTCGAGAGGTGTTGAGAGTATGTTGAGACAAGATCTAACTACAAGTAACTTGTACATTTACGTTATGTATTACAAGTTACATGTTTGTCATCAACAAAACAAATGAGAATGTATAGATTAAATATCGTAATATTTGCACTAACAATAACCACTCCTACTTTAGTCTTACCCGCTACTATTACAACCACGTCTACAATTGTCACAACCACCTCTGTATCACCACCTAAATTAAAAGAAGTTGAGAAGGAAGTTGCAAGTACATTGATCAATCTAAGCAAAACTTCATCCAATTCTACACCTACCATTGTATCTGTTCTTAAACCTACTGCACCTAAACATTTGAGTAAAAGTTTGATTATTGGTGAGCCTTTGAAGAACAAGGTGGCTCAACCAGACATTGGAAAGGGAAAAGGTATTGCTGAACATGTTTTGAAGTTTAAGAATAGACAAGAACAGATTGCTTATGATGAAGAGTATACAAGAGGTCTACAAGCTGAAAAAGAAGCAGCTGCAGAGAAAGAAAAGCAAGAAGAAGAAGAAGAAGAAGAAGAAGAAGAAGAAGAAGAAGAAGAAGAAGAAGAAGAAGAAGAAGAAGCTACTCAGAAATGGTTAGCTGAATGGAATGAGACACAATCCTATCTTCAAGCTTCTAATGACATACAGAATGAGTATACTACTCAAGAATGGGCATTTTTATCTGTTGATGAAAGAGCTAAAATCTTGGGTGAATGGGCTAGAAGGATCAGTAAAGAGAAGAAGCAAGTTAAAAGGAAGAAACCTCCTACAAAAGGTGAGATGAGAAATGTGATGATGAAGATTATCAAGAATTCAGGCATACATATTACTGAAAATCTAAGTAAATGTTCATTTGAAAGGATACATGAGATTTATCAGAGGTGTATGAGGATTAATGAAGATTTAAATCCAATGAATTCTGAAAGAGAAGAAGAGTGGATTAAAAGTAGACAAAAGAGAAAATCTGAGATTCAGGAGACATCTGGTTCTAAAAGACTGAAAGAAGTGAATGAAGATGGTAATCATGATTATTTCTTATACATTTGAGCTTAATGGAAGTGAAGGATGTTGGAAAATTCAAAGAGTCAGTAATGAAGTTTCTGAGTTTGAGAAATTTTCACAAATGCTTCAATATCTGGATAGAAATGATTTGATGAATCTTTGGAAGCTTTACAAGAGTAAATTTGGTGATGTATGTCCAGATGATGATCATGAGAGAATGGTGTATCATCATTTGAAGATATTCTTTGAACCTACTCATGATGAACCTGAATGGAAAGGACTCTGCAATGGTTAAGTTACAAGATGGTTTTTATATTAGTCTTGTGGAGTTCATGTGCTAACAGTTTCTGGAGAAGTTATTCATATGCTTGTAGAAGGAGATTATCCTAAATTGAATAATTATCCAGGAGTTATTACTCAGATGGTGAAGCCTGGTGGTTTAAAGATGCTGAAGCCCTATGATGATCAAGCTTACAGTTTGTTGCTAAAGTATGAGCAAATTCTTAAAGCTGGTAAGTGTTTGGATACATCCTCCAATTCAGAAGTTTTGAGCTTAAAGGAAACTTGAGAATTCTATTTGAATATATCAAGTTTAGGGGAGGATTGTTGGGTTTTAGGTTCCTCAGAACAGGAATTATTCTAAGTGTTGGAACCACGGATAGAGTTGATGATACCACTGACAGAAGAATGAATCCACTGCTGAAGTTAAACCGCGGCTAGTAGTAAAGTGAAACCACTGCTATTGTATTGTAAACACTGCTAGTTTTGTATAGTCCGTTTAATATTTTGTATTAGATAAATATGGAAAAGATATTTATCTTGTAGGTTACGTATTATATTATGTAAAGGACTCCTTAGCCTATAAAAGGAGGTCCTAGGTTAGATTAGATATACGTGTGTTTTATATCTAAGGTCGATACACTTCAAGGTTGTAAAACCCTAATACTTGTTAGAGTATTCGTTATTAATATAATTGAGGTGTTTAAGAGTTATTGTTACTGTTCTTCTTCTTAAGGTTGAATATTAAATTCCGCGTAATATTTAACAAGTTATTATCAAGTCAGTTTCTATAAGGATCGTTTGCTCAACTGGGATCAACATGACTCATTCATCTTATGATTATCTTATTTGTGTTATCGTGGATCTCTCATTTCACTTATGATATTTGTTCAGTTGATCCTTGATCTCTCATTCGTTTAACAGATGATATTCGTTTCGGCAGGAGTTTATGTTTCCCTTTTTCTATACTTATATATGTTTTGACTATTCTTTTTATTATATATCTGTTCACTGGGCTTTTTAAGCTCAGTCGCATTTTCTTTTCCATGCAACAGGTACTAAGTGGGATGTTGGGCTTTGATGGGCTGAGAGTAGGAGCATTTGAGTAGACCGACCCTAGTTTAACTTATCTTTTTTGGACTCATTTTGAAGATCATTTATTTTTGACATTTCATTTCATTTAGACATATTGGATTATGTACTACCTTTTGAAGTCATTCATTTATATGACTTGTTATTTTATTTAAGACTTCCGCTTGCGTTTATATGCTTGTATGACACCATAATGTGACATTTTAACCCGTGTCGGGTTGGGGTGTTACAAGATAATTCTTTTGAAGTTAACCCCTTTGCTACTCTTGAAGGTGCTCCATTCGAGAACATTTTTGCCCCTGAACCCACTCCAGAGGCATCTTCATCAGGGGATCCTAACTCTGCCATATCAGTACCTTATCATCAACCACATGAACATCTCAGAAAATGGACACATGATCATCCGTTGGATAACATCATTGGGAATCCTTCTCGCCCAGTATCAACAAGAAAGCAACTTTCCACTGATGCCTTATTGTGCTTCTTTAATTCTGTACTATCAAAGGTCGAACCGAATAATATCAAGACTGCAATGTCTGAGGACAGCTCGTTTATTGCTATGCAAGATGAAATTCACGGGTTTGATCGACTTGATGTATGGGAATTAGTAGTACCTCCAGATTATGCAATGATTATCGCTCTCAAGTGGATCTTCAAGGTGAAACTTGATGAGCATGGTGACGTTCTGAAGAATAAGGCGAGACTTGTTGCTAAGGAATATCGACAAGATAAGGGTATTGAATTTGAGGAATCATTTGCTCCGGTTGCACGAATAAAGACTATCAGAATCTTCCTTATTAATGCTGCTAGCAAGAATATGATAGTCTACCAAATGGATGTAAAGACTGCTTTTCTTAATGGCGATCTTAAAGAAGTAGTCTATGTCAGTCAACCAGAAAGATTTGTGAATCCCGAACATCCTACCCATGTCTATCGTCTGAAAACGGCCCTTTACGGCTTGAAGCAGGCTCCAAGGGCATGCTACGATACCTTGTCAAAGTTTCTTTAGGTAAATGGATTCTACAAAGGTGTTGTTGATCCTACACTGTTCACTCGGAAATCAGGCAAACATTTAATTAATGTTCAAATATATGTTGATGATATTATCTTTGCCTCGACCGATCCAACTGAATGTGGCCATTTTTCTAAAGAGATGAGTTCTAAATTTCAAATGTCAATGATGGGACAAATGTCATTTTTCTTAGGTTTACAAATTTCTCAAAGTCCCAGAGGCATTTTCATATATCAATCTAAATATGCTAATGAAATATTAAAGAAATTTGGATTTGATTCTAGTGACTCTGTTGACACTCCCATGGTGGAGAGGAAAAAACTGGATGAGGACCTCTCTGGGATCCCGATTGATCAAACTAAATATCGTAATATGTTTACATATTACATATCGTAATATGTAAAACCAGATATTATGTTCGTTGTATGCATATGTGCTTGCTACCAGGCTAAGCCTACTAAGAAGCACCTTGAAGCAGTTAAACGGGTCTTTCGGTATCTCCAAGGAACCATTAACATGGGTCTTTGGTATCCGAAGGACACCGCCATGGCACTAACAGCCTATGCAGATGCTGACCATGCAGGGTGTCAAGATACACGTCGAAGTACGTCAGGCGGTGCTCAATTTTTGGGTGACAAATTAGTGAGTTGGTCGTCAAAGAAGCAAATGAGTACTTCTATATCTTCTACACAGGCTGAGTACATTTTGTGCTCAAATCTTATGGATGAGATCCCAACTAACTGACTATGGCTTTGTATTCAACAGAATTCCTCTGCACTGTGACAACAAAAGTGCAATCACTCTCTGTTGCAACAATGTCCAACACTCAAGATCAAAGCACATTGACATTCGACATCACTTCATTAGGAAACAAGTTGAGAACGGTGTGGTTGAACTCTATTTTGTAAGGTTTGAGTACCAATTGGCAGACATCTTCACCAAAGCTCTTCCAAGATATCGGTTTCAGTTTATCCTCCCGTGACTCGGCATGAAGAGCCTGCAGCCGGAAACACTCAAACGTCTTCAGGAAGAGAATGAGTAGTAATGGAGTTGGTTCACCAAATTCTTTGTATA
This sequence comes from Chrysanthemum makinoi, assembly GCA_910596185.1. Taxonomy (NCBI): domain Eukaryota; kingdom Viridiplantae; phylum Streptophyta; class Magnoliopsida; order Asterales; family Asteraceae; genus Chrysanthemum; species Chrysanthemum makinoi. Next base: position 221,333,825 of record OU343225.1, read on the forward strand.
TAATTATCAAAAAGAAAAATACAAAAATATGAAACCAACAAAAACCCATAAAAATTTGAAAAATCAGAAAATACCAAAAATATTGTTTTTCTCAAGGCATGTCTTCTGATATCAATAACATCTACAGTCCTAGAAATGTCATTCAATAATGACACGGGGTTTTAGATGAAGTTCGAGTAGAAGTTCAAATGTTTTTCAAAACATGCCTAAACAATGCTTGCAGTTATTTCAGACTATAACCCATTTTTTAAAGAAAGGAAAGTGCTTCGCAAAATCGATTTTTATAAATATCGATCACTTATCCTAAAACAAAATGAGGAAAGCACGTCGCCAAAAATACGGTTGTTCCTATACAAATGTTTTTCATTCTATGATTCTTTAGAAAAATATTTTTTTTCTCATGGTGGTAACATATTGTTGAAAATAAATCGGACTCAATTTTTTTAACATCATTCGGACTCCATTTTGTCAAAACATTTGTCACTCAATCAATGACTAGGGTCATCGATTGAGGGGGCGAGTTATTTCAAATTTCATATTTTCAAACGATATATCTTCAAACGAGTCCATTTGTACGCTATAAAGTGGTGAATAAAGTGGTGTTATGTGTTAGTGTATGATCTTTCGTTATACCCAAAGATCTTTCAAAATGAAAATTTTCTTTTACTTAAAAATCTCTCAAAATTATCATACCTGACACTAACACTCTCCCTCATAAATTGAGGGGGAGTGGTAAAATGTTCCTTATCAATAAATATTAAAAGCAAACCACATCTTTCGCCAATTTTTTTTTCTAAATTATTTAAATCAATTGGGATCACAAATCTCAAAAGATTTGAAATTTTTGATCGAGGGAGAGAATGTGTGTAAAACCCTAAAATCGTAAACGTGTTAAAAGACCCTTTTGCCCCTCAAGCTTAATAATTGAGAAATACGTAAAACTCACTAATTATATTTGACACTTAACTCATGAATAATTTATGCAAGACAATGATAATTAACTTACACTTATGTCTACAAAATATATATCACACACGACTATGTTACTTGGACCTAATGATATGTATATACTACAAAAACATTTAAATTAAAATGTAACTAAAACATAGGTAATTTTGGTAAATTGGAAAACATTGAATTAGTCCATAAATTCTTTCCCCCCTAGTTGGCCGAGATTCACTCCACAATAAATCCCATTTACTTCAAATCAACTCCTCATTATTCTCATTAAATCCCATTTAACTATCATTTGTAACCTGCTTTTTCTCCAATTCAAAACACACGTACAACCCTATTTTCTCTAGCCAAAAGTGACGGCATAAATTCCTTGCCTCCATTTTCATCCGAAAATTTTAAGCAAGAAAAAGTGTGGTGATCGTTGACATTGATTCGAGGGCATCGTGATCGTGTGCGGTTCATATAGGAAGCTTGTTCGTGGGCTTTAATTTCTGTCGAGGGTTTCTGCTACTATCGTGGGTTCAAGGTTCGTGTTAGGGCTGAATTTTGGGCGCATCCATTCGTAGATGTGGCGTTTTGTTTCGATAGTATTCGTGTTGTACATGTTCGAGTTTGGTTCGGTGCTACCGCTTGTATTCATTCTCGGACTCAAACCGTTTCATTTGGTTTGGAGGTATACTCTTTGATTCACAGTCGTGTTTCATTTATGGTTGATCGTTACTTCATTCATTCTTTGAAACAAGTCACATAATTCAAAAGCTTAAACGGTAGAAAATAGATGCTAATGGTATTTCACATAACTATATGCGAGTAGTAAAGCTAACAGGAAACACATTTGAAAGTAGTCACTGTTAATGTTCATAACATCGAAATGTTGTTTAGAAGATATACCTTGCATGGCTGTAATAAGTTTTATATAAAAACATGCATTCGAATGTGAAAGGAACTAAGCACTTATATTAGTGTAAAGAACAAAGTTGATAATAATTGTGGGAAACCATATATGAAATTACAAAAGCAAACACGTCTTTCATATAGTGCATGATAATAATAATATATTTAAAAAAAGATGAATATGGTTACATGTTGTATGTGGGATCAGGCTGCGTGTATGAGTGCATTGAAATTTGAAAGGTAACATAAGACTTTTATTATAATTACATTGCACTTTGAAGTATCATCTAATAAAGCCTTGAAGTAGGATATTTATCATATTAAACATTTAATTTTTCCATTTATCATTGTAACCCTTAAGCTTAACTAATTAATGGTTATTACCCTAAAGTATTTTAATTACGTCTATTTCTAAAAATGAGGATACGCTTATAACTCTAAAAATATTAATACGATTAATCCGTTATGACTTAAATGAGCTAATAAGTATTATACGAATCGTAATCCGTGTAGATTCGTTGGAGGAGACGTGACGTTATGTCTTCGTGTTCATTCATTTGTTTGCTTTCCTTTCATCGGCGTTAAGGTACAGATATTCTATCCTTTTCAGTAGGGATTTCTCATAACTTTTCGATCCTTGACTTTACTTCACTTATGATATTCCTTTGCTATGATTTCCTTATGCTATGATCCTTTTGATATGATTCCGACATAATCCTTTGATATGATTCTGTTCGCTATGATATTCGTTTGTTATGATTATGAATTTCTGATTATGAACCTTATGATTATGAACCATCTGATTATGAACCTCTGATTATGAACTTATGTTATGGAAATCTGATATGAACCTTTGACTTCTGAACCTTTGATATGAACCATTATGATATGATTATGCTTTAACCCTTCAGTTTGATACCCGAGCCAAATATGTGTTCCTAGTCATGAAGGTAACATGACCGTGTCATTGATGCACCAATGGCATGACTCTAGTGTGTACGAGTGATGATACACACCGTCCCCATTATGATATGATATGATTATGAGCTCACTATATGTATATGATTTTGGCCACTATGATATGTTCCGAGGGGCGTATGGATGCATCCTAGATATGATATGTTCAAGGGATTTGATCTGATACGTTTGTTTATGATATGATTTATATGGTGAATGATGTCGTGTGCAATCCGCGTCTTCACAAATTCTGGGAGCTAGCTACTCCATTTGTTACTGAGGTCTCCCCTCCTATTATGTATGGTATTCCGAGGTCACCCCTCCGAATACAATGTTACTTATGATATGTTTCCGGCTCGGTAGATTTCGATAACCCTTACACTTTTGATAAACCTATATTGTACCTTCCGTATTTCCCAACGCACCATAATCTGTATTACTTGTTCATTACTCAATACCCTTATATGATTCACTTTTACCAAGATATAGATACTCCATTTCATTGATCTGTCACACTTTCATTTCGTTACTTGGACTATGGTTCCATTCACGTACCGGGTTATTATATGTCATTGGATTGACTATGATATTCATGTTTATACGACTACTGATTACTCTGTATGATATGTATGTATGCGATATAAGATTTACCTGTTGTCATCTGATGATATGCTATCTTATTGTTATGTGATCCTTTGATTTGTCTGGTAACCGTGCTTGTGTGAAATCGATTGTTGATCTGTTTATCTTTTGTACCTCGTTCGATTAATCTCGTGGACTATGACTATCCGTGGTGTCCTTATCTGCTTGTTGTTGACCTGCCATGTTTGCATTTCTGTTTATGCTACGGTTTGATTGGGTAAATGGTTCAACTTATGAAGTCTAGCTTGTTAACTTGTTTAATTGCCCTGCTATGTATTTAATTCATTTAATTATAGTGTTCATACTGTATTCCTACTTGTTACGTGTGACTGCCATGTTTTGACTACCGTTATGATACTGATTATGTCTTCAACTAAGGGTTTTGACCTGTGTGAATTGCCATGCTCACTTATTAATCAATTGCTTCCGCTTTCCTGTAGACATCTGTTTGGCTTGTATGTCTCCTAATTTCCTGAGTTGATTGTATGACATATATGTTGTGTGGATGCTACGCCTGCTATACTTGCTTATGTTTCAGTCTTGTATGCCTGGTTTTTATGTGCTTGTTTATATGTCATCGATGCTTTGTTTTGCTTCGTTCTCCTTGTTATCTGTTCGTTTTGGATATCTGTAAAATTGTGTTCTTCAGGATCCTCATTGACTCATTACTCTCATTTCGCTGCGACTGTGTTATCCGTTTCCTTTGTTTCATTTTGCATTTCAGATTTTATTTAGCTTTCGTTTGTTATATCTGTTCACTGGGCTTTTTAAGCTCAGCCGCATTTCTTTTCCTGCGGTAGGTGTTAGGTTTGAAGATGGGCATTCGATGGGCTGAGAATTGGATTATCTGAGTGGACCAACCCTAGTTACCTTATCATTTGGTTTTATTTTGTCGGGCTATTGTTTGGTGATCTCATTTTATTTTAAACATTTTGGATTATGTAAATTTCCTTGTAAGTCATTGTTTAAATGACTTGATACTTTATTCTTAAGACTTCCGTTTTTAACTGTATGTTCTGATATAACACCAGAATGTGACACTTCTACCCTTGTCGGGTTGGGGTGTTACAATTATGGTATCAGAGCCAGGTTTCGTCTTGTTGACCTTAGGATTGACCTGTGAGGACGTGGGTAGACACTAGGCTTCCGTCTGTTCTGATCTCTTTCGACTCCTTTTGGTTGTCGTTCCGATTTGACTCTGATATTCGTTTGTCTTCACTGTTTTGGCCTCCTTCTCTTTACATTTGATTTTTTTTATTTTGTTTTCGCACATCCGTCTGCTGATCGTTAGGTGGAGAATATTTGTGGAGTTGAAGATGATGGTGCTGTCCCTGCGTGCTGCAACAGTCACTGGGCTGAAGAGGTTCGTGAAGTAGATGCCGCACCCGATTGCCATGCTGCTGGAGACATCAGGATGCTGCTGGAGGGAGATGGACGGATCAACCGAAGGCGCAAAGACGGAGACAAGATTCAACTGGTGGCTGAGAAGGTTCATCTACTTCTTATGATTTGGGCTCGACTTGTGTTACTCCGATTTGTCTGTCACGCGTTCTGGGACGGTTTGATATTTGCTATATGATTTGATCGGTATTAATTTTCTTTGATCTGTTCAGAACTCAGTTCGAATCGTGAAGTTTTATCATTTGGCATTTTGGTAATATCTCAGCTTTATATTTGGATCGTCCGTGATGAGTCATGAGGGACCGTTTTGAGCTAGTTGGTGGCCTTCTTTCATTATGATATGGTAAGTTGGTTTGATGTAGTATATGATGTATGTATGTGATCTGGTCTACTTTGGTATGTTACTTGATATCTGTATGTGATATGTTTGGTGTGATTTTGGTTATTTGGTTTGTCATGACCCGAGACAGAATATGATGACAATAAGGACTTATTATGCGATGCAAGTATTATGACGCCTGATCAACGTGATAATACCGAGATCATATAATTTGAACTTATTGAAATCATACGAAATCTTGGGAAATGCCTGGGGTAGGTACGTGAATGGAATATGATTTATATCCGTTATCTTTTGATCCTCATGTTCGTTTGAAATTCTGTACCTCTTTGTGAGATTCTCACCGACATCTGTTACGTGTAAGATTTGTACGCTTTGGAACTGATACAGTTATGATCTGTATGAAACTATGGATTTCTACGTCTGCCTTAAACTCGTACGTCTCTGTGTACCTCTGCGACTTCAATTTTCGAGGACGAAAATTTTCTGTTAGAGGGGAAGAGTTGTAAAACCCTAAAATCGTAAACGTGTTAAAAGACCCTTTTGCCCCTCAAGCTTAATAATTGAGAAATACGTAAAACTCGCTAATTATATTTGACACTTAACTCATGAATAATTTATGCAAGACAATGATAATTAACTTACACTTATGTCTACAAAATATATATCACACATGACTATGTTACTTGGACCTAATGATATGTATATACTACAAAAACATTTAAATTAAAATGTAACTAAAACATAGGTAATTTTGGTAAATTGGAAAACATTGAATTAGTCCATAAATTCTTTCCCCCCTAGTTGGCTGAGATTCACTCCACAATAAATCCCATTTACTTCAAATCAACTCCTCATTATTCTCATTAAATCCCATTTAACTATCATTTGTAACCTGCTTTTTCTCCAATTCAAAACACACGTACAACCCTATTTTCTCTAGCCAAAAGTGACGGCATAAATTCCTTGCCTCCATTTTCATCCGAAAATTTTAAGCAAGAAAAAGTGTGGTGATCGTTGACATTGATTCGAGGGCATCGTGATCGTGTGCGGTTCATATAGGAAGCTTGTTCGTGGGCTTTAATTTCTGTCGAGGGTTTCTGCTACTATCGTGGGTTCAAGGTTCGTGTTAGGGCTGAATTTTGGGCGCATCCATTCGTAGATGTGGCGTTTTGTTTCGATAGTATTCGTGTTGTACATGTTCGAGTTTGGTTCGGTGCTACCGCTTGTATTCATTCTCGGACTCAAACCGTTTCATTTGGTTTGGAGGTATACTCTTTGATTCACAGTCGTGTTTCATTTATGGTTGATCGTTACTTCATTCATTCTTTGAAACAAGTCACATAATTCAAAAGCTTAAACGGTAGAAAATAGATGCTAATGGTATTTCACATAACTATATGCGAGTAGTAAAGCTAACAGGAAACACATTTGAAAGTAGTCACTGTTAATGTTCATAACATCGAAATGTTGTTTAGAAGATATACCTTGCATGGCTGTAATAAGTTTTATATAAAAACATGCATTCGAATGTGAAAGGAACTAAGCACTTATATTAGTGTAAAGAACAAAGTTGATAATAATTGTGGGAAACCATATATGAAATTACAAAAGCAAACACGTCTTTCATATAGTGCATGATAATAATAATATATTTAAAAAAAGATGAATATGGTTACATGTTGTATGTGGGATCAGGCTGCGTGTATGAGTGCATTGAAATTTGAAAGGTAACATAAGACTTTTATTATAATTACATTGCACTTTGAAGTATCATCTAATAAAGCCTTGAAGTAGGATATTTATCATATTAAACATTTAATTTTGCCATTTATCATTGTAACCCTTAAGCTTAACTAATTAATGGTTATTACCCTAAAGTATTTTAATTACGTCTATTTCTAAAAATGAGGATACGCATAACTCTAAAATATTAATACGATTAATCCGTTATGACTTAAATGAGCTAATAAGTATTATACGAATCATAATCCGTGTAGATTCGTTGGAGGAGACGTGACGTTATGTCTTCGTGTTCATTCATTTGTTTGCTTTCCTTTCATCGGCGTTAAGGTACAGATATTCTATCCTTTTCAGTAGGGATTTCTCATAACTTTTCGATCCTTGACTTTACTTCACTTATGATATTCCTTTGCTATGATTTCCTTATGCTATGATCCTTTTGATATGATTCCGACATAATCCTTTGATATGATTATGTTCGCTATGATATTCGTTTGTTATGATTATGAATTTCTGATTATGAACCTTATGATTATGAACCATCTGATTATGAACCTCTGATTATGAACTTATGTTATGGAAATCTGATATGAACCTTTGACTTCTGAACCTTTGATATGAACCATTATGATATGATTATGCTTTAACCCTTCAGTTTGATACCCGAGCCAAATATGTGTTCCTAGTCATGAAGGTAACATGACCGTGTCATTGATGCACCAATGACATGACTCCAGTGTACACGAGTGATGATGCACACCGTCCCCATTATGATATGATATGTTTATGAGCTCACTATATGTATATGATTTTGGCCACTATGATATGTTCCGGGGGGCGTATGGATGCATCCTAGATATGATATGTTTCGAGGGATTTGATCTGTTTATGATATGATTTATATGGTGAATGATGTCGTGTGCAATCCGCGTCTTCACAAATTCTGGGAGCTAGCTACTCCAGTTGTTACTGAGGTCTCCCCTCCTATTATGTATGGTATTCCGAGGTCACCCCTCCGAATACAATGGCTACTTATGATATGATATGATATGTTTCCGGGCTCGGGTAGATTTCTGATAACCCTTACACTTTTGATAAACCTATATTGTACCTTCCGTATTTCCCAACGCACCATAATCTGTATTACTTGTTCATTACTCAATACCCTTATATGATTCACTTTTACCAAGATATAGATACTCCATTACATTGATCTGTCACACTTTCATTTCGTTACTTCAGACTATGGTTCCATTCACGTACCGGGTTATTATATGTCATTGGATTGACTATGATATTCATGTTTATACGACTACTGATTACTCTGTATGATATGTATGTATGCGATATAAGATTTACCTGTTGTCATCCGATGATATGCTATCTTACTGTTATGTGATCCTTTGATTTGTCTGGTAACCGTGCTTGTGTGAAATCGATTGTTGATCTGTTTATCTTTTGTACCTCGTTCGATTAATCTCGTGGACTATGACTATCCGTGGTGTCCTTATCTGCTTGTTGTTGACCTGTCATGTTTGCATTTCTGTTTATGCTACGGTTTGATTGGGTAAATGGTTCAACTTATGATGTCTAGCTTGTTAACTTGTTTAATTGCCCTGCTATGTATTTAATTCATTTAATTATAGTGTTCATACTGTATTCCTACTTGTTACGTGTGACTGCCATGTTTTGACTACCGTTATGATATTGATTATGTCTTCAACTAAGGGTTTTGACCTGTGTGAATTGCCATGCTCACTTATTAATCAATTGCTTCCGCTTTCCTGTAGACATCTGTTTGGCTTGTATGTCTCCTAATTTCCTGAGTTGATTGTATGACATATATGTTGTGTGGATGCTACGCCTGCTATACTTGCTTATGTTTCAGTCTTGTATGCCTGGTTTTTATGTGCTTGTTTATATGTCATCGATGCTTTGTTTTGCTTCGTTCTCCTTGTTATCTGTTCGTTTTGGATATCTGTAAAATTGTGTTCTGCAGGATCCTCATTGACTCATTACTCTCATTTCGCTGCGACTGTGTTATCCGTTTCCTTTGTTTCATTTTGCATTTCAGATTTTATTTAGCTTTCGTTTGTTATATCTATTCACTGGGCTTTTTAAGCTCAGCCGCATTTCTTTTCCTGCGGCAGGTGTTAGGTTTGAAGATGGGCATTCGATGGGCTGAGAATTGGATTATCTGAGTGGACCGACCCTAGTTACCTTATCATTTGGTTTTATTTTGTCGGGCTATTGTTTGGTGATCTCATTTTATTTTAAACATTTTGGATTATGTAAATTTCCTTGTAAGTCATTGTTTAAATGACTTGATACTTTATTCTTAAGACTTCCGTTTTTAACTGTATGTTCTGATATAACACCAGAATGTGACACTTCTACCCTTGTCGGGTTGGGGTGTTACAATGTGATTTAAATATTAAATCTGATAAAAATGGTGATTGTTTAAGACTTAAACAAGCACTCCTTCCTCCATGTGCTAAACGATTTCAACTACCAATGCACATGTTGAGGGGGAGCATTTATAAAAAATCAAAAACAATCAAGGTACAAATGCTTTGACATTATATCACAAGTACCTTGATTGGTTTTTCAAATGGTTTTCAATGGCAATTGTGGAAGAACACCAAAGACTGACCTTGCATTTACTTTATTGGAGTTATAAGGATGGTAAGGTTAGGTGTTAGTTCCCACGATCCCGCCAGAGTCGGAAGGATCTACCCAGGGACAATCCACTAGATAGTATAGAAGTCCTTAGGTATGATTAAAAAAGATGAAAAGTGAGAATAAGGGAAGAGTGCCGACTGAGATAGAGCTAGGACTGGAACAAACCCAACAAGGTTCTAGTGATGAAGTCTGGTAAGCACTGAAGGGGTTGAAGAATGAAAAAGAAATGAAAAGTGAAAGGGTGAAAAGAAATAACCCTCTAATTATTCAACCTTAGGGCATAAATCGGGTCCAATACATATGCTAATGGTGGTTACTAAGGTAATGCCGGTATTGAAGACAAGACGTCATGGACCCAGTGACGCACCGCACTAAAATTCCCAGCTACTCAAGTTCTCTTAAAAGGTCTTTTTTCATTCTCATGGGGAACCGATGTAAACTATCGACTTTCTCTTAAAGATAATTGATATTGAAAAAGGAGAACCTCTCCCTAGTCTACGCATAGGAAAACCAAAGTGCACTATTGAGTCTAGAGCCAAGAGATCGTCAATAAATCTCATTAGGACACATGCTCATGAAGACTTATTGGTTCATACACTGTGAAAAGTAAGAAAATATACATTAAGAGTCCTACACATTATCTTTGGGGTATTGCCAGAAATCCAAGTGATACGTAAAGTACTTATAATGAAGATGGAAATCCTTCTAGACCCAACATCAAACAACCTCTTGGTGGGTGACATGTGAGATCCTTCTTGGATCAAACTTGTGACAACTGGAAAAAAATGATGGGGCGATTCATTCTTGAATCAACCTTGTTACAGGAAATGGATTGACGCATACTTTTGGAAAAACCTTTCGATGTGTTCCACAATTGCTTTTCTAGCACATCGAATGCGCTTAAAATTTTCAAACAAAAGTATTCATTATTGATACTTGATTTTTCTCATTAAACTTTCGTCGTATTGCAAAAACTCTCTCTTCAACAATACGCCATTATTTTTCAAATCAATTTATCATCAATTAGTGAATCTCAATTTGCTGGTTCACTCACTCTGTATTGTCTACTTTGAGACGCTCCGGTTTGAGAACGGTGATAAGGATTTAAAACGTACGTTTTTAAGGGGTCATTTAAGCCCTTAATCGCCCACTTTTATATCCGTTACTGCTTAATTTCGTTCCTTTTCACTTTTTAGGTCTCTTGGAAGCAAAATGCTGGTATGATGCTTATTTGGACGAAAAGGAGTGAATATAGGAAGAAAATGGCTAAGTCAAGATCGAAGACACTCAAGCTGCTGGAATTGAAGCTGACGGCGTCCCAATCAAAGGGCGACGCCGTCCCTTTATGCTAATTAAAATCTCAGACGGCTCAGTAGACTTTTTGCTAAAATACACCTGACGGCGTCAGGCTTTGAAGAGGAAGGGCGTCACGAAGACTTTTCATCCCAGACGGCCTAGATCCAGAATCAGATGACGTCACTGCTGAAGCCCGACGGCGTCACAACTACAACGTGACGCCGTCCCAACGATTACTTAGCCAAGACGAAAACCCTAATGACGGAGATCAGACGGCGTCCCACCTATAAGGCGACGCCGTCGCAAGTGTAAACTTATATATATGTATATATATATCAAATTTTCAGAATTTAAAGAGGTAGACTTGTGGAGTAAAAACCCTAAACGTTTGTAGTCCGACTTAGACAGTATTGTAGGGTCCTAAACCCTATTTTACACTACAAGATAAGTGTTTTATTCCCTTGATTTCATTATGTCTTCCATTGATTGTGTGTATGCTTGCGTGTTTAATATGTTCGGCTAAATTTCTTTTGTGTTTGCTTAGATCTATGAAACCTAGTTATTAATTATTGATTGGTTGTCTCTTATCTTAATTGTAATTGGCCTAGGAGTGTAATTAGTCTATCGTTGTGTTTGAATGCTTGAGTAATCTTTGTGAACCTTAGTTTATGAATCACTTAGCGCATTTGTAGTCTAAACATCCAAAGATAACCCTTGAAGTTAGTTTCTAAATCATACAGAATTTCGTAGGCAATAACCGTAAGGTAGTCTCAAAGAGTTAGGGAAAAAGGCACACCCTACGACCTTAGAAACACAACGCATTAAGAATAAGGACGTGACAATTCAACCACCAATAAAAGATAACTAGGGAGTAATAGTATCTAGGTAAGCACATTTTTAATCATCATACGAGCACACATCAATAGACATAGCTACCCATAGTTTAGATAATTAGATAGTAGAGTAATCGGTAGAAGTACCACCCCCCAAATCCAAACCTCGAGATTTTACCCTTAGCTTTCTAAAAAAAATATAAAAAGATAAAAAATAATCTTCCTCAACCTCAACCTTAGCGTAGTACACTTCTTACTAGCATTCTTATTCCCCTAGAGAACGATATCAATCCCCGAGGCTTACCCAATACTACACTACAACGTTAGGTTTACTGCCTAGGGTGTTGAAAAACTTGCTCGGCGAAAAGGAAGTTCCTTTGACCCCGAACGCGCCTTGTACACGCATCAACTTTTTGGCGCCGCTGTCGGGGAATAGAATAGCTAGCTAGATTTCTATTTCGTTTAGGTTCCCTTGCTTGATTCCTATCAACTAAGATTTTTTCTCATTTTAGCTTCCTTGTAGTCTATCCCCTTCTTCGGGAATTTGTTAGTAATCCCATCACTTTTCATCATGGAAGGTGACCCACTCAAACCACAACTCATTGAACAACACCCCTCTAACAATCGTCGCAACCGATATGTTAGTAGAAACAACAATTCAAGATTTGCGTAGGGTGTTTAAGAGTACAATTAGGGACGCTGTTGAAAAAGCGGTTAGCGCTTTGATTGTTGGCTCAATGATTAGCAATAGTTCGAGTAATGATTTAGCAAATGAAAAGTAGAGCCTACTTCAATCTTTACCCCACTAAAGAAGAAGTTGCTTACCACCAATACATAACTGACAATCCTCGATCACCCATCACTAGGATATGCCCAAAGATTAGGAGAGGAAATCCTTGGAACATCAAGATCCCTTGTATGATTGGATATAGGAATGTCGAGCACGCCTACATAGATACAAAATCTCCCATTAATGTGATGTCATCAGCAGTTTACAATGACATAATGAATGAGTGGCTTAAGATTAGGAGAGACCCTAAGTATCCTGGTGGGGTTTCAATTTTGTGGGAAGAGTCAAGGATGTACACGTCTTTATAGGAAACTTCACCTACTTAGTTGATTTTATGGTCCTAGAAGACATTGGTTGTGTCATTGACTATAGCTTGTCCCAAGTTGTGTTAGGAAAACCGTTTGTTGAAAAGTCTAAGCTAAGCTATAACAAATCTGAAGGAACGGTTAGATTTGTGGAAGGGGACAATGAAATTACTTATAGGGTGCCTTGGAAGATGAATGGGTATGGCCCTTTATCCCTTTATGAACGAGACAACATTAGAGCTTTTGAGGAAAAAAGCGAAGAAGATGTTGAAAAAGGCTTGAACTTTATGTGGCAGAAAAAGAGGCTTTACTATAAGGATTGCTTGACCCTAGGACCTAGGTATAGAGTAGATGAGAATTTTTTAAATATGATAGAGTTTTCATTGAGGATGAAAAACGAGACAATGTACGAGTACGACTTCGAGTCTAGCTACAAGACTCATAAATAAAGAAAAGCGCTTCGTGGGAGGCACATGCTTAATTATTTGCTTGTTTGTGTGTCATATATCTTTTCATTGATTATTTGTTCTCATGTTTGAATTTGTGAAAATGCTTTATTTTGTCTTTAACCTCGTCTTGATTACATATAAAGGTATTTTACAAAAGGATAAGTGTAGGGAGGATTACACACGTTTTTAAAAGAACGTAAACATGAGAATTACAACTAATGAAATTGATATATATGTGTGTTTGTTAGAGTCAAATGCTTGTATCGAGTCATAATGGATGTTTTGCAGGAATTTTTCCAGATTCTAAAGATGTAATTTTTCCAGAATTTTTCCAGAAAAACGCAGCAGACCAGTTTCTGTCAGGAGGAGCAGAAACAACTTATAAGTTTTATCGTTTTCTGTGCTAATTATAAATTTTTGGAAATTCTCAGGTCTTAATTTTCCAGAAAATATGCAAACATCCATTCCACAAGCATTATATCTTAGTGTAGTTGAGTCATATACAGCTTTACCGTCGATTTTACGCGAAGGTTTCGTCTATTTTATTAAAGTGTGCAGGTTTTATTTGGCAAGTAGAAGAAACATAACATTATATGAAGCTTATCACGCATACATTCTTCTTGGAAAAGAATTTAACCACTACTTCACACGGATCCTACCGAGCTAATCAGGGGAGTACTAGTTTCTTTCTCTTTTAATTACCTTCCTTTATCATAACTTTGATACTTTCGGGGAACATTGGGGACAATGTTCAGTTTAAGTGTTGGGAGGGAGAATAAAACGGGAACTTTGAAACTATGCTTATCCTTGATTATTTGTCTTGTACTATTTCATTTGTGTAATAAGCTATGAGAAATATCGGTTAGGGCAATTTTAGCACCAAATTTAAAATTTTTTATGACATGTACGAGTGGGTCTTTAGTCTTAATAAAGCGTCTCGTGGATAGGATTTATATGACTAGCACAAAAACCCTTTACTACTCAAAATTTCACCCCAAAAATGTGAGGTTCGCCCCTAGCTCTATAGGAATTAAAGCATTCACCTTTAATGCTTCGAGAGTGTACCGGTAGTATTATAGATTCTATAACTTGTTTTGTGATGCATTCCGAGATCGCTAGTGAGACTACATTTGTGTAGTTAGGAATAACTAAATGATAAGAGGAACTAGGATAACCCTTGTTTGATACTTGTATTATAATTACTTCTTCCACATCGGTCGAGTAATTACCCCACACCCTTGCGATGTACTCATCTTTAGTACACGATACCCCTAGTTAACCCCTCAGAGCCTATCCTTTTCGCGGTTCTCGTGATGTTTCAGTTTTCCAGAATATCAATGAAGAGCATTGTTTACAATCCACCCCCAAATGTACACCCAAATCGCCTTAGCCTACCTTGTATGCACTCACCTTTAGTGCATTATTATTATCATACTAAACCCTTAGTTCAATTATCTAGTTACTTGCATGGTTGCTAAGTCAAGTCATATCTTTTATACACAGTTTTGGGATGATTAGGACTCATGGGTAAAGTAAAATTTTATGGAGTGACGGGAAAGAACGTTAAATTCAAATTCCCTTTATTAACGTAATTAAATACTCTAAGTGTTTTGATATTTTCAATTCGGGTCAAATTAGTGTTAGAGTAATAAAAACTCAAATGTAGGGATGCTCCTATAAATCCCTTATTTTGATGTTATCGTAGAGGATGGTAGAGTAAAAGTGTATGCAGCAAAAAAAAAAAAAAAAAAAAAAAGGGCGACCATCCTACATGTATCTTTATGTTTATGTTTGTTTGTTTCAAGTTATCTAGATTTTAGTGAGTCGAGTCTTGGCTTAGCAACGCCATTCTTTTCATGCTTGTAACATAATATTTTCGACTTGCCACCACTATATCGCCTATCCAACCAAACCCATTGTTTTCCTACCGTAAGCCTAACGTTACAACCCTTAAAAAGACCTCTTGGATAGTTGTTCCTAGGTGCTTACGCCAAAGCGGTGGAGGTTTGATCTAGTCTCAAGCCTATGGTAATCTATATACTATGACAAGGTAATGAGTGTTTATCTTCCATTTCCATTTGCTATATTTCATATACACCCAAGAGATGAGAGAATCCAAACACCCCTTGTGAGGTGCTAGTATATAGTTTTCGTGCTTGTTATGACTATTGCGGTGCTTTTACTTGTTGAGAATTATGTTAAACCAATGCTTCATGACCCGTAACTTATAAATTGATTGGCCAAAAGCACATTTGCTTAGGGACAAGTAAATACCAAGTGTAGGGATATTTGATAAGGATTTAAAACGTACCATTTTAAGGTGTCATTTAAGCCCTTAATCGCCCACTTTTATATCCGTTACTGCTTAATTTCGTTCTTTTTTAGGTCTCTTGGAGGCAAAATGCTGGAATGATGCTTATTTGGACGAAAAGGAGTGAATATATGAAGAAAATGACTAAGTCAAGATCGAAGACACTCAAGCTGCTGGAATTGAAGTTGACGGCGTCCCAATCAAAGGGCGACGCCGTCCCTTTATGCTAATTAAAATCTCAGACGGCTCAGTAGACTTTTTGCTAAAATACACCTGACGGCGTCAGGCTTTGAAGAGGAAGGGCGTCACGAAGACTTTTCATCCCAGACGGTCTAGATCCAGAATCAGACGACGTCACTGCTGAAGCCCGACGGCGTCACAAATACAACGTGACACCGTCCTAACGATTACTTAGCTAAGACGAAAACCCTAATAACGGCGATCAGACGGCGTCCCACCTATAGAAATCGAATTTTCAGAATTTAAAGAGGTAGACTTGTGGAGTAAAAACCCTAAACGTTTGTAGTCCGACTTGGACAGTATTGTAGGGTACCAAACCTATTTTACACTACAAGATAAGTGTTTTATTCCCTTGATTTCATTATGTCTTCCATTAATTGTGTGTATGATTGCATGTTTAACATGTTCGGCTAAATTTCTTGTGTGTTTGCTTAGATCTATGAAACCTAGTTATTAATTATTGATTGGTTGTCTCTTATCTTAATTGTAATTGGCCTAGGAGTGTAATTAAGCTATCGTTGTGTTTGAATGATTGAGTAATCTTTGTGAACCTTAGTTTATGAATCACTTAGCGGATTTTTAGTCTAAATATCCAAAGATAACCCTTAAAGTTAGTTTAAGAATCATAGAGAATTTCGTAGGCAATAACCTTAAGGTAGTCTCAAAGAGTTAGGTAAAAAGGCACACCCTACGACTTTAGAAAACACAACGTTTTAAGAATAAGGACGTGACAATTCAACCACCAATAAAAGATAACTAGGGAGTAATAGTATCTAGGTAAGCACATTTTTAATCATCATACGATCACACATCAATAGACACAACTACCCATAGTTTAGATAATTAGATAGTAGAGTAATCGGTAGAAGTACCACCCCCCAAATCTAAACCTCAAGATTTTACCCTTAGCTTTCTAAAAAAAATATAAAAAGATAAAAAATAATCTTCCTCAACCTCAACCTTAGCGTAGTACACTTCTTACTAGCATTCCTATTCCCCTAGAGAACGATATCAATCCCCGAGGCTTACCCAATACTACACTACAACGATTAGGTTCACTGCCTAGGGTGTTGAAAAACTTGCTCGACGAAAAGGAAGTTCCTTTGACCCCGAACGCGCCTTGTACGCGCATCAAACGGCTAGTACATGCTTCAAAACCATGTCAAGGAGATTCTTCGAAATTCTACCTGATCACAGGCAATATTTATACTGATCAACGGGGAACCGTGGTTCTTGCAACCCTATTTAACGAAAGTGAACAAAGACACTTTCGTGTGTTTTATTGCTAACTGCTATTTGTAGGAACATCCGATGGTTGCAGCTGATGGAAATTGAGAAGTCAATCCATAACCACATGCTCACACTTCAAGCTCACAATAAAAGAAATCATGGTTATTGATGCTTTCGCAACTCTGATGCACTATATTATGATCCAACAAAGTGTGAGCATGTCGGTTCAAAAGTCACAATATCGCATGAAGGCAATGCAATGAAGGATGACTCAGATATCTACTTTGGCTGATGATCTCAAAGAAAGCTCAAAGATCACCAAGTCAAGGAACACTCAAAGTTCATCACTGGAGGTACAAAGATTGCGGACTTTGAAGAATCAAAGACTACTAGCTAAAAGACAAAGACATGTAATAGAATGATAGAATTCAGAATGTATTTTATGGGGTGACCTCCCTTAGTGGGAGATTGTTAGGATTTAGTAAATCCATAAGTAAAAGACTCGGTCACCCCGGGTATTTATTAGCATTAGAAAGTTCATAGTCTTAGACGTATAGTCATTAGTAAGTACTTAGTTAAGTAACACCGGGACGGACGGGCCCTTGTAGTTTTAAAAAACTTTAGAATAATTTTGAAAGTAGTTGATAGGTTATATATATATATATATATATATATATATATATATATATATATATATATATATATATATATATATATATATATTAAACTTCAACAATTTTTATAAAATCGTATGTATGTCAAAAACATATCAATATTGGGCTTGTTATGTTCGTTATCGAAAGACCTTTTTGCCCGTATTTTTTTATTAGAAAAATTAAGAAATATTTGTTAGATAATTGATAAATAAAGTTTGTTGTATAAAATAAGTCGTTAATAGTCAAAAGATATTGAGAGTGACACTTGTCATTTATTTATGATAGTCGCCCAAGATTTTGAGATTGACATTCGCCCACGAGGCATTCAGAGAAATTGAATTATTCAGGGCATTTAAGGGAAGTACCATTGTACTTTTGGGCTATATTTAGGCCGTGTTTGTTTTTTAAAAAGAGGCTCTTAACAGCCTCTGAATCTGAATCGTTCAGACGCGGTCAGACATTTTGGCCGTTCAGATCGTTTGTTTTTTTCCCGTTCGGACCGGTTAGAGGCAGTAAGATCTTAATGGTCTAGAATTGAGAGGGGTGTCTTAATGTCTCTTGTTGACACAAAAATAACCAAAAAAAGAAATTCAGTACGAGCAAGCAAATGTGCGATTCAAACATGAGTTTTTTTTCCGTTCAAATGCGGTCAGATTCAGACATTTACGCCTGAGATTCAAATTCAAATGTGCGGTTCAGATTCAGATTCAGAGCCTCTTAAAAAACAAACGCCGGGCCTTAGAGAAAAAGCTAATTACCTAAATAGTTCTTATAGCAAGTGATTTTACGGAAGTGAACTTTTTTCAGAGACTTTAAAAAAATGATCAAAATATGTCACTATCATACTTTTCATTTTCCACTCGCCTATCATTTATCTCGCCCAAAAAAAAGTTATTAGCCTAGTTATATACTCGGCCAAATATGAATCAAATACAAATATGTACTCGCCCCACATCACATATGTACTCGCCCACATATTGCAAAATAAAAACCATCTAAACTTGAACAAGCCATTTTCATGTGGATACAACTTTTTGAAAGTAACGCCATACTGCAACCTTATGAGGCGTGATGAGTGCTTATTCACTCATCGTTTCTACCCATCTAAGACCACAAAAATGTCCAAAAACACTCAAATACGCTCAAAATACGTCAAAAATATCCCTGAAGTGTGTTTTATGTCTTGCAGGTACAAAAGGATTAAAAACTGAGCGAAAACGGGCAAAAACGCGTTGAAAGCAGAATATGGCAAGTTCAGTCCCTCCAAATTTCAAAATTGGCAGAATATACCCTCAAGTTTCAAATTTGGCAAATTCAGTCCTTGGATTATTAAAGATTGTCAATAATGGCCCTTGGATTATAATTTCAGAATTTACATACGTGGTCCCTGAAGTTTCAGTTTGTACAAGATTGGTCCTTAAGTTGCTATTTTGTTCACAAAGCTAGTCCAAATCCATTAAATTACTACTCCTTATCTTAAGCCCAAAATTATCCTAGCCCATTTACCCGGTCAACCCTCCAAACCCGGTCAAACCTTCAATGGTTAACCAATCCCCTTCCACCCTTCTTTCTTTTTTTTTCCCGCCCAACGAACCAGAGACAAAAACATAAAGAAACATTCCTCCCATCTCTCCCCCATACTCTGCAACCTCAAACCCATCACTCTCCCATCCCCTGCAACTCGTTACCCAAAATTCCCAGTCAAGAAAAAGAAAAAAAATATACTTGAAGAGAGAAGAATGACGAGGAGAGCACATGAAGATTGAGATGTAGTATAAATAGTCTTTTGTAGCCTTTGTATGGGGGGTGAGTTAGTTTTAGTTTAGTAGTTAGTTTTAAGTTTTAATTTAGTTTTTTTTTCAGTTTTTAGTCTAGAAATTAAAAGGTTCTAGTCCCAGTTACTTTTCTTGTCATTTTGATTTAATTGTAATTTGTATTTCAATTTTAATTCAAGTTCAGTTTAATTCACATTTTTATGCTTTCTCAGAATCTTTCTTTATTTCTGTCACAATCTTGGTGGAAAAGGTGTTTTACAATTTGTTTGAACTCATTCTAAGTTCTTTTCAATGCTGCAATTTAGTTTCTGGAAATTCAAGATAGTCATAGTTTCAAAAAAATCACTTCTTTACCCGTTTGGTTTTGCAATTGTCTTGGGTCAAAGTCCCAATTTGACCTAAGTAGGGTCTCAAATTGTTTTAAGTAAGCTTTAATTTAGTTCAAGTGATGTTATGGTAGTGAGTCCATTCAGTTTTTAGATGCTTAATAGTTTAGAATTTTGTTTTTAGAATCTGTTGTGTTTTCTTTTCTTCCCTGTCTCACTGCAGTAGACCAGCTCAGTAAGTCAGCACCTTGGAAGCTACTTTTGAGCTTTTCAATAAGCTCCAAGTTAGCCAATACAGGCTGTTTTAAGCCTTCAGTCAGCGCAGTTCACAACTACATCTCAGCTCTTAAATTAGCTCAAAACAAGCCTCAGTAGGCTGCTTTAGGCCTGCTGAGAGTGGTGCATCAGGTCAGAGCTTATTGGTGTCACATTTAGCTTATTTAGGTTGTATCCGGCCTGGTAGTTTAGTTAGCAATAGGTTAGTGTAATCTTAGCCTAGTTTAATTCTAGTTAGCTTATTTAATTTCCTGCATTGCTTATTTGATCTAGTTTTAACGTAAGGACTCCTTAGTGTAGAACGAGTTTGCTTTCTGATTTCCCAATTTACCTCACTGCTTTATTTTCTAGTTCCTGGTAGTTGGATTCTATGCATATTCACCTTTAGTAGAATCCTACTGTGCTTATTAAAGTTATAATTCAGTCTTTTAGACTTGTGACGGGGTGTTTGGTAAAAAAAGAAAAACCATTTGGGACTGTTACTGCTTCAGCAGTTTTTAGCTTTTTAGTGCTTATATATTGCTCAATATAGATCCCTTTAAGTGCTTTCAGGAATTTAGATTAGTCTTTATTCGGTTGTTAGCTTTTTGTGTAGCTATTATGTCCCTTATTAGCATCATCCAAACAGCCATTCAAGTTCTTTTTTTTATTTCTGTTGTGTTTCTGAGCTGCCAACAGCTTATTTCCAAGATTTGTAAGTTTAAGTTTTAGTAAAAAAGGTGGAAACTTAATCGCTTGATTACAAAAGAAAATAAAAATAAAACAAAAATTATACCCACTGTGGATTCAACCCCTGGTCTCAGTGTCCTAAACTACAAGAACACAAACCCAACACATGCTACCGTAATGCCCTTGGGACTTGTCTCGTTGTAGATTGCATCTTTTAGTATAGTAAACTTTAGTTTTAAAGCTAGATAAGCTATTTTAGCTTATCGGCTTATTCACCGATCTTTCAACGATTTCATTTTTCTTAAGTTTATAACTAATCAAAGTATTTTTTTGAAAAATTTGATAATTTTCCATTTAAATTTACTATTTTTTATAATTAATTTTCTAATTTTTAGTTTTTAATTCGTAATAAATAATTTAAAAGTCAAAAAAATACCCAACTTTTTCCTAAAATTATTTTTAGTCATTTAGAATGTAGGAAAATTTATTTGACACCCGTAGCCCTTAAATTGCAAAAATTTTACGTTTATGGCTCGGGTCGTTCCCGGTTTTTCACGTTTTAGCATTTTAGCACCCTAGGATGTAATTTAGCTTAATTTTATTGTTTCTTAGACTTAGTGATAGTTTATTTAGCGTTTACATTGTTTTACGTACTTTATTTTCATTCCCGTTCTTTATTTTGTAGAATAGCGTATCCAAAATCAAAAATTTGTTTAACCAATTCAAGTCCAAAATCACAAAACTCAACGATCCCGTCAATTTCACACCTCGTTGGGACACGACCCTGGGAAATCACTTTCCCGGTATCACTTTATCACACCCGTGAGATTTGGCACGTCAACCCTTTTCCTAAAAGGTTGATTTGTCAAGTTTCACGGTTAATTTGATATACGTTGATATTGTGTTTTTCACACACTCACTTCACATCGAATCAAATTTTGGCGCCGCTGCCGGGGAGGTGTGTTGCGACAATATCGTGAAGTTTTTGCGATTAGTGACTTGAAGAACCTTCCTCGTGAAGTTATTGTTTTCGAAAAATACAAAAATACAAAAATAATTTTCTTTTCTTTGTATATATGTAAAAGATAAAAATACAAAAAGATTTTGCTTGTTATTTTAAATAAAATAGAACACACAATCAATATAACATTCTCAACTGAGGTGTTATCATTATAAGTTCCCGAACAAAAGATTTAAAACTTGCCTTTGTGTCACTTGCGGGAATACGCTTGTGATTATTGGTTTAAGTTCACTGTGTTTTGCCTCGGTCTTGTTTTAATTGAAAGTGTTGTTTTTGAAAGTGCATGTGCACTCGTTTTCGAAAAACCCAAAAATATTCTTCTCATTCCCCTTATCCATTTGATTCTATCTCTTTAACCCTCTACATGTTTAATTCTCATGGAGACGTTCGATTATCCTCGTTGTTTCCACTGCAAAAGCCGTATGGAAGAGGATCAACTCTATTGTCAGAATCCGGATTGTTTATGCAAGCGATGTGGAAGGATGGGTGCAAGCAAATATTGTTATTGGTGCGAATTATCCGATAAAAACTCTCTCGATGATTCTCCAAGTTTTTCCGACCATCCGCCACAACCCGATGAACCCGTTCAAGAACCGGAGACCAAAACGGAAGTGGTGGAAATTGCTAGCGAGCACACCACTTGTCCCACCTCCTAATCTTCAAAACCTTTTTCGGACGAAATCATGAACATGCTTAAAACCTCTTAATTGAACATCGCCAAGATTCAACTTCGGAAATACCGCTTTACCTTCCTTATGTGATATTGTTGAGCCCTCGATTCCTACTCCCGAACCCGAGATAGCTTCGTTCGATCAAGAGTATTGCTACGGTTGTGGAGACGTGTTACCGAAAGGTTTCCGTTGTTTCAAATGTATGTGCGAAAGTGGTGGAAACTATCTTGTCAATGGATGTTGTTCGATTTGCGCCGAGAATTCATTCACTTATGATTCTAACCCAAATTCTTTCAATTATCCTCAAAATGATTTCCACTACCCTCCACAAAATTCATATGAACCACAACCGTATTATCATCATTCCAGGTGATTCATCGTTTCATAATTTCTCTCCCCAATACCCTCATTGTGCTAAGTGTGGGGATCCTCATGATGATTTTCAATGTCAATCGTGGAACCAAAATTACTATGGATCTGATCCTTGTTATAACACTTCCGGATTTGACCACATCCAACCCCCACCACTTCCCGTCATTGACCAATCGTCGTTTCAAACTTTCTCTCCACCAAATCCTCAAGAACTTATTCCAAGTCTTCTAGATGTAATAGAGGATTTAAAAGGATTTATTAATAAACGTGCCCAAGACGAGTCTCAGGCGTATAGAGAACTACTTGCAGAAGAACAAGCAGCTCGCAACGAAAGATTACAGTTCAAAGAGCGAGAAGCTAAAAGGCGTTTTCTATTTAATGAGGCTTGTCGTCTCGATGACGAGGATGAGGAAGATTGGGAGACGACAAAGGACAAGGTGCATATCTCAAGCCCACAAAGTACCGCACATGTCCACTCTCCGGCCTCTTATTGCCTATCCACCATAGAACCTTCGGATAACCTTTTAATGGGGGACGAGCATCTTGACACTATGCCAGAAATGGAACCATCTTGTGTTGAGAGCCTTGTCCCAACCCCAAGTGAATCCGAGGTCATCTCTGGTGATATGTGTGATGAGCCTCTCGATGATGATTCTTCTCCCACCCCGAAAGAACATGTTGAGGTGATCTCCGAAGTAAAATGATTTTATGTCTTGATGATTCTTTATCGTGTGGAGACATCGAGTATGTTGAGGAGATACCTTCTGAGCTCGTCAGCTTGGAAGAAGTGAGAGATGTTAATCCCGATGATCTTGATATGGACACTGATTTTGAAACAGATGATGAAGATATTCTTGTTGTGTCCGAGAAACCTTTTGCTACGGCATTCACTAATCCTCTGTTTGACTTTGATTCTGAATTCACTCTAATTTCAGATAATCCCATCTTTGATATTCAGAATGAGGATAGTGACTCTTACATGGAGAACCTCGTTATATCTCCATATTTTCCCGAAGATAAGAATAGTGGCAATCCCACTTCGACGTTAGACCTTCTTGAGGAGTTCGCCGATGGACTCGCTCTTATTGATCATTCTCCACCGGGAGATGATGATGTGCACGTCGACTTTCTTTCTCCGGATGACTCGATACCTTCGGGTTTTCAGAGTGACGATTTTGGCTTAGGTCCATCATCCACTCGCATCACTCCGCCGCTAAACGCTCGATGATGGAACCTCTAAGCCCTGCGTACAAAAGTTTTCATTGCTTTAGTGGTGGATAAGATTTCTGAACATTCCGTCAATGTTCCTCGATCTAATATTTTACCCACCCATCCCTCCCGTGATCAACTCATTGTCACTTTGCCTTCTCATCCCATTTCTTCTCCATGTCTTAACTCTTACGAGAGTGAAGATACCATCTTTGATCCCGGCATTTCTCATTCTCTTGAGCCGGTTATATCTCATCGGTGTGGAACTTTCAAGTGCTTCAAATGTTTGTCCAAACATCTTGAATGAAAGTCCGATGGAGATTGTTTCTTCCACTTTGCTTCCCCATGAACAAATGAATGCGGGTCGAGTCAAGCTAGCTTAATTCGGAATCAAAACAGAGTTAAACATGGGTTTTCACCCGTGTACCACCTCAAGGGAGTTGCCCCGCTTTAAATTCAAAAAAAAAGTATTTCCTTTTACGTTCTTAGTTTCGGCATAACCGCCGGTACTTTGAATATTGAGGGCAATATTCATTTCTAGTGTGGGGGTAATTCTCACGAATTTTATCATGTAATTATACCACCCAATTCCCCCATTTTAGCCAAAATTTTTTATGGTTATCAGTCCGCCATGTCTAATAAACAAAAGGATTGGCTAATCCAGGAGCAAACGGATCTTGGTAAAGATATCTCAAATCCGTTGAAGGCTTGCAATTTGCCCAAAATTGTATGGTGTTCGTTTCACCATATCTTTAATTAGTGAAGAGTTGGCTAGCCCGCCCGCAAGTTTATGGCTTGTGGTAAAGGCGTTGAAAACCATAATTGGTAATCGACTCACCAAAGATATTTTATCTAAGAGTTGGCTAGTCCGTATAAACGGCTTTCGTAAAGACAAATCAAATCCGCTTGTCGGGTGATTTGCTCAAAATCATATGGTTATCGCTGTACCATAGTTCTTACTTGAATCAAACATTTGGCTACTCCGAAGTAATGGCTTTGGTAAAGAGAATCAAATCCATTAAGTTTTCTCAAATGATTGCTAGGGACTAGCAATTGCTTAGTGTGGGGGATTTTGATGAGTGCTTATTCACTCATCGTTTCTACCCATCTAAGACCACAAAAATGTCCAAAAACACTCAAATACGCTCAAAATACGTCAAAATATCCTCAGTGTGTTTTATGTCTCTTGCGGTACAAAAGGATTAAAACTGAAATAAAACGGGCAAAAACGCTGAAAGGAATATGGCAAGTTCAAACCTCTAAATTTCAAAATTGGCAGAATATACCCTCAAGTTTCAAATTTGGCAAATTCAGTCCTTGGATTATTAGAGATTGTCAATAATGGCCCTTGGATTATAATTTCAGAATTTACATACGTGGTCCCTGAAGTTTCAGTTTGTACAAGATTGGTCCTTAAGTTGCTATTTTGTTCACAAAGCTAGTCCAAATCCATTAAATTACTACTCCTTATCTTAAGCCCAAAATTATCCTAGCCCATTTACCCGGTCAACCCTCCAAACCCGGTCAAACCTTCAATGATTAACCAATCCCTTCCACCCCTTCTTTCTTTTTTTCCGCCTCCAACGAACAGAGACACAAACATAAAGAAACATTCCTCCCATCTCCCCCATACTCGCAACCTCAAACCCATCACTCTCCCATCCCCCTGAACTGCTACCCAAAATTCTCAAATAAGAAAAAGAAAAAAATATACTTGAAGAGAGAAGAATGACGAGTTGAGCACGTGAAGATTGAGATGTAGTATAAATAGTCTTTTGTAGCCTTTGTATGGGGGGTGAGTTAGTTTTAGTTTAGTAGTTAGTTTTAAGTTTTAATTTAGTTTTTTAGTTTTCGTCTAGAAATTAAAAGTTCTAGTCCCAGCATTTTTCTTGTCATTTTGATTTAATTGTAATTTGTATTTCAAGTTTAATGCAAGTTCGGCTTTAATTCACGCTTTATGCTTTCTCGAATCTTTCTTTATTTCTCACACACAATCTTGGTGAAAGGTGTTTTACAATTTGCTTGAACTCATTCTAAGTTCTTTTCAATGTTTGCAATTTAGTTACTGGAAATTCAAGATAATCACAGTTTCAAAAAAAATCACTTCTTTACCCGTTTGGTTTTGCAATTGTCTTGGGTCAAAGTCCCGATTTGACCCAAGTAGGGTCTCAAATTGTTTTAAGTAAGCTTTAATTTAGTTCAGGTGATGCTATGGTAGTGAGTCCATTCAGTTTTTAGATGCTTAAAGTTTTAGAATTTTGTTTTTAGAATCTGTTGTGTTTTCTTTTCTTCCCTGTCTCATCATTGCAGACTACCAAATTTCGAAGTCAGCACCTTGGAAGCTACTTTTGAGCTTTTCAATAAGCTCCAAGTTAGCCAATACAGGCTGGTTTGAGCCTTCAGTCAGTGCAGTTCACAACTACATCTCAGCTCTTAAATTAGCTCAAAACAAGCCTCAAGAGGTCGCTTAGGCCTCACTGAGAGTGGTGCATCAGGTCAGAGCTTATTGGTGTCACATTTAGCTTATTTAGGTTGTATCCGGCCTGGTAGTTTAGTTAGCAATAGGTTAGTGTAATCTTAGCCTAGTTTAATTCTAGTTAGCTTATTTAATTTCCTGCATTGCTTATTTGATCTAGTTTTAACGTAAGGACTCCTTAGTGTAGAACGAGTTTGCTTTCTGATTTCCCAATTTACCTCACTGCTTTATTTTCTAGTTCCTGGTAGTTGGATTCTATGCATATTCACCTTTAGTAGAATCCTACTGTGCTTATTAAAGTTATAATTCAGTCTTTTAGACTTGTGACGGGGTGTTTGGTAAAAAAGAAAACCATTTGGGACTGTTACTGCTTCAGCAGTTTTTAGCTTTTTAGTGCTTATATATTGCTCAATATAGATCCCTTTAAGTGCTTTTAGGAATTTAGATTAGTCTTTATTAGGTTGTTAGCTTTTTGTGTAGCTATTATGTCCCTTATTAGCATCATCCAAACAAACCATTCAAGTTCTTTTTATTTCACAGTTTCGAAGTCGCCAACAAAGCTTATATCCAAGATTTGTAAGTTTAAGTTTTAGTAAAAAGGTGGAAACTTAATCGCTTGTTCCATAAAAAGAAAATAAAAAAATAAAAACAAAATATGACCCACTGTGGATTCAACTCGGTCTCTCACGCCCCAAACTACAAGAACACAAACCCAACACATGCTACCAGAATGCCCTTGGGACTTGTCTCGTTGTAGATTGCATCTTTTAGTATAGTAAACTTTAGTTTTAAAGCTAGATAAGCTATTTTAGCTTATCCCAGCTTATTCACTTCTGATCTTTCAACGATTTCATTTTTCTTAAGTTTATAACTAATCAAAGTATTTTTTTGAAAAATTTGATAATTTTCCATTTAAGTTTGCTATTTTTTATAATTAATTTTCTAATTTTTAGTTTTTAATTCGTAATAAATAATTTAAAAGTCAAAAAAATACTCAGCTTTTTCCTAAAATTATTTTTAGTCATTTAGAATGTAGGAAAATTGATTTGACACCCGTAGCCCTTAAATTGCAAAATTTTTACGTTTATGGCTCGGGTCGTTCCCGGTTTTTCACGTTTTAGCATTTTAGCACCCTAGGATGTAATTTAGCTTAATTTTATTGTTTCTTAGACTTAGTAATAGTTTATTTAGCGTTTACATTGTTTTATCGATGTACTTTATTTTCATTCTCGTTCTTTATTTTGTAGAATAGCGTATCCAAAATCAAAAATTTGTTTAACCAATTCAAGTCCAAAATCACAAAACTCAACGATCCCGTCAATTTCACACCTCGTTGGGACACGACCCTGGGAAATCACTTTCCCGGTATCACTTTATCACACCCGTGAGATTTGGCACATCAACCCTTTTCCTAAAAGGTTGATTTGTCAAGTTTCACGGTTAATTTGATATACGTTGATATTGTGTTTTTCACACACTCACTTCACATCGAATCAAGGCGAAACAGGAGCACAAAACAAGCTTCTTTTTGGATTAAAACATGATGAGATGAGACTAAAATCAGCAGCTATGAAAGCCATGATTGAACTCAAGACTACGGTAGTTGGTGGTAAGTTTTTTTTTTTTTTTTTTTTTTATTTATTTATTTATTTTAAATGAATTTCTTTTAAAGTTGACAAAACTGATATTAATATAAAACTAAAAAGAATCAAGAGAAAAAGTGTCTAGTACTCGCCTAGAGTGCATCCTCGCCTATGTCCTCATAACTATAGTGCATCCTCGCCTATGTACTAGCCTAGCACTCGTCAGACACTTGTCGCTCACCTATGTGCTCGGCTAGAACCGTGGGTTTCTTTGTGAATCCTCGCCCTCACCCACCACTCGCCTTGCTCAAGACTCGTCCCACGACTTGCCCATCACTCTTTGTATACACGTGTATGGTTATAAGCTACTAATCAATCTAACGTATAATATTTAAAAGTTTATTTTCAAAAATATTATGTGCGAGATTTATATTCGTAAAATAATAGTATAGACGGTTCATTTAACGATACCATCATAAGACATGTTGATGGTGATTCTCCGGGTGTGTTTTTTTATTGATGGCCCAGGAGGAACTGGTAAAACATTCTTGTATAAAGCGTTGCTTGCCATTGTTCGTTCTCGTGGTCTTATTGCACTTGCCACCGCCGCTGTGGGCAGCGGCAAATAACATGACGGGGAAGAACTGCCACTCTCGATTTAAGATCCCTATCAATCTTAATGCAAACTCAAGATGCAACATCAAAAACAAAGTGGCCTTGCTAAGCTTCTTTGCAAGCCGTTGATAATCCGATGAAGCATCAATGGTTAAAAGGCAAGGTGTGGAGGCGGTTGATCGAACTATGCAAGACATTACTAGGGTCAAACTTCCATTCGGCGGCAAGATAATGGTTTTAGGAGGGGATTTTAGACAGGTTTTACCGGTCATAAGACGTGGAACACGAGCGCAGATTGTAGATTCGAGTCTAAGGATGTCACCTTTTTGGTCTATAATTCAAAAAATGCGGTTAACCATAAACATGAGGGCACGGACAGACCCATGGTTTTCAAAGTTCCTATTACGAGTTGGTGATGGAGTTGAAGAGTGTTGGGTTCAGTAAATACCCAAAC
>OU343225.1:221363097-221429679 GCA_910596185.1 Chrysanthemum makinoi
AGCTATGACAACATGGAGAAGTAAACCCGATATGCCAAACTTGATTATGAAGTAGAATTCCCCAGATTTGTCACTTAAACTTGTACTAATCCTTGTGAAGAAGAAACGGTATACCCAATGTACAAAACCTCTTGACGTATCCTCAATAGCGTAAGACACGTGATAGTTACGTTGTGGGTTAAGCGAGAAAGAATCACAAACGTAATTAAATAGCCAAGTCTTTATCACACTATATAAATGCCCAAACAAGTCATCTTCACGGAAGGGTAGAAAGAAAGAAGACGAAATAAGTAAACGAGCCCGGAAAACCTCACTTCAAATCCAAATAAGAAATACCGTCCAAACAACCCTTAGTCAACATTGATCAATCATTGATTCAAGCCGTAACATAATATCCTTTGTGAAGGTGTAAATACCAAAGTACTAATCCGCATACCACAACGAATCTCATCCTCATATCAAATCTCATATCCCAACGAGTCTTATAAGCTCCATATCAACAAATCACATATTAGTAAAATCTCATAGAATATCAACTCTCATAATGTCATTCAATCCAACTTGTAAGAGTCAATAATCCGGCACAAGCAACTAACCCACGGTTAAACAATTCTTGATATCACATGGCATATATCACTCGGCTAAGTAAGCTAAACTTGTGAAAGTCAATCATGCGTATATATTACTTGGCCTCAACACCATATCACACGAGATTCTAGCAAAAAAAACTTGGCCCAAGATAAACAAATTATGCAGCAAACTATTACCAAGCCTAGTCCATAAACTCGTCTAGCTCAATGAAAAACTCCAATAGGCCCATGAACTCATGCGACATATCAGATATGATTAATCAACAAACAAGATTCGGCCCATGTGATTTAAAAGATAGCATCCGATCTACAATTCTTAATGGTCCACGGCCCATAACTGAAAAATTAACCCTAATAATTCGGAGACCATATAAGAGACCACATAAATCCAACCCTAAAAATCCTTCAGTCAAAAACCTAAACAAATCACTTCAATAATCCGCCCCCTTCTCTCTCAAAACAACTATCACACCCAAGAAAAAGACTACCATCCGCCTCCTAATTCATTCATATATCCGAACAAAGGCAACCTGTACACATCTCTTCATCAGATTCCTCTCGTCTAGCCACAGAGATGGTTACGAACATATAGACGAGGCTTCACACGGATGGTTTAGGTTTTGTCACTGTTTCAATAACACACAAAGGTTCACAGGTAGGTTATCTTTAATCCTTATTATAACGTTTTCTTGTTAAGGTCCAACCGAAACAAAGATTGAAAGTAACATAATTGTTATATTTCAATCTTTATATTCGGATACTGAAAAGGTTTTGTTATCAAAAAGAATAGATCGATGATGGTTAATTTGTTCTCAAGTGAGAGTCTCATTAGACTTGTGATACCATGAACAAAAACTGAGATCATATGAGTTTTTATTTTCGATTTTGAGTCTTGTTTGATTGAGAGAGAGAAAAGATTGAAGTTGATGTGTTAAAAGGGATTTGGAATGGATGTTGGTTTAGAAGTGTTGGAACTGTTTGAATGTCCACATTCCATTTCAGTTTAGCGAATACCATGTGCCAATGAAGGTTTTAAACCTGAGGTCGAGAGTGTTATTTGAATCTGGTGTTGTTTGTGTTGGAGTTGGATTATTGTATTGAAACTGTTGAAGTTGTTTCTTTTCTTTTCGATTTCTTCTTCTTTTTCGTGTAAGAAACTGCTTTGACTAATGATGGTGACAATACTGAGGTCATGAGTGAGTCTTGGTTCTTTTTAATTGGTCATATGTCACACTCTTCTTCATCTTCTTATTTATATCAGTCAAGTTGCTAGTCTTCTGATTCAAGTTGCTACTTTTGTTACCAACTCGCTTCAATACCAAATAAACCATATGCGAGTTAATAACACGCATAAGTACCAACATACTCAAAAGTGGGTTGAGTGCAACTCGCATCAGCAGCAACTCGCTCACAAGCAAGTGCAAATAAACCATATGCGAGTTAAGTAACTCGCATTGAAACTGGACCAGATAAAACCCAACTCGTTTTCAAGAAAGCAAGTTAAATAACTCGCTTCTATTATCAACTTGCCTTAGTCCAAAAGAAAATTACAACTCGCTTTTGAAAGTGTTACAAAAGCAACTCGCAATATTACATTAGGCAACTGGATATGATAGAACCAGCGTCAATACGCATGGTTAACTCGCATAAAGAATGCACCAACTCGCATTGAAGAAAAACACCAGACCATAAAGTGAAAAACCCAGAAAAACTTCATTTAGACCCGTTTGATCATGTTCAACTTCAGATAAAAGTGTTAGGACACAAGAATACTAACCCACTTAAAGACTAGAAATGAGTCAACAACAGGCAACAACAACCGGCTTATGACCATTCACCAAGTTTGTAAAACAACCAGTTAACACCAAAGCTTAAAACCAGATAAATATTACAACGAACAACACCAAAATCATGTCAAACTCGTTAAAACACCACCAAAAACAAATCAAACCGCATCAATAACCCGCATGAAAAACCCGCATAAACCATGAGTCGAAACACGAATCAAAACAAACAACAAAACCAAGCTCTGATGCCAATTGTAGGATCTTGAATATTATGTTGTTTGATGATTCGGGTGGTCTAGGATGATGATAGTATATGAATGCCATGGTTAGAGATATGAAGAGAGTAGAGAATTCTAGAGATAATCAAATCAAAGGATGTAAAAGTGTATGAACAGATAATGTGTAAGTATCTTTACTATGGAATTTATCTAATTCCTAACGAAGACTTCGGAGGAAAGAAACAACCCACTTCGCTAGGAACCCGTCAACAATCACGAACTCCGAAGAAGAAGAACTGCAGGAAAAACCCATCGGTAATACGAGGTCAAAAGTAGGGAATGGCAAAAAAACCCATACCCGGCGAGGAAGAATCCCCAATCCCAGATTTGACTAGGGAATCCCCATTTGACCGGGTATAGGGGATGGCCCATGAAATCCCGGAGAACCCATGAAAGCGGGGATGGGGGCGTGGATGAGGATAGCATAAATCGATACTGAACTTTTAATGTAAAAATATGTATACATCATACGTATATTACTACCAAATGTACTTGTATATGTATATGTTAGTGAGTATTGGCAAGTACTATACTTGAAGTAAACTTGTGTGTATATGTGATATTTAATGGATCAAAATCATCAAACATGTTAAAATTTTAAGCACTAACTACGTATTATTCTGTCAGTATTTTGTCTGAATACACTCATTCGATGTACTATAATTGTTATATTATATGTGATGTTTTAATATATATAAAGCTTTAAAGTTTAATGACATTTTAGTTAATCCAATTATGTACAATATACGCTTTTTAGAACATTTGATATGTGAATTCTTTATATTTTAGATTGGTTATGCAACTTTTATGCTTATTTTATAAGAGCCAAAAATCCCCGAATCCCCGTGGGGATCCTCGATCCCCGTAGGGGATGGGGATGGGGATGCAAAATGATTCCCCGATGGGGATGGGGACGGGGATGGGGATAGGAGTGAGAAATGGGGATGGGGATGGTAAATATAATCCCCGATATTCCCCGCACCGTTGCCATCTCTAGTCAAAGGGGGGCAAAGACTCAGAGGGATTAATACCACCCGCTGATACGGAACCCATCACCCCTACCTTGTTAAATGTTGCTGATGTTGCTGAGATACTCTTTTCTAATGAAGAACATGCTGAAAGTGAAGATGAAATTCTATCAGCCGGAGAAGAAGTGGACGCTGATGTTCAAGCTGAACAAGAACATCAGCCTGATCCACAAGAGCATAGTGAGTCACCATTTCAGCCTGAAGACAATGACTCTGACTACTCTTCATCCAGTTCTGATGAATTCAACCGGTTTGATCATATTCTTCCAATCACTTAAAGGCAGCTAGTTATGTGGATCACCAAAGCTTCAAGAAAGATATATTCGGGTCAGCGACACATTATGGGATCAACACACTGAAGGCTGCTGCAAGTTATCTGATCTTAAATCGATGTGCTCACCTTCAATGCTAACAGCGATGAACACAAAGACATTACGTCGAGCATCTTCATAGATTGGATGATAACCGCTAAGTTTCTTAAACATCTTGAGTTGTGGACAAAGATTGATGAAATCGGGGATTCGGTCAAAGACCCAGCACTCAACTCAAAGTGTTGGAGTCACGAGGCTTACTTGAAGAATTCCTCAGACCTCACTGAACTAATCAACATGCTCAAGTCTCCCAATGTTCAGGGTCTTCAATCTTCGGTGCATCTCTTCAGTAACTGGGCTCTTTGGATGCTCAGGTGACCAATTTAGCTAAGGCTTCCTCGTCAATGGCTTGGAATCTTGGGCGCATGACGCCTTGGAACTTTCTCAAGCTAATATGGAAACAAAGGTCACTGGTCTTCAAAAGGATACATCTGATATCAAGGCTATGGTCCCGAAATCTACCAAGCCTTCAAGGTCAAGCCACCCAAACTCCCCAAGAATGAGCCAACTCTTGCTCTCACCGAAGTTGCATGCTTGATTGAGGAGAAGACCAGCAAGAGACTTCATCTCACACTGAGGGGGAGCCAACACCACCAATTCCAGCAGTACCCATATCATCTGTCCCACCAACATCAACAACATCATTAATAGTAACAGTATATGCACCCATCACAACAACAACACCACCACTGGTAGCATCATCTTCCTCAAGCCAGGACAAAGGAAAAGGCATAATGCAAACTCCTGAGCCTGAGAAGATCCCCTATATGATCAACAACACTGAATACTTGCTCACTCCACAACAGCTAAGTGACTATCTTGCAAAGGAAGACAGGAAGAAGAAACTTGCTGAGGGTGAAAGGAAGAGCAAAGAAGCACTGATAAAAGTTGTTGCTGAAGAAGCTGAGAATTTGGGAATTGATCAGGCTGCTAAGATGGCTGAATAGAGAAAGCAGTTGGAAGAAAAGAACAAGAAAACTGCAGCCATCAGGAAAGCAAGAATTGACCACTACTGGCGGTCAATGACAAGCGTAAGGCTTCTGAGAAGATCATCGATGTCGAATCATCCCCAAGTCTAAACCACTAGCAATAAACGTCTCGAGGGGTGATAAAAGACACAAAGTTCATCCCCTAAAATTCGAATTTGGGATCACCGAACTCGATGATCTTGGTCCGATAATTGAAAAGAGGAATCACGGTGGTTAAGGAGCTGATGAAAATGCTCGAGCAAGAGATATGAAAGACGAGGGATGCACCGGCCAGGAATTCATCCCGCCTTAATCGCACCACAAGGATCTCAACCTCGGTCATCCAAAGGCAAAGAAAGAGGAGTTGAGTTCGAGCTGAGATCAAAGTGCTGGACTAGAATGTAATAGGGGCGCCGAAGGAGTGAAGTTTGTGAACGCTGGTGATTGAAAAGCCCTGAAGAGGGCTATTTTTCATTGATGTCTATGGAAACCAGTTCCAAGGGTGGGCGATATTGATCGTGCAAGTGGCTACAATCTTGAGCTACATACCAATGGCCTATCAAATTGGACTCTGCAAATGTCAAGTTCGTGGCTGACTTAAATGCCAAGATAAGAGAGCATCCTGACAGGGAATCACTCATCACTAAGAAATTCAAGCTTGAAGCGGGGAATCCATCCGGGTGTTTTGTTTTATCTTTTGTACTAGTAATAGGAACCTTGTAATTTGATCAATAAACGATGTATGTTTTGTTAAAATACTCTGTGTTCCTTATTGTATTCATTAGTACATTCAGTGTAAGAAGAAGCCTTTGCTCACTTACACTGATCAAACACTTAGGTTATTCAGTATATATCAAATAGGGGAGACTATTGGGTTCATAAATACCCAACCCCCAATCTAGTATTTGAATAGAAAATATCCTAAGTGTTTAGACCATTAACATCAACAGGTCCTCGGCGCATAGTCTCCAGTGAGCCATCTTCGGATACTCGATGCAGGCATCAAGGAAGTCTCTTCAATCAGCAAAGCGGAACTTAAAGGGTGAAGACTGAGTCAAGAAGAAGATGGTGGATTCAGTGAGTGATGACAATGACTCCCATCCTAAGACTCCTTACCACTACTAACATTGAAGAAAAGCGAGTAGTAAAGGTGAAGCTGAATAATGAGCGGATAAGGCGGACAAGTTTGAATCGGATAAGAAGAAGTCCTTATCAAAGCATTGAACTTTCTGGGGCTAACTTCCGTGCTCGGTATCATCGATTATGGAAAGCCCTTCTCTCACTTAGAATAGCCTTTGTAACAGAGACAAAATACATCATATTTTGTCTTCACGAAGTTGGGTTGTCACTTAGGATACGGTTAAAACTTATACATGTATAAATAGCATAAGAGATGGAGTGAAAGATTAAGCTTGTGAATTGTAAAAACACACACACACAAGCCATCTTTTCACTCCTCCAAACACACACAGTCCACGGAGATAGCTCGATGGTTCCTAGTAGTTGTGCTTTCAGACTTGCCCGAGCTAGTGAGTCACACCCTTTGTTTTCAATAGTACTATGCGTACTTGGGTAATGTATTCTTGTTTTGATTTAGATCTAATAAAGAATATTATGTTGAAAATTAATCAGTGTGTTTTACTTATATCTTTTCAGTCATAGATTCACTATTAACCTGTTTTAAATACTTTAACTATTTTTAAGATAGTGAATAGGGAACAACATTATCAAACAACTACATGTTAAGCTTAACAAAACTGTCAGAATCATCCGAACAGACAATGAAACTGAATTTGTAAACAAACAGCTCATTCAGTTTTATGAAAGCATTGGGATTAGTCACCAAAAAAGTTTTCTACGTACTCCTCAGCAGAACGGTGTTGTTGAAAGGCGTAATTGTACTCTTGGGGAAGCTATGGACTATGCTAATTTTCTCAAAGGCCCCAATGTTTCTCTGGGCGGAAGCCATTGCCACTGCATGTTACACTCAAAACCAATCCCTAATACATACTCTTCATGGAAAAAATCCATATGAATTAGTGCACAACAGAAAACCGGATCTCTCATTTCTACGTGTGTTTGGGGCTTTATGTTATCCAACCAATGACGATCAAGATCTGGGAAAGTTGAAAGTTAAAGCTGATATTAGATTTTTCGTTGGCTATTCGCCAGATCGGAAGGGTTGCTGAATCTACAACAAAAGAACCCGAGATATTATGGAAACTATTCACGTTACGTTTGATGAGTAGCAAATGGCTCCACGGTTACCGGACCCACACCTCAAATTTCACTGGACCAATTAGTTCGGGTCTTTTACAGAATCTCACGCCTGCAGCTCCTTATGTACCTCCTTCGGAAGAAGATTTAAAGATTCTATTTGATCCGATGTTAGATGAATACTTTGAGATGACAACTGATGATACTCCTGCACCACCAGTTGTTGTTGCTCCTGCTCCTGCTCCTGCTCCAACCAATCCGAATGGTCCATCGGTCTCTATTTCGATAACTTAAGAAGCTCCATCTGCTGACCATTCACCATCATCATCGAATCCCCAATCTTCTTCAGTACATCAAGGCACTACAGTAGATATGTGAAACCTTAAATTTCAAATTCATAATTTTGCGTCTAACTTGAATTTTCCTAAGTTGCGTAATTATTAATAAAAGTCTACACTATTTGTATTGCGATAATTAAATACGATACGAGATAAGACTAAGTTAATTATCTTTTGAGTTTCAAATCGTCATTTGACACTCGATCTAAGCACGTTTATTAAATTCTAATCTATGGTGACTTAGGTGACAAACTTGTACAAAATATATACCATTTTTGTTAATCCATATCATGTTTGTATTTCTAAAAAAAAGTTGTGTATATTACTATGTTTTAAAAATATTTTATTGTTTCTTACACAAGTTATATACTCTAAATACAATATATGACATGCCTAAGAAAAAGGTACCACACGTTTCTTTTTTGATCAGCTTTATAACGAGACCTTCCTCTCACTTCATTCCCTCACCGCCAATCTGAAAACCCTAAAATCGCCCCTCTCAAACCCCAATCCATTCGAAAACCACAACAGAAGTTCCTGCTCGTTTCCCTCCCTAGTGCCAAGTATTCAAAGGCTTTTGTGTTCATCGGTTCTGTTTTCGATCTTCTCCTGGTCTCGTTAAGCCCCCAAGGTATCACCAAATCTCTCCTTGTTTTTCTTCCCACTTAAAAATCTGAATATAAATGTAAAACCCTAAATATCGTAAACATGTTGAATGACCTTTTTGCCCCTCAGCTTAATATTTGGGAAATGCTTGAAATATGGCCAGCTCGTTATATACGTCTTTCATTTATCTTGTAAGTGTACAAGATAATAGAATTTATTTCACTTATGAATGTACAACATCATACACTACAAGATAAAATACATTTGCTTACTAAAGCTAACCATCAGCAAAACCAAAATTCGATTGAGTAAATGCTTTTAGTCTACTCCTTTAAAAAAAAATGAAATCTTGAAGGGATCACTAAAGGTCTTTCCCTACTAAAAGTTTAGTCAGCAATAGGTCAAAACATTTAGGGACTAAAGCTATTTTGACAGAAAAGGGTTCAAAATTCTGGTGCTTACCATCTTTTAGTGGCAGAACTAACATAAGTTTTAGTCAACAAAGAGAAAAAATAAAACAAAAATAAAATCGGATGAATGTATTTTGTTGTCGTTCTTGCACATCTATATCTAAAACAATATAGTATACAATATAGAAAAACAAACAATTTTATTGCTTCAAATATATAGTAGATACAACAATTTTATTCATGTTCATAATCAAAAGAACAACTTTCCTACATCCCTTAACATTTCAATACACCATTCGATGATCCTTTGGTTACTTCATCATCACTTAGTTTATGCTTGAGGGGACTTCTATCAGTCTTACGTCATAAGCTTGTTGCATCAAAAAGGAAAGAATTTATGATTTTTAACATCTAAAATACGGGATTCAGCCAACAATTTTTCCCACAACCAATATGTAAAAGGAGAAAGATATAGGCCTTATGCAAATTCATATGCTAATAAGGTAATCGTTGAAAAAATATCAACAAAGAAAATATTACTTACCACTCTTGTGTAACCATAAAAAGCGGAGGAATCTTATGTACGAGTTAGGTGTCCAAAGGCCATTTAACCAAGTATCCAGCTTCATCTTCTTCTAGGACTCCATGATCCGCAACTCTGCAAGTAAAACATGGTGAAGAGGGAATTTAGTACAACACTACTAATTCATATATTCAAAATATTCAGTTGCCAAAATTGTGATAATATATGATTGCATCTTAGACATGTTCACTTTTGACACTACTGTGAGGAATTCCACAAACTTACTTCTCTTTAAGAAAATTGCAGAAACTCAATGTAAAAAGTATCTTCAAACAAGCTTCCGCTGATGGCACCATTTAGCTCCAACATTCCATCCACAACACCAGTTCCCGGAAAGATTTTTCATTATATACCCCCCTTAACAAAAACAGTCAAAACTACATATATTAAGTCCACTATGCAAGTTAGAAATATCATCAAGCGACATATCCAAATAGGCCATTGCAAACGTGCAACCATACTTCGAGCAGGATACCTTGTAAATGCAACATTTCTTCCACTAGAATATGTACCATGATTTAACTAAGCATCTATATTTCAAAACATATAGGTACAAACATTTCAATTTATATTCTCAAAACAAAATATCGATGCGATGATCATTCTTTGCAGATATGACTATGTTGAATGAATCATATGTTTGTGCATAAATCCTTAATTTAAGTTTTATATGGTCAAGATAAATAAAAGCTAGAGTACCATCAAAGTTAACTTAGAAAATGCATAATCACAAGTAATTGCTTACAAGAGGGATCAAAAGCGAAACTAATCGACCAATAGACCACTTATGCAAAATAGTGTTGACGAGGGGGTTATTTCTGATATTTTCCACTAACCACAGGACAATTTTTGTAATTTGCTTTTAATAGAAATGAGTGACTACCTTGGCAAGCATTTCCTGTGGTATGACTTTGTACATCGCCTGCAAATAGCAAATTGCACGCCTCTCACCTTCTCGTTTTCTTCTTGTTTAAATTTATGGCATTTGTGAGCAGGACATATGAGCGACTCACCACCGGCAATTGTTTTCAAGAAATTGTGCCCGGTGTCACCTTCATCTGAATTAAATTTGTAACACATTTTGGGTGGTAGAAATGGCCACATTTGAAGTACAACGAAAAACCTACAAAATAATACTCAATAAATATAAAAATCCTTTTACTCAAGCTAAATTGAATAACAATAGAAAGAAGGTGCATAACAAAATACTAGAACAAAAACGTACCTCTGCACCATAAAAGTTATTGGGAGATCTTTATTCTCGCAAGTGAAGCACTGGTTTTGTTCATGAGTACAGTTCAAGCAAACAAATGGCTGAGATCCCTACACCAAATAACTAGCATAAGACTTTGTAAATGTATGTTTGTATGTACGCATATATAGAGAGAGAAAGAACGATTAAAAGATGCTTGAACCACTGCCTTCCTTAAATCCACAAGCTCTTGGATGGCAGTTGTTGTTGCATTATAAACACAATATCCATTGTGATAGTAAGCATGTGCCTTTGACCCAGAGGCGAGATAGCATACTTTGTTAAAAAGTATTGGTGATCGGGGATATCTTAAATTGAAGGATATATAGTTATGGGGAATAAGCAAAAGGATTTACTTGATGCAACAAGTATGTATACTCTTGAAAAAGTATAGATATGTATGATAACTTCTTTCTCTGAGGCATAAGTCTAGGTGTGTTGGAAAGAACATCATGCATTCATTTAAAGAACACGTTGGATGACGTAAAAGTATGCAACTAAACAATTCAGATGTTCTTTCATAATGACTAATAATCTAGAGGCAAACTTAAATAAAAAGCTATCATACATTAAAGAAAAAAAATGAGAAATGGATAATTTATGAGAGTTTACCTCAACATGAGTTCCTGTTCAGGCCTATTTCACACAAAGTAAGTACATCAGTGTAATTACATCACCTAAGAATGAGAATAAACCTCCCTATCTTCCTCTCACACTACTTATAGTAGGAAATGTACATGTTATTAAGTGATGTTAGGGCAGTAATGTGATTTGCTAGCTAGCATCTACTCATGATTAAATATATATAAAAATGGATCGTCCCTCCACAAATACTATGACATTTTATGCATTGATAAAGTACATATCAGGGTCATAGAAGTTGGATCAAGGACTAGATCCTGAATGGAATATGAAAGTAAATGCTTAAAAAATGACAATCATTATGATTCTAAACCAAATGACCACTATCAAGACTTGAACCATAATAGATTCATGCCCGAGTCTCGTTTTTATCTAGTTAGTTAGCTTTATAAACTAAGTCTGCGTATTCGTCAACTAATTCATCAACTAATCACAATAGATTCATGTCCAAGTCTTGTTTAACTAGCGATTGTAAGTTGCAACCAGTTAAACAAATAATATTCATTCAGGCATTTTATCAAACACTTTAGCTGCATACAAAAATATATAATTACAAAATCAAAACATCCTGATCACATATTGCGAACTCATAAGCTACAGAAGTTAAGAATCATTTCAAAGAGACTATGAGTTATGATCCCTAGATAACTACTTCACAAAAATCATTGGCGAACTAATCACAAATTGAACTAATCACAAATCGATCGAACGAATCACAAATCGAACTAATCGAACTAATCACAAATCGATCAAACGAATCATAAATCGAACTAATCGAACTAATCACAAATCATCGAGCTAATTGAACTAATCACAAATCGATCGAACTAATCGAACTAATCACAAATCGATCGAACTAATCACAAATCAAACTAATCACAAATCGATCGAACTAATCACAAATCGAACTAATCGAACTAATCACAATAACGAGATAAGCAAAAACTACCTCAAGTTCTAAATCGAAGTAATCACAAATCGATCGATTTGTTGCTTGAACAAGAGTGAAACCATTAAATCTAGGGTTTCATCATTTATAAGTAAATTCCGAAAATGATGACGGTGAGAGTGACCAATGATGGTGGCCTATGAGTGTGACGGTGGTGGTGGTGGTGGTGGTGGTGGCTGGTGATGTTACAGTTGGCTAGAGAGAGAGAGGGACTGGTGACAGATAGAAATGAAGTTGGGATTAGAATGAGGGATAGGAATATAGGAAGGATGAGCTTCGGGAACGTGTGAAGTACATTATCTACCTTTACCCCTTTTTTTAAAAAAGTTAAGCAACCTTTTGCCTACTTTTATCTTCGGCGAGCTTTAGTGAGCAAAGGTTATTAAGATGCTTTTAGCGTCTCTTTCCATAATTGGTAAGCAAAACATTTAGTCACTAAATGGTTAATATTTTGTAGTGATATAACTATATGGACTACATACAATTACAAATTGCTAGATAATTAAATTAAATTAACTAACAATAAGATAATTTGGAAACTAATTAAAATATGAATGTACAACATCTTCCCCATGATTTTCGTCCAAACCAACGACCCCCCCATGCACACGTTTTTCCCCCCTAAAAATCCTCCCTAAATCAATCACATTTAATCTCTTTCTAAATTTAAAATATGAAAATAAAGAAAACCGGTATTCCTTTTTCCATAATACCTCCATGTCATGAAACAAAATAAAACCCTAAATCCAATTAGACGGCAAACTCCCTCCCCTCCATTTTTTTGTCGATACAAATAGGATCAAAGGAGGTTATCTCGTGGTCTTGAAGCTACTGT
This sequence comes from Chrysanthemum makinoi, assembly GCA_910596185.1. Classification (NCBI taxonomy): domain Eukaryota; kingdom Viridiplantae; phylum Streptophyta; class Magnoliopsida; order Asterales; family Asteraceae; genus Chrysanthemum; species Chrysanthemum makinoi. The sequence goes on from OU343225.1 coordinate 221,375,952, forward strand.
GGTAAAAGGAAACTCATCATGGGTTCTTAGAGGTTCTGTCGTGGGATTTTGAAGCCAAGAAGGAGGCTTGATCGTGATTTGGTGCCCTAATCTGGTCTTCTTGTTTGTTCACGCCTAAAGGGTAACGTATATTATGTCTTGTTCCATCTCCTTGATTATGTCGTGGGACTTATTGTTTCCGTCGTGGGTTTCTGGACCTGCTGGTCGTATGTTTTGGCTAGGTAAAAAGGGGTGTCGAGTTGCTTTGATAGGTCGTGTGCCTTTCCTTTTCTTCCACGCTACAAAAGGTAACGCGTAACACCTTGTATCTCGTCACTCTCCCTCGTATGTTTTCTGATTTTAGCCGTGAGTTTGGTTTCCTTGCGCACACAATTACACTAAGGATAACATCACATAAAATGATGACCCTTTGAACCACATAAAATCATGAAAGTGGTTACATAAACTAATAAATGAAGAAAGACTTGGATTCGCCCATATATCGACCCATATACATGTTGCCTCAAATATTTTTCGACCCATTTATACACCTATATTTCTGTTTTGGACTTCACTCATGTAACTTATAACAATACGATGAAAGGGCTCATGAACTTGTAAAATTTAATCGCATAAAATATTGAATGGGGGCTCAAGATGTCGACCATATAAACTTTGATGTAACAAATATTATTTCGACCCCATAACCATACGAGTACAGTCTTGATTATCTACTTTGTATCGAATTAAAACGGGTCATACATACACGCTTATATCTTGATTAATATCGTGTCATTTATAAATCTTAAAAGAGGCCTCGTTTAGTGTATTGTTTGTCGAATGGATTTTTTTGTTGGGAAGGATATGTCTCGACCTATTGAGAATATCATGAAGGATCATATAATCTGCACTAATCAAGTTCTAATGGTTCATAACGTCAATGGTAATTGAAGTATAAAACTAAAGTTTCATTTATATACGTCGATTAATTAAAAGTAAGGGGTGGTTTCGTAAACATTAAAACTTGATGGTTGATTTATTAATATGATAACTAAAGGTACTAAATGGGTAAGATGGGTAATCTTTCTATAATTACGCTTTCGACCCTCTAATTTGTATAATTGGCACCTTAAACTCTAAACTTGCGTGTCTTGGCATAAATGACTCTTAAAATATGATAATACTTGTTTTCATTATTTTCTTTAACTTAAATTGACCTTGATTATATCAGTTATGACTATATCTGCTAAAATACAGAAATATGCTACTTTCAGGAAAGTTACTATTTTTGGAAACCTGCTATTTTTGGAAACCTGCTAATTATGGAAACCTGTCTAAAATAGAAAGTTACCTAAAATAGAAAGTTACTAAAAGTGGGAACCTACTAAAAATGAAAGCCGTCTAAAATGAGTAATCTAACTTGAATAAGCGTTATCTAATTCATAGGTTCCGGACGGCGGGATTGATTCTTCGCATGACCTTACTTTCCTATTTTGCTTGCTTCGAATGAGGTACAGATATTCTATCCCCTTTTAGTAGGGATTTCTCATGACTTTCCGATCCTTGACTTTACTTTACTTATGATACCTTTGCTATGACTCCCTTTACTGTGATCCTTTGATATGATTTTGTTCTCTATGATATTCGTTTGTTATGATTATGAACTTCTGATTATGAACCTTATGATTATGAACCTTCTGATTATGGACCTTTGATTATGAACCTCTGATTATGAACCTATGTTATGGAACTCTGATATGAACCTTTGATGTCTGAACCTTTGATATGAACCCTTATGATATGATTATGTTTGGACCCTTCAGTTTGATACCCGAGCCAAATATGTGTTCCTAGTCATGGAGGTACCATGACCATGTCATTGATGCACCAATGGCATGACTCCAGTGTGTACGAGTGATGTTACACACCGTCCCCTTTATGTTATATGATTATGAGCTCAAGATATATGCTTGGCCACTATGTTTCCGCCGGGGCATATGGATGCATCTTAGATATGTTTATGATATGATATTATATGATATGATTTATATGGTGAATGATGTCGTATGCTATACGCGTCTTCACAGTCTGGGAGCTAGCTACTCCATTGGTTACTGAGGTCTCCCCTCCTATTATATATGGTATTCCTAGGTCACCCCTCCTAATACAATGGTTACTAATGATATGATATGATATGATATGTTCCGGGCTCGTGGTAGATTTCTGACAACCCTTACACTTTTGATATACCTATATTGTACCTTCTGTATTCCCCAAAGCACCATATTTTGTATTTAATTGTTGATTACTCAGTACCCTTATATGACTCTCTCTACTACCAAGATATGTATATTCCATTGCTTTGATTTGTCACACTCCCATTCTGTTACTTCAGACTATCGTTCCATTTACGTACCGGGTTATTATATGTTTATTGGATTTGATTATGCTATTCATGTTTTATGTGACTCGATTATCACCTCGCACGATATGATTAATACCACGGTTATCGATTTACCTGTTGTCATCTGATGATATGTGATCTCACTGTTATGTGACCCTCTGATTTGTCTGGTGACCATGCTAGTATGTAATCCATATTTTTGTCTGTTTATCATGTGTACTTCATTCAGTTAATCTCGCGAACTATGACTATCCGTTATATCTTTATCTGCTGGTTGTTGACCTGGCATGTTTACATTTCTGTCTACGCTACGGCTTGATTGGGTAAATGGTTCAACTTATGACGTTTGGCTTGTTAACTTGTTTAATTACCTTGCCATGTCCCTAATTCATTCAATTATAATGTTCATATTGTATTCCTACTTGTTACGTGTGACTGCTATATTTTGACTATTGTTAGTACTTCTGCCGTTATGATACTGGTTATGTTATTAACTGTGAACTATTTGACTTGTGTGATTGACATGCTCACTTTCTCGTTAATTGCTTCCGCTAGCATTTGGACTTCCGTTTGGATTATTTGTACTCTGACTTCCTGATTTATTGTATGCATGGTTATTTAGATGTGCTAGTGTGTATGTCATCAATGTGATATGTGCTTGTCCTCTTCTGTTATCTATTCCTTTTGGATATCTGTGTAATGGCGTTTCTGCAAGATCCTCATTGACTCATTGTTTTTCTTTTCTCTTTGCGACCGTGTCATCAGATTTCTTATTTCATTTGTATCTCTGATTCCGTTTAGCTTTCGTTTTGTTATATCTGTTCACTGGGCTTTTTAAGCTCAGCCGCATTTCTTTCCTGCGGCAGGTTTTAGGTTTGAAGATGGACTTTGATGGGCTGAGAGTTGGATTATCTGAGTGGACCAACCCTAGATACCTTATTATTTGGACTTATTTTGTCGGGCTATTGTGTTGAGATTTCATTTTATTTTAGACATTTTGGATTTTGTAATTTTCGTCATTTGTTTATATGACTTGGTACGTTATTCTTTAAGAATTTCGCTTGTAAAATTTTAATTGTATGTTCTGATATGACACCAGAATGTGACACTTCTACCCTCGTCGGGTTGGGGTGTTACAATAAAACCTACTACATGCTAATCTGATATTATAATGGTTGCTTGATAACCTGTATAACACGTATGTTCGTCTCATAAATTCATGTAATGACTCGTCTAAAACCTAGTGTTGATCGACCCATGATTTCTATTTGAATTGAATCTTATGCCGTGTGTATGTGTTATGTCGTTATGTCAAGTTGTCTAGCCTTCTATAAACCTAATGCTAAAACACTAACAAACCTTTATAATCTGTTTTTAATACACTTAATGAAGCAAAAATCTGAAAATCCTAGGAGCCATTAATATGCGTCGTCTGTGTCTTTTGTGTGCGTTGGTGTAAGCGTATGTCTAAAATCTGTATTTGGTCTTGCATGGGATAATTTTTTTTCTCTTGTAAGTCATATGATGTTTGTTGAATGCATGGTCTCATTAGGTCCCATATTGCCTCGTTAATAAGCTGTTTGGGTATAATGTTGGGTGAGAGTCATGAAGATAAATGGTAGGAAATCAGCAAGTTTTTTTTTTGTCAATAAAAGTTCATGCTTGGTCTTGTGAGGGGGATAAGTTTGAGGGAGATCGCGGGAAAAATGGTTGGGTTGTTTGGAGTTTTGAAGGCATGTCAGGATAAATGAGTCGGTTGTTAGTCGTAAGGTATGATCACTTGGTCGTAAATGTTAGTTATATGAACCGCGAGCAAATGGTTGGCGTACAATTGTTCTATTTCTTTTAAAGAGTACATGTATAGTCTTGCGAGGGGCTATGTTCAAAGGTGATCGCGGGATTCATTCATGTGTCATTTGGGGTTTTGAAAAGGGGTCAGGGAAGATGAGTTGGGGATTTATCATAATGCATGGTTTCTAAGTCATAGGTACTAGTCGTTTGAACCGCGAGGGGGCTTGAATATAGATCGATCATAATGTGGAAAATATGTTTTTCATCTTATTTTAACGTGCATAAATTTAAAAGTAACATAAGACTTTAAGTTTAATTACACTTGTAACCTTACACTTTGAGATATTTACTATGTAAACCCTATACTTTAAATTATGATCTAATAAAACTCTAAAAAAGGAAAATTGTCTTATTAAACCTTTATGTTTCCCATTTATCATTTGTAACCCCTAAGTTTGGCTAATTAATGATTATTACCCTAAAGTATTTTATTTCGGTCCATTACTAGAAATGAGTTTACGCTTAATAAATAGGGAGAATTACATATATATCCTTCTTAAAGTTCAATATTACGTAAATATCCTTCTCATTTACATAAATATCCTTCCCACTTTTATAATTACATCAATGTCCTTCTCAAACTTTTGTAATTACACTAATATCTTTTTCGAACTTAAAATTCTCATATATATCTAGAAATTAATTAAATTATAATTATATAGATTTTAAATTCAAAAACTATTATTTATCTATGATATTCATCATAATTATAATGTTTATATATATTTTTTGGCCTCGATTAATGAAAGAATATGATGACGTAATTGCAAAAGTTTGTATAAATATATGAAAGAACTTATTGTTCGTATTGATTTATTTGTTCATATATAATATTTTTACCCTCGAGTGATGAAAGAACATATTGATTTTGAGATATATACGGGGATTTAAAAGTTTGAGAAGGATATTGATGTAATTAAAAGAGTTTGAGAAGGATATTGACGTAATTACAAAAATGAGAAGGATATGGATGTAATTCAAAAAGTTTGAGAAGGCTATTAACGTAATTACGAAGGTGAGAAGGACATTGATGTAATATTGAAATTTAGCAAGGATATATATGTAATTGCCCCTAATAAATAAATCCGTTATAATGTTATTTGAGCTAATAAGTATTATACGAACCGTAATCCGTGTAGATTCATTGAAGAAGACGTGATGTTATTTCTTCGTGCTCACATTTCCATTTGCTTTCATTGCTAAGGTACATATATTCTATCCCTTTTTAGTAGGAATTTCTCATGACTTTCTGATCTTTGAGTTTGTTTCGTTTATGATATTCCTTTGATATGATTCATTCTGCTATGATCCTTTGATATGATTCCAATATGATCCTTTGATATGATTCTATTCGCTATGACATTCATTGCTATGATTATGATTACATTCAGTTTGATATGTTTCACTTGATACGATATGATATGATTATTGTTTCTCTGTAAGGATTCCTCTTGGCTTTTGGATCCGTTGCTTTTACACTTTGACTATTTTGATCCGCATCATGAATTTATTCGTTACCATTACTTCTGATTTGCCACCTCAGTTGAATTGATGTATTACCGTATTATGGCTTGTTTTCATTCGTGACTTCAGTATTTATAAATGAATCTTTTGAAACTTGTATTAAGATTAATATCGACCTATAATAAAACCTTCTTACATATTTGTCCTAAGAATGTTTTGAGAAAGACTACTTAAAATAATTCTTTAAGAAACCCGATGTGATATCACTCTCATGTGAAGGTTTAAGTGATTTTTATCGGTTTATGAAACTGCTTTTAAAAGGACATTTTTTTTATAAAATTATAATAACTACAATTGTAATTATGAGCATAATGCGATACTGTTTTTAAACGATTGTCTCTTGACTTTTATGGGAATCATGTTTAAAATGATTTTCAGAAATAAAATACAAAACCACTTTTATATATAAGCTTCTTGGAAACCACTTTTAAAGATTTATTTTATGAAAATGGTATTCATATGATACTCGAGAATTTCATATACTATATGTACATGTATTCTGACCTTTCTTATAAGGTTTCTCATGATCCTTTCACATCTTTTGGTTGCTTAGCTTCTGATTTTGATGCCTTTGCTATGAGCCTTTCTGTTTATGACACTATGATATAAGCCTTTGATATGAGCCTTTGCTATGCACCCTCTGATATGAATCTATGATTTTGATATTTCTGATGACCTTAGATTCTGAGTCATTACTATGATATTCTGTTTAACCCTTCAGTTTGATACCCAAGCTATCACTTGTCATGGGGCTTCCATGACCATGTCATTGATGCACCAATGGCATGACTTCACGGTGCGCGAGTGATGACCCATTGTGTCCCTTTCTGTTATGTATTATGAGCTCAAGGATATATGTTTGGCCACTATGAATTCTGCAAGGGTGTATGGATGCATCCTATATTTGATCTGTTATGTTATTATGATATGTTTCTGGTGACTGGTGTTGTGTGCAATACACGCCTTTCACGATTCTAGAAGTTGATCACTCCATTATGTTACTTATGTTACTTATGGAGATTATGATTATGATATTATGATATGATATGTTTCTGGGCTTGTGGTAGAATTCTGAAATCCTTACACCATTATTTCACCTTATGATTATCTTATTCATATGATCTTGTTATCTTATTCTAGTTGACTCATTTACCTTATGATTATCTGATTCTTATGATCTGGTTATTTTATTCTTGTTGACTCATTCACCTTATGATTATCTGATCGTATAATCTTGTTATCTTATTCTTGTTGACTCATTCATCTTATGATTATCTTATTTGTGTTATCGTGGATCTCTCATTTCACTTATGATATTCGTTCAGTTGATCCTTGATCTCTCATTCGTTTGACAGATGATATTCGTTTCGGCAGGAGTTTATGTTTCTCTTTTTCTATACTTATGTATGTTTTAATTATTCTTTTTATTATATATTTGTTCCTTTGGGCTTTTTAAGCTCGGTCGCATTTTCTTTCCATGCAGCAGTACTAAGTGGGATGTTGGGCTTTGATGGGCTGAGAGTAGGAGCATTTGAGTAGACCGACCCTAGTTTAACTTATCTTTTTTGGACTCATTTTGAAGATCATTTATTTTTGACATTTCATTTCTTTTAGACATATTGGATTATGTATTACCTTTTGAAGTCATTCGTTTATATGACTTGTTATTTTATTTAAGACTTCCGCTTACGTTTATATCCTTGTATGACACCATAATGTGACATTTTGACCCCGTGTCAGGTTGGGGTGTTACAAGATAATTCTTTTGAAGTTAACCCCTTTGCTACTCTTGAAGATGCTCCATTCGAGAACATTTTTGCCCCTGAACCCACTCCAGAGGCATCTTCATCAGGGGATCCTAACTCTGCCATATCAGTACCTTATCATCAACCACATGAACATCTCAGAAAATGGACACATGATCATCCGTTGGATAACATCATTGGGAATCCTTCTCGCCCAGTATCAACAAGAAAGCAACTTGCCACGGATGCCTTATGGTGCTTATTTAATTCTGTACTATCAAAGGTCGAACCGAATAATGTCAAGACTGCAATGTCTGAGGACAACTGGTTTAATGCTATGCAGGATGAAATTCACTAGTTTGATCGACTTGATGTATGGGAATTAGTACTACCTCCAGATTATGCAATGATTATCGCTCTCAAGTGGATCTTCAAGGTGAAACTTGATGAGCATGGTGACGTTCTGAAGAATAAGGCGAGACTTGTTGCTAAGGAATATCGACAAGAGAAGGGTATTTAATTTGAGGAATCATTTGCTCCGGTTGCATGAATAAAGACTATCAGAATCTTCCTTATTAATGCTAATAGCAAGAATATGATAGTCTACCAAATGCATGTAAAGACTGCTTTTCTTAATGGTGATCTTAAAGAAGTAGTCTATATTAGTCAACCGGAAAGATTTGTGAATCCCGAACATCCTACCCATGTCTACCGTCTGAAAACGGCCCTTTACGGCTTGAAGCAGGCTCCAAGGGCATGCTACAATATCTTGTCAAAGTTTCTTTTGGTAAATGGATTCTACAAAGGTGTTGTTGATCCTACACTGTTCACTCATAAATCAGGCAAACATTTAATTAATGTTCAAATATACGTTGATGATATTATGTTTGCCTCGACAGATCCAACTGAATGTGGCCATTTTTCTAAAGAGATGAGTTCTAAATTTCAAATGTCAATGATGGGACAAATGTCATTTTTCTTAGGTTTACAAATTTCTCAAAGTCCCAGAGGCATTTTCATATATCAATCTAAATATGCTAATGAAATATTAAAGAAATTTGGATTTGATTCTAGTGACTCTGTTGACACTCCCATGGTGGAGAGGAAAAAACTGGATGAGGACCTCTCTGGGATCCCGATTGATCAAACTAAATATCGTAATATGTTTACATATTACATATCGTAATATGTAAAACCAGATATTATGTTCGTTGTATGCATATGTGCTTGCTACCAGGCTAAGCCAACTAAGAAGCACCTTGAAGCATTAAACCGTCTTTCGGTATTCCAAGGAACCATTAGCATGGGTCTTTGGTATCAGAAGGACACCGCCATGGCACTAACGACCTATGTAGATGCGACCATGCGTGGTGTCAAGATACACGCCGGCACGCCGCGGTGCTCAATTTTGGGTGACAAATTAGTGAGTTGGTCGTCAAAGAAGCAAATGAGTACTTCTATATCTTCTACACAGGCTGAGTACATTTTGTGCTCAAATCTTATGGATGAGATCCCAACTAACTGACTATGGCTTTGTATTCAACAAAATTCCTCTTCCCCGCGACGTGACAAAAGTGCGCACTCTCTTTGCAACAATGTCCAACACTCAAGATCAAAGCACATTGACATTCGACATCACTTCATTAGGAAACAAGTTGAGAACGATGTGGTTGAACTCAATTTTGTAAGGATTGAGTACCAATTGGCAGACATCTTCACCAAAGCTCTTCCAAGAGATCGGTTTCAGTTTATCCTCCCGCACTTCGGCATGAAGAGCCTGCAGCCAGAAACACTCAAACGTCTTCAGGAAGAGAATGAGGAGTAATGGAGTTGGTTCACCAAATTCTTTGAACATAATTATCAAAAAGAAAAATACAAAAATATGAAACCAACAAAAACCCATAAAAATTTGAAAAATCAGAAAATACCAAGAATATTGTTTTTCTCAAGGCATGTCTTCTTATATCAATAACATCTACAGTCCTAGAAATGTCATTCAATAATGACATTGTTTTAGATGAAGTTCGAAAGAAGTTCAAATGTTTTTCAAAACATGCCTAAACAATGCTTGCAGTTATTTCAGACTGTAACCCATTTTTTCAAGAAAGGAAAGTGCTTCGCAAAATCGATTTTTATAAATATCGAGCACTTATCCTAAAACAAAATGAGGAAAGCACGTCGCCAAAAAGAAGGCTGTTCCTATACAAATGTTTTTCATTCTATGATTCTTTAGAAAAATATTTGTTTTCTCATGGTGGTAACATATTGTTGAAAATAAATCGAACTCAAATTTTTAAAAATCATCCGGACTCCATTTTGTCAAAACATTTGTCACTCAATCAATGACTAGGGTCATCGATCGAGGGGGCGAGTGATTTCAAATTTCATATTTTCAAACGATATATCTTCAAACGAGTCCATTTGTACGCTATAAAGTGGTGAATAAAGTTTTGGTGTTATGTGTCAGTGTATGATCTTTCGTTATACCCAAAGATCTTTCAAAATGAAAATTTTATTTTACTTAAAGATCTCTCAAAACTATCATACCTGACACTAACACTCTCCCTCATAAATTGAGGGGGAACGGTAAAATGTTCCTTATCAGTAAATATTAAAAGCAAACCACATCTTTCGCCAATTTTTTTTCTAAATTATTTAAATCAATTGGGATCAAAAATCTCAAAAGATTTGAAAATTTTGATCAGGGGAGAGATTGTGATTTAAATATTAAATCTGATAAAAATGGTGATTGTTTAAGACTCAAACAAGCACTCCTTCCTCCATGTGCTTAACGATTTCAACTACCAATGCACATGTTGAGGGGGAGCATTTATAAAAAATCAAAAACAATCAAGGTACAAATGCTTTGACATTATATCACAAGTACCTTGATTGGTTTTTCTAATGGTTTTCAATGGCAATTGTGGAAGAACACCAAAGACTGACCTTGCATTTACTTTATTGGAGTTATAAGGATGGTAAGGTTAGGTATTAGTTCCCACGATCCCGCTAGAGTCGGAGGGATCTACCCAGGGACAATCCACTAGATAGTGTAGAAGTCCTTAGGTATGATTAAAAAAGATGAAAAGTGAAAATAAGGGAAGAGTGCCGACTGAGATAGAGCTAGGACTGGAACAAATCCAACAAGGTTCTAGTGATGAAGTCTGGTAAGCACTGAAGGGGTTGAAGAATGAAAAAGAAATGAAAAGTGAAAAGGGTGAAAAGAAATAACCCTCCAATTATTCAACCTTAGGGCAGAAATCGGGTCCAATACATATGCTACTGGTGGTTACTAAGGTAATGCCGGTATTGAAGACAAGACGTCATGGACCCAGTGACGCACCGCACTAAACTTCCCAGCTACTCAAGTTCTCTTAAAAGGTCTTTTTTCATTCTCATGGGGAACCGATGTAAACTATCGACTTTCTCTTAAAGATAGTTGATATTGAAAAATGAGACCCTATCCCTAGTCTCCACATAGGAAAACCAAAGTGCACTATTGAGTCTAGAGCCAAGAGATCATCAACAAATCTCATTAGGACACATGCTCATGAAGACTTACTGGTTCATACACAGTGAAAAGTAAGAAAATATACATTAAGAGTCCTACACATTATCCTTGGGGTATTTCCAGAACATCCGAGTGATACATAAAGTACTTATAATAAAGATGGAAATCCTTCTAGACCCAACATCAAACAACCTCTTGGTGGGTGACATGTGAGATCCTTCTTGGATCAAACTTGTGACAACTGGAAAAAAATGATGGGGCGATTCATTCTTAAATCAACCTTATTCCAGGAAATGGATTGACGCATACTTTTGGAAAAACCTTTCGATGTGCTCCATAATTACTTTTCTAGCACATCGAATGCGCTTAAAATTTTCAAACAAAAGTATTTATTATTGATACTTGATTTTTCTCATTAAACTTTCGTCGTATTGCAAAAACTCTCTTCAAAGAATACGATTATTTTCAAATCAATTTATCATCAATCAGTGAATCTCAATTTGCTGGTTCACTCACTCCGTGTTGTCTACTTTGAGACGCTCCGGTTTGAGAACGGTGATAAGGATTTAAAACGTACGTTTTTAAGGGGTCATTTAAGCCCTTAATCGCCCACTTTTATATCCGTTACTGCTTAATTTCGTTCCTTTTCATTTTTTAGGTCTCTTGGAGGCAAAATGCTGGTATGATGCTTATTTGGACAAAAAGGAGTGAATATATGAATAAAATGGCTAAGTCAAGATCGAAGACACTCAAGCTGCTGGAATTGAAGCTGACGACATCCCAATCAAAGGGAGACGCCGTCCCTTTATGCTAATTAAAATCTCAGACGGATCAGTAGACTTTTTGCTAAAATACACCTGACAGCGTCAGGCTTTGAAGAGGAATGGCGTTACGAAGACTTTTCATCCCAGACGGCCTAGATCCGAATCGGGACGACGCCATCCGCTGACCGACGGCGTCACAACTACAACGTGACACTGTCCCAACGATTACTTGGCCAAGACGAAAACCCTAATGACGGCGATCGGGGCCCCACTATAAAGCGGCGCCGATGCATAAGTGTAAATTTATATATAAATCGAACTTTCAGAATTTAAAGAGGTAGACTTGTGGAGTAAAAACCCTAAACGTTTGTAGTCCGACTTGGACAGTATTGTAGGGTCCTAAACCCTATTTTACACTACAAGATAAGTGTTTTATTCCCTTGATTTCATTATGTCTTCCATTGATTGTGTGTATGCTTGCGTGTTTAATATGTCCGGCTAAATTTCTTCTGTGTTTGCTTAGATCTATGAAACCTAGTTATTAATTATTGATTGGTTGTCTCTTATCTTAATTGTAATTGGCCTAGGAGTGTAATTAGGCTATCGTTGTGTTTGAATGCTTGAGTAATCTTTGTGAACCTTAGTTTATGAATCACTTAGCGGATTTGTAGTCTAAACATCCAAAGATAACCCTTGAAGTTAGTTTATAAATCATAGAGAATTTCGTAGGCAATAACCGTAAGGTAGTCTCAAAGAGTTAGGGAAAAAGGCACACCCTACGACCTTAGAAACACAACGCGTTAAGAATAAGGACGTGACAATTCAACCACCAAAAAAAGATAACTAGGGAGTAATAGTATCTAGGTAAGCACATTTTTAACCATCATACGATCCTCACATCAATAGACATAGCTACCCATAGTTTAGATAATTAGATAGTAGAGTAATCAATTGAAGTACCACCCCCAAATCCTAACCTCGAGATTTTTCCCTTAGCTTTCTAAAAAAATATAAAAAGATAAAAATAATCTTCCTCAACCTCAACCTTAGCGTAGTACACTTCTTACTAGCATTCTTATTCCCCTAGAGAACGATATCAATCCCCGAGGCTTACCCAATACTACACTACAACGTTAGGTTTACTGCCTAGGGTGTTGAAAAACTTGCTCGACGAAAAGGAAGTTCCTTTGACCCCGAACGCGCCTTGTACACGCATCAACTTTTTGGCGCCGCTTCCGGGGAATAGAATGGCTAGTTAGATTTCTATTTCCTTTAGGTTCCCTTGCTTGATTCCTATCAACTAAGATTTGTTCTCATTATTAGCTTCCTTGTAGTCTATCCCCCTTCTTCGTGAATTTGTTAGTAATCCCATTACTTTTCATCCTGGAAGGTGACCCACTCAAACCACAACTCATTGACCAACACCCCTCTAACAATCGGCGCAACCGATATGTTATTAGAAACAACGATTCAAGATTTGCGTAGGGTGTTTGAGAGTACAATTAGGGACGCTGTTGAAAAAGCGGTTAGCGATTCGATTGTTGGCTCAATGATTAGAAATAGTTCGAGTAATGATTTAGCAAATGAAAATGTGAATGAGGAAAGTAGAGCCTACTTCAATCTTTACCCCAATAAAGAAGAAGTTTCTTACCACCAATACATAACTGACAATCCTCAATCACCCATCACTAGGATATGCTCAAAGATTAGGAGTGGAAATCCTTGGAACATCAAGATCCCTTGTATGATTGGGTATAGGAATGTCGAGCACGCCTACATAGATACAAAATCTCCCATTAATGTGATGTCATCAGCAGTTTACAATGACATAATGAATGAGTGGCTTAAGATTAGGAGAGACCCTAAGTATCCTTGTGGGGTTTGCAATTTTGTGGGAAGAGTCAAGGATGTACACGTCTTTATAGGAAACTTCACCTACTTAGTTGATTTTATGGTCCTAGAAGACATTGGTTGTGTCATTGACTATAGCTTGTTCCATGTTGTGTTAGGAAAACCGTTTGTTGAAAAGTCTAAGCTAAGCTATAACAAATCTGAAGGAACGGTTAGATATGTGGAAGGGGACGATGAAATTACTTATAGGATGCCTTGGAAGATGAACGGATATGGCCCTTTATCCCTTTATGAACGAGAGACAACATTAGAGCTTTTGAGGAAAAAAGCGAAGAAGATGTTGAAAAAGGCTTGAACTTTATGTGGCAGAAAAAGAGGCTTTACAATAAGGATTGTTTGACCCTAGGACCTAGGTATAGAGTAGATGAGAATTTTGTCAATATGATAGAGTTTTCATTGAAGATGAAAAACGAGACAACGTAGGAGTACGACTTCGAGTCTAGCAAAAAGACTCATAAATAAAGAAAAGCGCTTCGTGGGAGGCAACCCATGCTTAATTATTTGCTTGTTTGTGTGTCATATATCTTCTCTTTATTGTTTGTTCTCATGTTTGAATTTGTGAAAATGCTTTATTTTGTCTTTAACCTCGTCTTGATTACATATAAAGGTATTTTACAAAAGGTATTTTACACACGTTTTTAAAAGAACGTAAACATGAGAATTACAACTAATGAAATTGATATATATGTGTGTTTGTTAGAGTCAAATGCTTGTATCGAGTCATAATGGATGTTTTGCAGGAATTTTTCCAGATTCTAAAGATGTAATTTTCCAGAATTTTATCAGAAAAAACGCAGCAGACCAGTTTCTGTCATGAGGAGCAGAAACAACTTATAAGTTTTATCGTTTTCTATGCTAATTATAATTTTTTGGAAATTCTCAGGTCTTAATTTTCCAGAAAATCTGCAAACATCCATTCCACAAGCATTATATCTTAGTGTAGTTGACTCATATACAGTTTTACCGCCGATTTTACGTGAAGGTTTCATCTATTTTATTAAAGTGTGCAGGTTTTATTTGGCAAGTAGAAGAAACATAACATTATATGAAGCTTATCACGCATACATTCTTCTTGGAAAAGAATTTAACCACTACTTCACACGGATCCTACCGAGCTAATCAGGGGAGTACGAGTTTCTTTCCCTTTTAATTACCTTTCTTTATCATAACGTTAATACTTTCGGGGAACATTGGGGACAATGTTCAGTTTAAGTGTAGGGAGGGAGAATAAAACGAGAACTTTGAAACTATACTTATCCTTGATTATTTGTCTTGTACTATTTCATTTGTGTAATAAGCTATGAGAAATATCGGTTAGGGCAATTTTAGCAACAAATTTAAATTTTTTTATGACATGTACGAGTGGGTCTTTAGTCTTAATAAAGCGTCTCGTGGATAGGAGTTATATGACTAGCACAAAAACCCTTTACCACTCAAAATTTCACCCCAAAAATGTGAGGTTCGCCCCTAGATCTATAGGAATTAAAGCATTCACCTTTAATGCTTCGAGAGTGTACCGGTAGTATTATAGATTCTATAACTTGTTTTGTGATGCATTCCGAGATCGCTAGTGAGACTACACTTGTGTAGTTAGGAATAACTAAATGATAAGAGGAACTAGGATAACCCTTGTTTGATACCCGTATTATAATTACTTCTTCCACATCGGTCGAGTAATTACCCCACACCCTTGCGATGTACTCATCTTTAGTACACGATACCCCTAGTTAACCCCTCAGAGCCAATCCTTTTCGCGGTTCTCGTGATGTTTCGGTTTTCTAGAATATCAATGAAGAGCATTGTTTACAATCCACCCCCAAGTGTACACCCAAATCTCCTTAGCCTACCTTGTATGCACTCACTTTAGTGCATTATTATTATCATACTAAACCCATAGTTCAATTATCTAGTTACTTGCATGGTTGCTAAGTCGAGTCATATCTTTTGTACACAGTTTTGGGATGATTGGGACTCATGGGTAAAGTAAAATTTTATGGAGTGACGGGAAAGAACGTTAAATTCAAATTCCCTTTATTTACGTAATTAAATACTCTAAGTGTTTTGATATTTTCAATTCGGGTCAAATTAGTGTTAGAGTAATAAAAACTCAAGTGTAGGGATGCTCCTATAAATCCCTTATATTTTGATGTTATCGTAGAGGATGGTAGAGTAAAAGTGTATGCATAAAAAAAATAAAAAATAAAAAAAAAAAAAAAGGGCGACCATCCTACATGTATCTTTATGTTTATGTTTGTTTGTTTCAAGTTATCTAGAGTTCAGGAGATAAAAGCAATGTTTAGCATTAGGGAAGGAGGCTTCGACATTTCAAAGAACACAAATTCAGTTAGCTAATGAACATGACCATGAGATAACTGATCCTTTCGTGCAAGCCCGAATGGACTTTCTAAATCAAGCACCCCAAACAGCGGGTATCACTTATCATTCCCTTTTCTCAAAGCGGTTTTCTCTAGAACCAAGGTCGATATTTTTTAGGATTTCACTTTTATCAAAGTATGATTAATAATTTTTTTGAATATAGGAAAATTGATTGTTGTGTGTGTATTTCTTGGTCCTACTTTATCGGGATATAAAAGTCTTTAAACCTACGGACATAACTACTCATCGAACAATACCTCCCAAGGTTATCAAGAGCCCCAAACAGTATGTTTGCACTTTTCAAAAGTTTTTAAGTTGCCAAATTTTGAACCAACAAGTTTTCCCTTGTAAACTTTTTATTTTTCACATAATGATGCAGGTGCATTCCGAGGGTAGTGAGTCTAAGACACAGAGGCCTCTAGGACTGAGCTTAAAGGATCATGGTCAACGAAGGCCTCTAGGACTGAGCTTAAAGGATCCTGGTCAAAGAAGCAAAGAAAAGAAAACACCTTTTACTGGACAGAATCAAGAGCGAGAAACAAGTATGTTTGTTTTTTGCTTATAATAATATGAAAGTAAGAAGGGAGTCATAATGGTTTATTTTTCCCAAGGTCCCAAGTTATAAGACGTCTTCCGAGGGTAGTGAATCTAAGACACATAGGCCTCTAGGACTGAGTTTAAAGGATCATGGTCAACAAAGGCCTCTAGGACTGAGCTTAAAGGATCCTGGGGTCAAAGAAGCACAGAGAAGAAAACACCTTTTCTGCACCGGAATCAAGAGAGAAAATCAAGTATGTTTGTTCTTTGCACCCTAAAAATGCTAATTTAAAAGTTTTAAGGTGCCAGTAGTCTTTTGTTATAATAATATGAAAGTAAGAAGGGAGTCATATTGGTTTATTTTCCAGGCCCCAGTTATAAGCCGTCTTCCGAGGGTTGTGAATCTAAGACACAGAGGCCTCTAGGACTGAGCTTAAAGGATCATGGTCAACGAAGGCCTCTAGGGATGAGCTTAAAGGATCCTGGTCAAAGAAGCACTGAGAAGAAAACACCTTTTCTCGACCGAGGAATCAAGAGCGAAAAACATGGTATGTTTGTTTTTTGCACCCTAAAAATGCTAATTTAAAAGTTTTAAGGTGCCAGTAGTCTTTTGTTAATGGTTTATTTTTCCCAGGTCCCAAGTTATAAGATCCTCGTCTGGGGCTCATGTGACACATTCCGAAAGTAGTGAGTCTAAGACACGGAGGCCTCTAGGACTGAGCTTAAAGGATTATGGTCAACGAAACAGAGAAAAGGAAAAAGTCGCATTGGCTACAGCAGTGTGATCATAAGTATAGAAGACCGCATACAACTCATATCCGCCAAGACCCAAGCAAAGAGCGGTTTGGAGCAACAAGCTTCTTTTGCGGATAAACGACTTTTGGGGATACTGGGAAAACGCCACCTGGTTTTGCTCAGCTGTTCGAGCCTCTCTTTGCAGCGTGTTGATCCGCCAAGACCCAAGCAAAGAGCTGGTTGGGAGCAACAAGCTTCTTCACAAGATAAAGGACACGCTAGCGATATGGGAAAACGCTCACGGGTTTGCTCAGTGATTCGTCTCTTTGCACGTGTTGATCCGCCGTGAAGACCCAAGCAAAGAGCGGTTGGGAGCAAGAAGCTTCTTCACAAGATAAACGCACACTGTTAGTGATATGGGAAAACGCTCACAGGATTTGCTCAGGTTCAAATTCGGCCTCTCCTTTCTCTTACAGCCCGAGTCGGTCAGTCACATCGAGGCCACCCTCAGAACAACCTCGCACCATCGGTGGGTCCAAAATTGTAAATCAATTTGGGTGTTTTTAGGATGGGTTGTGATGTTCAATCTTAGGGGGCTATTTAGATCATATCTTGTTTTTAGATCCTTTATCTTTTCAATTTCATTGTGTTAATACAATTTGGCCAAAGACTTTGGCATGAGCTTTCTTAAGCTTTTAAAGAGCTATAAGCTTTTAGTTTTTGAATAAAGTTAGAAATTAAGAAACAGCCCTGTTTTGGTTCCCTTAGCTAGAAAGCTTTTAATTATAAGAAAGCTCCTAATATTTGTGGAGCTGTTTACTCCTAATATTATTAATTATTAATATACCTTTTAGATATTTTCATGAGTTGATGGCAATACATATGGGCTAAAACCAAACAAAGTCTTAGGCTCCGTTTAGTTTGTAAATGGGTTTATGATTAGGATTTAAATTTAGATTTAAATATTTGGTTTTGATGTAGGTAAAAAATTAATGATAAGAAAGAAAATAATATATTTATATATATATATATATATATATATATATATATATATATATATATATATATATAATAATAATATTTTAATAATTAATTAAAAATTATTTATTTATTAGTGGGTTCACTTAAATAAAAGATGAAGGAATTTTTGATCCATAGGATTGTTATCCGTCTTACAAAATCTTAATCCTTAGATACCCTTCAAGGTATTACACAATGCATAATATTTCACATTGGTTCCTATATTTTAAAGCCAACTTTTAAAACAAACATAGTTTATTTTTTTTAAACCAAAAACTCAAGCCAACTCTCTAAACCAAACAGGCCCTTAATACTCTTTACATTTTTATTACATCACTAGTTGGTGATTAACATATAGATATTAAATTCAAGCCTCTTAAATCCAATTTATAAAAAATGAGATAAAGGTTATATAGACATTTCAATGAACCTCCTAACATTTCACGTATTTACAAATGATTAAATCCAATTTATATTTTGATGTTATCGTAGAGGATGGTAGAGTAAAAGTGTATGCAAAAAAAACCAAGCGACCATCCTACATGTATCTTTATGTTTATGTTTGTTTGTTTCAAGTTATCTAGAGTTTAGTGAGTCGAGTCTTTGCTTAGCAACGCCATTCTTTTCATGCTTGTAACATAATATTTTTGACTTGCCACCACTAAATCGCCTATCCAACCAAACCCATTGTTTCCCTACCGTAAGCCTAACGTTACAACCCTTAAAAAGACCTCTTGGATAGTTGTTCCTAGGTGTTTACGCCAAAGCGGTGGAGGTTTGATCTAGTCTCAAGCCTATGGTAATCTATATACTATGACAAGGTAATGAGTGTTTATCTTCCATTTCCATTTGCTATATTTCATATACACCCGAGAGATGAGAGAATCCAAACACCCTTTGTGAGGTGCTAGTATATAATTTTCCTGCTTGTTATGACTATTGCGGTGCTTTTACTTGTTGAGAATTATGTTAAACCAATGCTTCATGACCCGTAACATATAAATTGATTGGCCAAAAGCACATTTGCTTAAGGACAAGCAAATACCAAGTGTAGGGATATTTGATAAGGATTTAAAACGTACCATTTTAAGGTGTCATTTAAGCCCTTAATCGCCCACTTTATATCGCTTAATTTTCGCTTTTTAAGTCTCTTGTAGGCAAAATCTTTGGAATGATGCTTATTTGGACGAAAATGAGTGAATATATGAAGAAAATGACTAAGTCAAGATCGAAGACACTCAATTCTTTGGAATTGAAGTTGACGGCGTCCCAATCAAAGGCGGCCGTCCTTTATGCTAATTAAAATCTCGGACGACTGGTAGACTTTTTGATAAAATACACCACGGCCACGTGTCGCCTTTGAAGAGGAAGGGTGTCATGAAGACTTTTCATCCAGACGGCCTAGATCCGAATCGACGACGCCATCACTGGCTTAGGCGAGCGTCCATGCCACAACTACAATGTGACACCGTCCCCAACGATTACTTGGCTAAGGCGAAAACCCTAATGACGGCGATCGGGACGGCGCCCCACTATAAAGCGACGCCGCAATTAAGTGTAAAATTATATATAGAAATCGAATTTTCAGAATTTAAAGAGGTAGACTTGTGGAGTAAAAACCCTAAACGTTTGTAGTCCGACTTGGACAGTATTGTAGGGTCCCAAACCTATTTTACACTACAAGATAAGTGTTTTATTCCCTTGATTTCATTATGTCTTCCATTGATTGTGTGTATGCTTGCATGTTTAACATGTCTGGCTAAATTTCTTGTGTGTTTGCTTAGATCTATGAAACCTGGTTATTAATTATTGATTGGTTGTCTCTTTTCTTAATTGTAATTGGCCTAGGAGTGTAATTAGGCTATCGTTGTGTTTGAATGATTGAGTAATCTTTGTGAACCTTAGTTTATGAATCACTTAGCGGATTTGTAGTCTAAACATCCAAAGATAACCCTTAAAGTTAGTTTATGAATCATAGAGAATTTCGTAGGCAATAACCTTAAGGTAGTCTCAAAGAGTTAGGGAAAAAGGCACACCCTATGACCTTAGAAAAAACAACGCGTTAAGAATAAGGACGTGACAATTCAACCATCAATAAAAGATAACTATGGAGTAATAGTATCTAGGTAAGCACATTTTTAATCATCATACGATCTCACATCAATAGACATAGCTACCCATAGTTTAGATAATTAGATAGTAGAGTAATCGGTAGAAGTACCACCCCCCAAATCCAAACCTCAAGATTTTACCCTTAGCGTTCTAAAAAAAATATAAAAAGATAAAAAATAATCTTCCTCAACCTCAACCTTAGCGTAGTACACTTCTTACTAGCATTCCTATTCCCCTAGAGAATGATATCAATCCCCAGGGCTTACCCAATACTACACTACAACGATTAGGTTCCGCCTGGGTGTTGAAAAACTTCTCTACGAAAAGGAAGTTTCTTTGACCGAACGCCTTTGTACGCCGCATCAAACGGCTAGTACAAGCTTCAAAACCATGTCAAGGAGATTCTTCGAAATTCTACCTGATCACAGGCAATATTTATACTGATCAACGGGGAACCATGGTACTTGCAACCCTATTTAACGAAAGTGAACAAAGACACTTTCGTGTGTTTTATTGCTAACTGCTATTTGCAGAAGGGTTGCATCAAGCGGTTGTACCTGATGGAAATTGAGAAGTCAATCCATAACCACATGCTCATGCTTCAAGCTCACAATCAAAGAAATCATGGTCATTGATGCTTCCACAACTCTCATGCACTATATCATGATCCAACAAAGTGTGAGCATGTCGGTTCAAAAGTCACAATATCACATGAAGGCAATGCAATAAAGGCTGACTCAGAGATCTACTTTGGCTGATGATCTCATAGAAATCTCAAAGATCACCAAGTCAAGGAACACTCAAAGTTCATCACTGGAGGTACAAAGATTGCGGACTTTGAAGAATCAAAGACTACGAGCTAAAAGACAAAGACATGTAATAGAATGATAAAATTCAGAATGTATTTTATGGGGTGACCTCCCTTAGTGGGAGATTGTTAGGATTTAGTAAATCCATAAGTAAAAGACTCGGTCACCAGGGTATTTATTAGCATTAGAAAGTTCGTAGTCTTAGACGTATAGTCATTAGTAAGTACTTAGTTAAGTAACACCGTGGAGGACTGGACGGACCCTTGTAGTTTTAAAAACTTTAGAATAATTTTGAAAGTAGTTGATAGGTTAAAGGTCTATTTTGAAAGTTTATTTATTTAAAACTATATATATATATATATATATATATATATATATATATATATTAAACTTCAACAATTTTATAAAATTGTATGTATGTCAAAAACATATCAATATTGGGCTTGTTATGTTAGATATCGAAAGACCTTTTTGCCCGTATTTTTTTATTAGAAAAATTAAGAAATATTTGTTAGATAATTGATAAATAAAGTTTGTTGTATAAAATAAGTCGTTAATAGTCAAAAGATATTGAGAGTGACACTTGTCATTTATTTATGATAGTCGCCCAAGATTTTGAGATTGACATTGACATTCCACGAGGCATTCAGAGAAATTGAATTATTCAGGGCATTTAAGGGAAGTACCATTGTACTTTTGGGCTATATTTAGAGTAGTGTTTGTTTTTAAAAAGGTTCTTAACGGTATACGGAATCAATCGTTCAGACGCGATGGTCGACATTTTGGCCGTTCAGATCGTTTGTTTTTATTCCCGTTCGGACCGGTTAGAGGCAGTAAGATCTTAATGGTCTAGAATTGAGAGGGGTGTCTTAATGCCTCTTGTTGACACAAAAATAACCAAAAAAAGAAATTCAGTACGAGCAAGCAAATGTGCGATTCAAACATGAGTTTTTTTTTCCGTTCAAATGCGGTCAGATTCAGACATTTACGCCTGAGATTCAAATTCAAATGTGCGGTTCAGATTCAGATTCAGAGCCTCTTAAAAAACAAAAGCCGGGCCTTAGAGAAAAAGCTAATTACCTAAATAGTTCTTATATCAAGTGATTTTACGGAAGTGAACTTTTTTCAGAGACTTTAAAAAAATGATCAAAATACGTCACTATCATACTTTTCATTTTCCACTCGCCTATCATTTATCTCGCCCAAAAAAAAGTTATTTGCCTAGTTATATACTCGGCCAAATATGAATCAAATACAAATATGTACTCGCCCCCACATCACATATGTACTCGCCCACATATTGCAAAATAAAAACCATCTAAACTTGAACAAGCCATTTTCATGTGGATATAACTTTTTTAAAGTAACGCCATACTGCAACCTTATGAGGCGAAACAGGAGCACAAAATAAGATTCTTTTTGGATTAAAACATGATGTGATGAGACTAAAATCAGCAGCTATGAAAGCCATGATTGAACTCAAGACTATGGTAGTTGGTGGTAAGTTCTTTTTTTTTTTTTAAATGAATTTCTTTTAAAGTTGACAAAACTGATGGAGTATTAATATAAAACTAAAAAGAATCAAGAGAAAAAGTGTCTAGTACTCGCCTAGAGTGCATCCTCGCCTATGTCCTCATAACTGTAGTGCATCCTCGCCTATGTACTCACCTAGCACTCGTCAGACACTTGTCGCTCACCTATGTGCTCGGCTAGAACCGTGGGTTTCTTTGTGAATCCTCGCCCTCACCCACTACTCGCCTTGCTCAAGACTCGTCCCACGACTTGCCCATCACTCTTTGTATACACGTGTATGGTTATAAACTAATCTACTAATCAATCTAACGTATAATATTTAAAAGTTTATTTTCAAAAATATTATGTGTTATATTCGTAAAATAAGAGTATAGACGGTTCATTTAACGATACCATCATAAGACATGTTGATGGTGATTCTCCGGGTGTGTTTTTTATTGATGGCCCAGGAGGAACTGGTAAAACATTCTTGTATAAAGCGTTACTTGCCACTGTTCGTTCTCGTGGTCTTATTGCACTTGCCACCGCTTCGTCAGGGGCCGCGGCAAATAACATGACAGGGGGAAGAACTGCTCACTCTCGATTTAAGATCCCTATCAATCTTAATACAAACTCAGTATGCAACATCAAAAAACAAAGTAGCCTTGCTAAGCTTCTTTGCCAAGCCAAGTTGATAATCTGGGATGAAGCATCAATGGCTAAAAGGCAAGGTGTGGAGGCGGTTGATCGAACTATGCAAGACATTACTAGGGTCAAACTTCCATTCGGCGGCAAGATAATGGTTTTAGGAGGGGATTTTAGACAGGTTTTACCGGTCATAAGACGTGGAACACGAGCGCAGATTGTAGATTCGAGTCTAAGGATGTCACCTCATTGGTCTAGAATTCAAAAAATGCAGTTAACCATAAACATGAGGGCACAGACAGACCCATTGTTTTCAAACTTCCTATTACGAGTTGGTGATGGAGTTGAAGAGGTCATCGATGAAGACTATGTACGCATACCTGATGACATGACGATTCCATACACAGAAGATGCTGCCTCAAAGGATGCATTGATTAATGAAGTGTTTCCTTCCTTTTCCACCAATGCTCATTCACCTACTGATATAGTTTCAAGAGCAATGTTATCCACTAAAATGAACATGTTGACAGCATTAATGATATGTTGATTGACAGATTTCCTGGCGAAGAGAAGATTTATTATAGTTTCGATGAAGCAGAAGACGACACCTATAACTTATGTCCTTTGGAATTCTTAAACTCGCTCAATGATGAGTGCTAAAACACACATCATTTTATATCTAAAAATATGCTAAATAGGACTAATATCCATTAAATATGTCAAACTATATTGCAAATATGTTGGATATGTGTTATTATGTCTTGCAGGTACAAGGGTTTGAAAACAAAGCAAAAACGGTAATTTTCGGATGAGTTTCAACGACATTTTCATGTTTTTGGAGGTTCAAACGAAGTCGTAAAAATTATCCGAGCAAATCATTGGAAAGATCACGAAATATCGAGTCAAGTGGTTATTTTATTTGGAGCATCGAGGAAGAGAAGAAAATATTGAAAGATTAAACAGAGCTCGAACGAAGATTATTTTAAAGATAATAGCTAAATTTTGGATCAAGTGAAAGAGGGATAAAAAGAATTAAATGCAAAAGACTTAACAAAAAAAGGCTCTTGGTCTAGTGGTTGGGTGCATGTTTGCTAAGCAAGAGGTCAAGGGTTCAATTCCCACTAGTGGCATTTTAATTTTTGCTATATATTACATCAAGCCCAATATCCAAGAACAAAATGAAGCTGCCATTCGAGGCCCATAGCAACAAGCAGCTCAGTGGCCCAATCCAAGCAAAGGAGAAGCATCTTCAGGCCCAACTGCGAAAGTGCAATCCAAGCCCAGTTGTGTGAATACCATCAAACACGTGAACCTCACTCCCACCAACAATTTTATGCTCCATCCATTCAAATGTTGCCACGTGGCACTAGCATATTGGGCATACGAGAATGCATCGGAAGAATCGAGAAGTTAATGTGCTATAAATAGAGGAATGTTTCATCATATCAAAAAAATCATTCACACATTAATTTCACACACACTCTTTATTTATTTATATTTTTTAGTTTTTAGCTTAATATTTTTAGTGCTTATTGTAGTAGCTTATTTTTAAGATCTTATTGTACTCAAATCTTTTTTGCTTATTAATGATAATGAATTTTATGGAGTTTACTTAAGTGCTTATCTTCTTCATCTTTTTCTTTTCTTTTTCTTTTTCTTATCTAATAATCTATTTTAGCTTATTAGCTTATTGTAGCTTATTAGATTAGCTTTTTAGTGATAAGCTCTCTTATAGCTTTTTCACTTTAAGCTTTTTTACATATCTTTTATCTTGAATAAGCTCTTCCTTATAGCTTATTTTTAGATATAAAAGACTAGCTTTTCGGGTAAGCTTTTCACATAGCTTATTCAATAAGCACTTTTATTTTAGTTTCCTTTCAAAAACTCTTTTATTTACTTAGATTTATTTTCTTTTTCAACTTCTTTTATAAAAAAAAAAATCAAAAAAAATTTTAATCTTTTTAACTTATCTTTAGCTTATTTATTTAGATCTAGTCCTTAAATATACCCAACTCACGTTTAATCTTTGGATTTGAACCTCTTAGTTTTGGGTGGATATTGGATCTAATCTTTAAGCTTTTTCTTTGCTTATTTTGTTTAAAGTTTAGTACTTTTTTAGATCAATAAGCTTTTCCCTAGCTTATTTGATCTATAATATTGCTTTTTCTCTAACCTTTGATAAAGTTGTGATCTTGCTTAGTTTCTCATCATTTTCATCCTAAGGCGAGGAGCTTAAGGGTTTTATAAGCTTTCTTATTAACTAAAGTTTAAAGCTTTTTAGTCTTAATAAGCTATTTAGTTAATAAAGTCACTAACTTTATTAAATATTTGGTCTTATTAAAGCTTATAAAGAAGTAAACTTTAGGGTTTGATAAGTTTATAAAATCGGGTGGTTTTATTCGTCTCGTATTGTAGATCGGGTTCTATTTTCCTTACTTTCTCTTTTAGCTTGTGAAAAATGATGTTTGTTGAGCTTATTATTATTATCTTTGTTGGTTTACTTATGACTATTAGTGAGTAGATTTTTATTATGCTTGTTAAGTGATTGGTGAATTGTGAAATTTAGTGTGGAATATTAGAGATTATTAATTGGTAGCCTTTGGTTTACTTGGTTTGATTTTTAGAAACTTTAACGGGCAAAAGCAGTTAAGGATTTTAACTATTTAACCAAGTAGATTTTATCTAGATAAAAAGTAGGATTTTCAATATAAACCAACGTTGTGAGAAAAATCTACTTTTTAAACGGATAATTAAAGGTTGTTAATTAATAATTTTCGGATAATCGATGATTTGAGTTGTTGGTTATTTTAACGGGCAAAAGCCGTTGGTATAATTAATTATTTAAAGTCTACTAATTTTTACCTCGAAAAATAATTGTTTTCAATATAAGCCAATGTTGTGAGGAAATAATTTGTTTCGACGGGTATTAATTACATAAGTGCTTTTAAGGAAAAATCCACACTTAATGAACTTTTCACCACACTTGACAAGCATAGCTTTTTATCATATATTGTTAGTCGGTATTATTTGCTATTAGTTTAATTTTTATCTCTCTTAAAATAGTTTCTTTATTTATTAGTATAAAAAGTTTTGAAAATTAGACTACAAAACCAAACAAAAACCAAAACGATAATCAAGCATCATTTAAAACGAACAAACATAAACATAAAATTCAATTCATCTCTCGCCTAGGAATACGACATCCGGAAGGTTGATTATTACTTGTCCTCAAGTAGTGATTGATTCTTAATCGGGAAATACAAAATTTTAAAACTGCCCTTCGCTGCAAAAATAACGAATCAGTTTGAGCGGATTGCCTCCTCATTACTTGCGTTTGAAAATTGGATGCCTGATTATTCTTTTAAGGAATCTCGATCTGGCAAATGGATTATGTAATGGCACGAGGTTGATATGCAAACGTTTTGATCCTAATGTCATCAATGTTGAGATTGTTGTCGGACAACACGCTGGAGTTAGAGTGCTCTTGCCAAGAATTCCTCTTGCTCCATATGAAGAAGACATGTTTCCTTTCAAACTAAAGAGAACACAATTTCTTGTGCGACTTAGCTTTGCGATGACTATTAATAAAGCTCAGGGCCAAACAATTCCAAATGTGGGTGTCTATTTGCCTGATTCTGTTTTCTCGCATGGCCAACTTTATGTGGCATTGTCTAGAGGGATATCTGATTCGTTTGAAAGTGAGTGGTGAAAAACACAATATCAACGTATATCAAAATAACCGTAAAGCCCGACAAATTAACCTTTTAGGAAAAGGGTTAACGCTAGCGCCAAATCTCACCGGTGTGATAAAGTGATACCGAAAAGTTATTTCCCGGTCGTGGTCCCAACGAGGTGTGAATGGAAGGATTCGTTGAGTTTTGTGATTTATAACTTGAATTGGTTTTGATGATTTGTTTGATTTGAATTACGTTTTTCTACAAATTAATTAACGGGAAGGTAATTAAGGCAAGGGAACCCTAATAAACTACTAAATAACTACTACTAAGCCTATGAAATGATAAAAACGAGGCTAAACTAAGTCCTAGGGTGCTAAAACGTAAAAACGTAAAAACCGGAAAACAACCCGAGCCATAAACGTAAAAATTTTGCAATTTAAGGGCTACGGGTGTGAAATGAATTTTCCTACGTTCTATTTGACTAAAACTAATTTTAGAAAAAGTCCGGGTATTTTTTTGATTTTTAAAATAATTACTACGAATTAAAAACTATTAAACACTAATTAAATGATTAAAAATATTAAACTAATTTTGAAAAATCTGAAAAATTCACAGAAACTACTTTGATGTATGCCTTTGGACCTAGAAAAATAAGAAAACCTGGTATTGTTTGGGGAAATAAGCAGTGAATAAGCTCGAAAGAGCTTATAGGTAAATCTGACTTAAGGGTTAAATGGTTTGTTTGTGTAAAATCCAACGAGACAAGTCCCAAGGGAGCGTTGGTTGAGGTGTGTTGTGTGATCCGATGGCGTGGGTTCGAGTCCCAGTATGCCGCTTTTGCAAAACATTTTTTTTTTTGATTTTTCTTTTGGAAACTAAAGTACCAACAAAATTAAGACTTTTACTAAAAGCTAAACTTGGAAAAAGCTTGAGATAAGCCGGAAACAAATTTTATTCCTCAACCTGTTTGAGACAAGTTTTTGGACAGATTTTAAACAAGCACCTCTTAGCAAAACTTTAAGCAAAATGGAGCATGAAAAGCAGTTTCAACTGATGGTTAAGCTAACAAGATGACTAACAGACCAAATCATAAATAAATAAGCTAACATTAAGCAATAATCTATGGGAAAAACAATTGACTTTAGGAAATTAACTAAAAATCTTAAAACTAAGAAGAGTGGGGACAAGCACTAAGTTTGTTTTAATAAGCACTAAGGGAAGTCTAATAAGCTAATCCTAAGCTAAGCTATCCTAACAAAGACTAAAGCAAACCCAATAATCAATAAGAATCCTAAATAAGCTACTTAACTCTACTGATAAGCTAATTAAAGGATGCGAAAAGGACTCTGTGGTGCATCGGCCGCAATGTGACCAAGGGGACCATTTGACTTATTTTTAAGCTAAAAGAAGGGTCTCCCAACCAAAAAGCTACGTAAAACCAAGGTTAGTACAACAGATATGCAAAAGAACTTAGTCATGGTGTTGAAAAAGCTCGGTAACAACTTGAAAATAAGTCGAGATCACCTGCTTTTGGGGTCATTTTGCAACCGATGCCGAAAAAGAAAATGTTCAAAAGACGATTTTACTTCAATTTTAACCTGAGCTATGGATTCTTTGATGCACTTAACTCGGAACCGATTTAGTTGGTAATGCAAGGCCCGAGAAAACTAAATTTGCATACTTGAATGTCAAATAGCTACCAAAAGAGCACTTGAACAGACTCTTTGTTAAAGCCGCTCGTATGCTTGATTGAGTTAGACAGATAAAAGTGATTTTTCTCGAACCAAATTTGTGCACACTTAGAAGAATTCCATTTAACCTATATAAAACTAACAATTTGGAACCAAGAGGAGTTTGACTCTGAAAGTAAAACGGGTGAAAAGTGTTATCTTGACCAATTAAAATGCTTGACCCAAACACCCTTGATTTGTGCCAAACTCTTGAAACAGTTTTAAGGAAAACTAGAACTGAGAACTTCTTTCAACTAAAGCTAAAATAAAACTTACTAATTCAAATTTAATTCCACTAACTAAGCATTTGAAAACTAAGACAAGAGAAAAAGGTACTTTCAAAAAAAAAAGAAACATTACAATAAAATTTGAAAATATAACACTGATTTTAAAACTAAAACTAAGGGTGCCTTATAACTTGGCTACATGATCTTATTTATACTAAAAAGCTAGGGTCTTCAAATCTTCACCTGTGTTTTCGAATAAATCTCCACCCTTCAATCAAGCTAGGTATAGATCACGAAGCAATCTGAGCCATTGGTTGGGCCTTTTGAAGCTGGGATTGACAGCTTGGACATGGGGGAGAAGGAAAGTGGGTTTGGGTTTTGGGAAAATCCGGGTAAAGGAGATGGTGGAGGTTTTGGGTTTTGATGAAGTTGGGTAAAAGAGAAGGTTGGAGGTGGAGTGTTTTGATATTAGAGAAAGGGGATTAGGGTTTGTGGGGAATGGTAAAAGGGGAGAGGCGCAGGGTATTTGGGAGGGAAAAAGGAAGACTGGTGAGAGGGAAGGGCAAGGGTGTTGGGTCGGGTTGGGATGATTATTTTTGGGTCGTGGGTTAAGAGGTTTAGATTTAGGATTAAACTTGAGTCCATTTAGACACTCTAGGGACCAATTGTGCACATTCTGGATTTTCAGGGACCTAATATGAAATTTTTGAAAAATGATGCAAGGGCTAGACTTGTAGATCTCAATTAATGTAAGGACCATTTTTGCCATTTTTTGAAACTTGAAGGACTAAACATGATAATTCTCAAAACTTTTGAAATTATTCACCAAAGGACTAATTATGACAACTTATGATTTCAAAAGGACCTTTGGTGACTTTTCTTTTAAAAATAAGTGCTCAGTGGACTATTTCGCAATTTTGAAAGCCTGGGACCTAAACCGCCAATTATGCCAACTTTGTTCGTTTTCATTTGTTTTCAATAAATTTGCATCCGTAAAACATATAAAACATAATTTTGAGATATTTTATCTTGATGCATTCTGAGTGTTTTTAGATGTTTTGCGGTTCAGATTTGATTACAAAATGATGAGTATTTACACACTCATCAATCCCCACACTAAACTATTGCTAGTCCCTAGCAATCTTTTGAGAAAACTTAATGGATTTGAATCTCTTTACCAAAAGCCATTACTTCTGAGTAGCCAATTGTTTCAGATTCAAGTAAGAACTTGGTACAATGATAACCAAATGATTTTGAGCAAATCACCGACTTTCAAGCGGTTTTGATTTGTCTTTACCGAGCCGCTTTATACGGACTAGCCAACTCTTAGACAAAATATCTTTGGTGAGTTGATTACCAATTATGGTTTTCCAACTGCCTTTACCACAAGCCATAAACTTGCGGGCTAGCCAACTCTTCACTAATTAAAGATATGGCGAGTTGAACACCATACAATTTTGGGCAAATTGCAAGCCGTCAACGGACTTGAGATATCTTTACCAAGAGCCGCTTGCTCTCGGATTAGCCAATCCTTTTGTTTATTAGACATGGCGGATCGATAACCATAAGGCTGAGTAAGTGCAAAACACTTACTCCAAAAAAAATTTGGCCAAAAATGGGGAATGGTGGTATACTTACATGATAAAATTCGGTAGAATTCCCCACACTAGAAATGAATATTGCCCTCAATATTCAAAGTACCGGCGTTATGAAACAGAGAACGAAAGGGAAATACTACGGCCATTATTTGAATTTTTTTGAAAACTTTATACAACAATGGGGCAACTCCCCCACAAAGGGTGTAGAAAGTAGAAAGAAGTCAGAAATACGGGTGAAAACCCATATAGTGTGCTACTGTTTTTGATTCCCGGGTCGCTAGCTTGACTCGATCCCCGCATTCATTTGTTCATGGGGAAAGTTTGTAGATCCGGGACAACCACAAGTGGAATGTCCTCTCCAAAATAATGCTTCAACCTATGTCCATTCACCTTGAAGTTTGGTCCGTCGGTTTGAGATAACTCGACGGTGCCATATGGAAAAACTTTGGCAACGATGAATGGACCGGTCCAACGGGTCTTAAGCTTCCACGAGAAGATTTTCAATCTAGAATTGAAAAGAAGGACTCGATTCACCTACGAAAACGCGGTTCTTGATTTTTGAGTCATGGATCTTCTTTGTCTTTTCTTTGTAGATCAATGAGTTCTCGTAAGCTTGATCACGGAGTTCATTTAATTCATTGAGTTGAACTTTTCGGTGATCACCCGCGGACTTGATGTCAAAATTGACATGTTTCAAAGCCCAATAGGCTTTGTGCTCGAGCTCGATCGGGAGATGACACGCCTTTCCGTACACAAGCTTGTAAGGAGTACACTCGATGGGTGTTTTGTAAGCGGTACGGAAGGCCCAAAGTGCATCTTCAAGTTTGTCCGACCAAGAGGCACGATTTTCACCTACGGTCCTTTCCAAGATTCTTTTCAAACCCCGATTCGAAACTTCCACTTGCCCACTAGTTTGTGGGTGATACGCGGTAGAAAGACGGTGAGTGACACCATACTTAAGCATGACTTTTGCGAATTGGTCTTTGCAAAAGTGCGTACGCGATCACTAATATTAGCGCGAGAGTTAGAAGCGGGTAAAGAAACTTCAAAACTACAACTACTATAAGTCATTGGTGGGTAGCCTGCGCTACCCATTTGGACAAATCGTCGACATGCAGTATATACTTGTTCCCTCGAGAAGACTGAACGCCCCATAAAATTGATGCCCCATACGTCAAAGATCTCGCACACTTGAATGGCATTTGAGGCATTTCATCTCTTTTAGAGATGTTGCTATGACGTTGGCAAGTGTCGCAAGATTTGACAAGGTCATGGGCATCTTTGTAAATTGTGGGCCAATAGAAACCGGAGTCAAACACCTTCTGGCGGTGTAGTTCGGGCCATGATGTACCCCCGTGGGTCCATGATGACAAGCTTTAAGAATTTCATCTTCTTGGCGGAACACACCGCCGGATGACTTGATCCGCACAAACCTTAAACAAGTAGGGTCGTCCCTTAATAATGCTTAACATCTTTGAAAAATTTGTTCTTTTGCTGGGACGACATCCCTTTCACAACAAAGTTACCCGCATGATAGTTTGCAAAGCCTGAAACCATGGGGTACTAAAATCTCCACGTTGAGATACCATATTAAGTGTCTCGAGAGGAAACGTTTCATTTATTTCCTTTTTCGAAAGCACATCTTCATGAGGATTTTCAAGACGGACAAGTGGTCACCGCTAGGTTCTCCGCCTTTTTATCACCGGATAATGATATCAAATTTTGTAGGAGGAGAACCCATCGGAGCAATCTCGGCTTTGCATCTTGCTTAGCAAAAAGATATTTGAGGGTCGAGGATCCGTGATACACTATGCTTTTGGACAAGATCAAGTATGGCCAAACTCGAAAGCATACACCACTCGCTAGTAATTCTTTCTCCGTCGTAGTGTAATGTGCTCGAGCTTCTACAAAGTTTTGCTAGCATAATGTATAGGTCGAAATGTTTAGCCTTTATGCTGTCCCAAGATCGCACCTATATGGCTTAAATCACTTGCATCGCACATAAGCTCAATGGTAATTCCCAATCGGGGCAAACAAGAATCGAGCTTCCGTGAGCTTCTTCTTAAGAGTTAGAAATGCTTCAATGCACTCACTAGAGAAGATGAAAGGAGTATCCTTTCAAGAAGTCGGTCATAGGCCGGGATATTTTCGAGAAGTCTTGAATGAAACGGCGATAGAAACCAGCATGACCAAGGAAACTTCTAACTCTTTTAACTTGTGGGATGAGGTAGTTTTGCAATGACGCCAACTTTCTGTCAACCTCAATCCCGTTTTAGAGATCTTATGGCCGAGGACAATGCCCCTTTGACCATGGAGTGACATTTCTCCCAATTTAGACAAAGATTCGGTTTTCACAACGCTCAAGCATCTTGTCCAAATGGGAGAGACATGTTTGGAAAGAATCCCCAAAGACCTAAAAATCATCCATAAAGACTTCCATAGTCTTTTCGATCATATCATGGAAAATTGCCATCATACACCTTGGAACGCATCGAGCATTACACAAGCCAAAAGGCATGCGCCGGTAAGCAAATGTTCCATAAGGACACGTGAATGTGGTCTTTGATTCAATATGGGTATTTGAAGTAACCCGAGAAACCATCGAGAAAACAATAGTATTCGTTTCCGCTAATCTCTCAAGCATTTGGTCCATGAAGGTGGTGGAAATGGTCTTTACGGGTGGCTTCATTTAACTTTCGATAGTCAATGCAAACACGCCATCCTCGTAACCAATCGAAGTTGGAATCAACTCGCTTTCATCATTTTCAACAACGTAATGCCACCCTTTTGGGCACACAATGAACGGGCTAACCCAAGGACTATCCGAGATAGGTAAATTAACTGCATCGAAGTTTTATGACTTCTTGCTTGATAACCTCGTGGATTTTAGGATTCACCCTTCTTTGGTGTTGAACTGCCGGTTTGAAGTCATCTTCCATTAAAATCTTGTGTACAAAATTCCGGTTAATACCCTTTATGTCGAAAGTTTCAAGCGATGGCTCGCAGTGACTTCAAAACCTTTATGAGAGCTTTTTTCATCCTCACCAAGTCTTTAGCAATGATGATGGGTGATTTATTGTCACCTCCAAAAATGCATACCGAGATGAGGTGGTAAGTCCTTAAGTTCGACTCGAGGATCATTAGATTTTTCAATCGTTTTAATTTCCTCTTTATGAAGTTCTTGAGGAGGGAGTGATGAAGGATCATCATTGAGCATCTTCTCAATGAGAAGAATGTCCCTCGATGTCGATGGGAGCTGATCAATTTCCCATGGAACGTAATCACTGCCAAGTATGCTTCAATTTCTTCCAATAAAGTCACTTCCTCAAACGGAGTGAGGGAAGGGGAAGAGAGAGCAACGATGGGATCATCCGGGCGGGATTGCCACCGAGAATCCAAGAATTTCTTGAGAATACTCCTCCAACACAATGTCAATGACATCAATTTTGTTGACGGAATTGTCTTCATAATCGGAGTATTTCGTAACTTGATGAGATTGAAAGTAACGGCTTCCTTGTTTACCTCAAAGTAATTTCCCTTCATCAACATCGATCAATGCACGCACTGCTTTCAAGAAGCACCTCCCAAGGATGAGGGTACTTGGGATCGCATCAAATTCGACAACAACAAAGTCGGCGGGAAATGAAATGCCTACTTTCACAAATACATCCTCGGCTATACCTAGCGGATGAGAACTTGTAATGGTCCAAGCAAGCTCGAGGATCATACATGTAGGTGTAAGCCGAGGTAATGAAAGCTTTTTCCACATGGAGTGTGGCATCAAGTTAATGCTAGCACCAAGATCGCCAAGGCGGGCATTGAACTATGCCTTGAAAATCACATGGGATGAGAAATTTTCCGGGGTCTCCTAGCTTTTCGGAAGCTTTTAAGGATAACCAACAATTTTCGCTCAAAGAAGTTTTAGCCATTTCGAAATCTTTCTTTGTTATTCAACAAACTTTGATTGTTGGACCAACTTTGGCATTAGAAGAAGAAGGTCCACAAAACTAATTCGGCGCAAATCTTGAAAGATTTAGATAAGCTTCTCCATTTGTTGACTAGTTTTATCACGGAGCTTTTGGTCATTAAGCCTTGAAGGATAAGGAAGTGAAGGATTAGGAATGGTCATCTAACAAACGGTTCGGAATTTGAGGTAAGACCACCAAGGTTGGACTTGCGGTACTTCGTGGGCTTGAGTTATGCACCTTGTCCTTGATACCCTGGCTCGCTCCACATCCCTCACCGGAGAAGGATTAGGCATCGAGGGTCCCTCATAAGACTTACCACTACGAGTAGCAATAGCATTCAACTCACCTTTTGGGTTGGGAATGGTATTACTTAAGAGCTCCCAAGTTGAAGCTTGATTCTTTTGACTCATGAGACTAGCAATCATGCTTTCAATCTTGCTATGAGATTGATCAATCTTGTTACTAGTAGCTCTAAGCTCATAAGTGAAATCATTCTTCAAAGTGGTAATTTGATTTTGCATGGACACCATCTTAGCTTCATTGCTTTTGATGTAATTAGCAATGTCAATGGAAGCTTGAAGAGGTTGGGCATGCATGTTTTGTTGAGGAGCTTGGAATCGGTTTTGATTGAAATTTCCTTGATTTTGAAAACCTTGATGTTGATTTTGAAAATTCGATTCTCACTGATTTTGATTGAACTGATTATTTCTATTTTGCACATTTTGATTGTTCTGATTTTGATTAAACCCGGTTGGTCCAAGGTAATTGTTAGAACGATAGCTTAGAAGGTTTCGCCCTTGCGCTTGGTAGGAATTACCTCCCGTGTGGAACCAAGCGGCATATACGCTTCTCTTGAGTGAAGCCACCGAGGTCGGACACTCAAAATAAGGATGTGGACCACCACAAGTTTCACAACTCTTGTTCACTACATTCACTTGTTGATTGTTGTTATTTAGACTCATTTTAAGTACTGCAGGATATTTCTTCAATCTTTTTGGTGAGAGTCGTGGTATTCGGAAGGTAGATCTTTGACTCACTCCTCTCTACCGAGGAATCCCAATAATTGTGGTAAGGCCATGTTTTCAATGAGATCGTAGCACTCTTCGGGTCGCTTTTCATAAAGGTACCACCGGCAGCAAGAAGATTGATTGTGTCACGATGTCTCAATGTTAACCCGTTATAGAATGTATCTATTTGGGTGACAAGCAACATGTTGTGGTTCTGACATCGATCAATCGAAAAGCTTATAGCGCTCCCATGCCTCAATAAGGACTCATCGGATGTCGCTTAAAGTTGCCGATTTCATTCTTAGTTTCGCCACCATCGACGGTGGAAAATATTTCAAGAATTTGGAGATCATTTCGTCGAAACTATGGATTGAGTTCTTGGGAAGACGATCAAACCATGCGGTGGCATGAAGCGCCAAGGAATATGGGAAGAGATATGTTGGCGCCACTCAGGACCCCATTTTGCTTCATACTTGGGTGACCGGAGAAATTTGTCGAGATGCTTGTTGGCATCATCACCCTGTGATCCGTGAAATTGGCAAAAACTTTGGACTTGTTGAATCATGTGATGCTTAAGTCCAAAATCGGGTCCGGCGTTGACCGGCAATTGGACCGCTCGGCCCATCCATCGTGGGTTGGCAAAGCCCTCCATCGCTCGGAGATCGAGTCGGATCTTGTGGACCGTGCATCGACTTGAGGTCCGCTCCTTGGTTATGTGTCATTGTGATTTGTTCGACGGCACGATCTCTGCACGCTTGTTTGGTTACTTGCTACGCCTACGAAGCCATGAAGCGAAAAGCATGCACTTCCAAAAACAACACTTTCAATTAAAACAAGACCGAGGCAAAACACAATGAACTTAAACCAATAATCCCACGTGAAATGATCACTTCTATAAGTAAAACGACAAAGGAGGTGGAGAGACTTTATTAGGTCGAGCACAAGCTTATTAAAAACCCGCCTCTTCGTACCGCAATTTAATGTCAGCCGCCTTATACCCTCACACGCTTTGTTAAACCGATAGAAGTAAACCAAAACACGAGCGACACAAAGGCAAGTTTTAAATCTTTTGTTCGGGAACTTATAATGATAACACATCATTGAGAATGTTATATTGATTGTGTCTTCTATATTATTTAAAACAACAAGGAAAATCTTTTTGTATTTTTAATCTTTTACATATATATACAAAGAAAAGAAAAATATTTTTGTATTTTGTATTTTTATAAAACAATAACTTCACGAGGAAGGTTCTTCAAGTCACTAATCGCAAAAATCACGATATTGTCGCAACAGACACTACCAAAATTTGATTCGCTTGAAAGCGAGTGGTGAAAAACACAATATCAACGTGATATCAAAATAACCGAAGTCTATAAATTAACCTTTAGGAAAAGGGTTAATACCAAATCTCACGTGTGTGATAAAATTGATACCGAAAAGTTATTTCCTGTCGTGTCCCAACGAGGTGTGAATGGAAGGATTCGCTGAGTTTTGTGATTTATAACTTGAATTGGTTTTGATGATTTGTTTGATTTGAATTACGTTTTTCTACAAATTAATTAACGGGAAGGTAATTAAGGCAAGGGAACCCTAATAAACTACTAACTAACTACTACTAAGCCTATGAAATGATAAAACGAGGCTAAACTAAGTCCTAGGGTGCTAAAACGTAAAAACGTAAAACCGGGAAACAACCCGAGCCATAAACGTAAACTTTTTGCAATTTAAGGCTACTGTGAAATGAATTTTCCTATGTTCTATTTGACTAAAAATAATTTTAGAAAAAGTCCTAGTATTTTTTGATTTTTAAAATAATTACTACAAATTAAAAACTATTTAACACTAATTAAATGATTAAAAATATTAAACTAATTTTGAAAAATCAAAATTCACGTAAACTACTTTGATGTATGCTGGACCTAGGAAAAATAAGAAAACCTGGTATTGTTTGGGGAAATAAGCAGTGAATAAGCTAGAAAGAGCTTATAGGTAAACCCGATTTAGGGGTTAAATGGTTTGTTTGTGTAAAATCCAACGAGACAAGTCCCAAGTGCTATGGTTGAGGTTAAGTGTGAGTCGGATGATGGGTTCGAGTCCCACTATGCCAGCTTTTTCAATTTTTTTTTTTTTTGATTTTTCTTTTTGGAAACTAAAGTACCAACAAAATTAAGACTTTTACTAAAACTGAAACTTGGAAAAAGCTTGAGATAAGCTGGAAACAAATTTTATTCCTCAACCTGTTTGACAAGTTTTTTTGGACGATTTTAAACAAGCACCTCTTAGCAAAACTTTTAAGCAAAATGGAGCATGAAAAGCAAGCTTAACCGATGGTTAAGCTAACAAGATGACTAATAATTCAAATCATAAATAAATAAGCTAACATTAAGCAATAATCTATGGGAAAAACAATTGACTTTAGGAAATTAACTAAAAATCTTAAAACTAAGAAGAGTGGGGACAAGCACTAAGTTTGTTTTAATAAGCACTAAGGGAAGTCTAATAAGCTAATCCTAAGCTAAGCTATCCTAACAAAGACTAAAGCAAACCCAATAATCAATAAGAATCCTAAATAAGCTACTTAACTCTACCATAAGCTAATTAAAGGATGACGAAAAAGGACTGTGGTGCATCGCCGCAATGTGCCTGGGACCCGTTTCACTTATTTTAAGCTAAAAGAAGGGTCTCCCAACCGTAAAAGCTACAAAACCAAGGTTAGTACAAACATATAAAAAGAACTTAGTCATGGTGTTGAAAACTGGTAATGTGCTTTGAAAAAAGTCTAGATCACCGCTGGGTCATTTTGCAAACGGGAGCGTAAAAAGAAAATGTTCAAAACATGATTTTTACTTCAATTTTAACTGAGCTGGGATTCTTTTGATGCACTTAACTCGAACCAGATTTAGTTGGTAATGCAAGGCCCGAGAAAAACTAAATTTGCATATACTTCAATGTCAAATAGCTACCAAAAGAGCACTTGAACAAAGCAGCCAAGTCACTGCTCGTATGCAGCTGAGTTAGACAGATAAAAGTGATTTTTCTCGAACCAAATTTGTGCACACTTAGAAGAATTCCATTTAACCTAAAATAACAATTTGGAACCAAGAGAGTTTGACTCAAAGTAAAACGGTGAAAAGTGTTATTTGACTAATTAAAATGCTTGACCCAAACACCCTTGATTTGTGCCAAACTCTTGAAACAGTTTTAAGGAAAACTAGAACTGAGAACTTCTTTCAACTAAAGCTAAAATAAAACTTACTAATTCAAATTTAATTCCACTAACTAAGCATTTGAAAACTAAGACAAGAGAAAAAAAGGTACTTTCATTGAAAAAAAGAAACATTACAATAAAATTTGAAAATATAACACCGATTTTAAAACTAAAACTAGGGTGCCTTATAACTTGGCTACATGATCTTATTTATACTAAAAGCTGTGGTCTTCAAATCTTCACCCTTTGTGTTTGAATAAATCCCACCCTTCAACTCATAGTATAGATCACGGCAACTGAGCCATTGGTCGGGCCTTTGAAGTCGGGATCACAGCTGGACATGGGGAGAAGGAAAGGGTTTGGGTTTTGGGAAAATCCGCAAAGGAGATGGTGGAGGTTTTGGGTTTTGATGAAGTCAAGTAATTTGGAAAGTGGAGTGTTTTGATATTAGGAAAGGATTAGGGCTCATGGAATGGTAAGGGGGAGGCTAGGTATTTGGGAGGGAAAAGGAAGACTGAGAGGGAAGGGTGGGTGTCGGTCGGTCGGATGATTATTTTTGGGTCGCTGGTTAAGAGGTTTAGATTTAGGATTAAACTCGAGTCCATTTAGACACTCTCTGTGGACCATTGTGCACATTCGGATTTTCGTGGACCTAATATGAAATTTCTGAAAATGATGCAAGGGCTAGACTTGTAGATCTCAATTAATGTAAGGACCATTTTGCCATTTTGAAACTCAAGGACTAAACATGATAATTCTCAAAACTTTGAAATTTTTCACCAAAGGACTAATTATGACAACTTATGATTTCAAAAGGACCTTGGTGACTTTTCTTTTAAAATAAGTGCTCAGGGACTATTTATGTCAATTTTTGAAAGTCGGGACCTAAACCGCCAATTATGCCAACTTTGTCTGCTTTTTCATTTGTTTTCAATAATTTGCATCCAAACATATAAAACACAATTTTGAGATATTTTCAGATCTTGATGCATTTCTGAGTGTTTTTAAATGTTTGCAGCTTCAGATTGACCAAAAATGATGAGATTTACACACTCATCAATATCCCGTACAATAACAAAAGTATTGTTAAACCACCAAAGAGTTCTCACAAGAAGGAATTTATACCACAAATGCGTGGTTTCAAGAAGTTTTACCGATGATTAAAGGTGTTGTTATTAGATTTCATTATTGATGTAATGTTTCTTTATATGTCGCTTTGATACATGTTAAGACTTTTTATATCTGAATTATCACATGTTACAACCGCTTGCGCTACATTTTGATTTTCTCACGCTCTATTTTGAATTTTATACAAAACACTTACCACAATATCGATATCAGCATTATTCAGTTGCTAGAAACCGCCGCCAGAGTACTTAGTTTAAGAAAAATTTCTTAGAGAAATACGTCGCCTGCTTTCATCTAAAAAATAAGGGATGCCCGATACATACCTCCTATGATGAGACAATATAGGTTTTTAGTCAAAATGTACAAACCACGATACACACCGTACAAAATTTTGATGCATGCAACCATTGGATGAGCATTGATTGGGATGACTAACTCGTATGCCTAATATTACCAAAAAATATGTCAAGATCCTATTACAAGAGGACGCTTCTTCATAAACCAATAATTTATCAAGCACATCCGTTACCACACAATTAGTCTCATATTTTGTCCCTCATTTTCCCTATTGATTCGCTATGGGTATGAATATCTCACCCCAAAAATAAGTTCCCTCTTCTTTATACACTTTTCGTCTTAAGTGTTGTTTGTTTTTCAGATTATCTCTCATCCGCAAAACCATGTCTGCAGGTAAGAGGTAGATCTAAAGTCTCATATGCATGGATGAAGACTTTGTTTTGTGCAATATGAAGTACTTATGTTTTTTATTTTTTTCTTTTTATAATAATAAACCTTTTGTAATATGGTTCAAAATGGGTTAATCGTAAAAAACGTAAGAAAACGAAATAACCGTATTTAAAACGAAACATGAACGAAACATAAAAACGGACTAAAAAATACTAAAACGGATTAAAACGCTAAAAAAGACTAAAACGAAAAAATAGTCGAAACGTAAAAATGGCGAAAACATAAATAAAAAGATCAAATGTAAAAGAGATGTAAGATATGAGAAACGATGTATGTTTTGTGAAGAGAAGATGAAGTAAAAAAGAGCAGAAGTTTAAAAAATAATGTCTGAAATTTAGAAAAGGAAATAAGTGAAAAAACACTTATGCCAAGAAAAAAAACAACAGTTAAACCTCTCGCCTCCCGCACAAAAGAAGAGGAAAAAAACACTTTTTTAAAACGACACATTACACTTTTCGTACTTCCACTTTCAACACATTCCACTTTCAACACATTTCAAACCCTAATTTCACCAAATCGATTGGTACGGTTATTATTTAGTACTCGTATTATATTATTTTATTATTCTGATGCTGTATGATGCGTTGATGAATTGTTCTAAACCATTGATTGATTTTGATTTCAGGTTATAGAAATGGAAGGAACTAAGACCGCAAAAAAATCATCCAGGTATGATTTCGGTTGATTTTGTTCGAATATTTTATGAAACATGTGAATTTGATTTTATGCTAATTATTATAGATATAGTGCTTTATTTTGATATAATTGTCAATAAATGCTTTATAATTTTTGTAATTCGTGACTCTGAGCGTATGTTGAATTGATTTAGGTTAAGTTATGATAGTTTGTATTAGATTTATGTTGAATTGATAGTTATTCTCTGAGGTTTTAATTATTAGATTTATGAATAAATTAATTAGTTTATTTTTATATTAGATGTATGTTGAATTGATTTAGGTTAAGTTATGATAGTTTGTATTAGATTTATGTTGAATTGATAGTTATTCTCTGAGGTTTTAATTATTAGATTTATGAATAAATTAATTAGTTTATTTTTATATTAGATGTATGTTGAATTGATTTAGGTTAATAAGGATGTGGTGGGAAGATGATTAAAGGGCAGGGGAGTATGCTTCCCTCTTGTTTAGGCTACATTTGAAATGTTAGCATACTTCTTATGCCCCACGAAAGTATTAGAACCAAATAAATTTATGCAGAATTACTAATGCTTTACATCTTAGTAAATAAGCCGTTTCAAGAGTGTTAGGAATCGCTTATCTAAACTATATATTACTTGTGACTATTACAATGGCAAGCATAACTACATGTGAGTGAGTTTCGAATAAACAACTTAAAAGTTGCTTATTACAAACCACTGGCAAAACAGAACAAAAAGTGACCGGGCGCACATTATTTTTAGAAGTACGTATGTGGTTTTTCCCCGTTCAAGTTACTTGGGGAGGGCGGGCCTTTTTTACTAAGATGTACGCGGCCGCACCGGGTTAATCTCGGGGCAGTTTCCGACCCTTTCCTGGCCACCTCCAAATGTACACACCTAGCGAGGTTGAACACTTGACCTCTTGTTTGAAAGCCAAAGAACTTACCATTAGGCCATATGGTGGTGGTTATGAAAGAAAAGGTACGATTTCATTAAAACTATTAAGTTGAATATTAAACTATTAATTGACATTACTAAATAATAACAAGAAAAAGAATATGTTTTAGACCAGGTGCATTTAAGAAAAATAATACTCTTTCAAGATGTTCCGTGACATGCTGAGACCCCCTAGTTCCGCCACTGGCTTAATAAATGATAATGAAAAGAAGAAAAGATAATAATACCAGATAATGGAGAGTCGTCATTGAGTTTGATTGATTTAGATTGTGAACCAATATTAGTACTAAGACTATTACATGTTGACAAAGTAGTCTTGTGACATCTTGGAATAAATTTATGGGTGATGGACAAAACATGATAACATCGTAACATAACTTTGGGTGTTGGTCTCTCTCCAACAGTGTTTACAAGTATAAATGATGTCTGCAACCCCCTTAATCTAGCCAGTCTATCACCCGACAACTATCTGGCCACAATGAGCTTCTAACCTACCTTTCAAGTTTGTGTTTGCAATCTCTCATCATATAATCTACAATGACCTCACCATGGCTATATACTCTTTAATTTGCCCACTAATCTCTCATCATATAATCTCTCATCATTTCTTTTGCTTGAATTCACCACTGCATTTCTAATTAGTTTACTGCATTTCTCCAAATATTTGCTGATGTTCTTTGTTTTTGTTTTCAGGTGCACAAGCTCTTCGTCAAGCAGGGTGGAAACGCTCGATTCACCATTCGTGCTCAATAATGTAATCGACCCCCATGAAAAAAACAGCTTGTATTAGTGAGTAACCCCGATAAAAAGTTACTCCCTTATCAGTTAGAGGGCATAAAATGGCTGTGGCGTCTGCACTGCCAAGGTGAAGGCGGCATCCTTGGCGATGACATGGGTCTCGGGAAAACCCTTCAGGCATTGCAGATTTCTCATAAGTAACTCTTTATAAGTATCACCGCACCTTGTGTTATGTTTAACCAATTACAAGTGTCATTGCAGATTTGTACCTTCATAGGTTCTCTTATTAAATCTGGTCTGACCATGCGAGCGCTTATTGTTGCACCAACAACACTTTTAGACAACTGGTGCGATGAGTTTGATGCAGTTGGGGTGCCTGCACGTTTATACTACGGGACTGCAAAAGAAAAAGAGCTTAACCATGTACTCAAGGTAAGTAACTTAAGCTAATTCTTTTTTATTGTTTTATATTTTTTTGTGATAGCCTTAATTACTACATCCCTATGAAGTGAATTTAGACCCTGAGTCAAAGGCGGAATCTTTAGGGTAAATATTCTACTTGGTATTTAGTTATTTGACCCCCTTACAAATTAGGAAATCAAAAGTCAATCTCAAGCTCGGCACAATGGTTCCAAACAGAATCTCTCATCTGCTTATATCTTCACAATCCTATATTATTACGTAGTTTTTTTGGGTAACCACAATCCTATATTCCTATTACTTGCATATGGATGATTAAGTGTTTCATGTTTTTTAATCATATATATCCATAATTTATTGATTCAATTAGTTATTTTAGATTTTGAGGTTGTGGATTATTATAGCGAATCCACACTGCCAAGTTCGCCTTTGATAATTTTGTAATCTGCCATTGTAATTTTGCTGGCCAAATGTGCTTCTAATTTTCCAGTTATTCGATTGTGTCGTACTCAGTTTCGGATAGCAGTTCACGTTAATTGTATGCCTTATTCAACAGTTTTTCTATCTTAGGTACTTTGGCAATTTGAGTTGGTATCTTTTGCGTTGCAGTTTTACTTGTATGAGGTCTTATATGCAGCTATTATTTGTGATATGGGTAGTTTTGTTATATATGAAGAGCACAAGTTTCTAAGCTTTGATCTCGGC
Source organism: Chrysanthemum makinoi (assembly GCA_910596185.1). Lineage (NCBI taxonomy): Eukaryota > Viridiplantae > Streptophyta > Magnoliopsida > Asterales > Asteraceae > Chrysanthemum > Chrysanthemum makinoi. The sequence goes on from OU343225.1 coordinate 221,420,158, forward strand.
CCCCCTAAGAAAAGTGGTCAAGTTCCGCCACCGCCCTTAGTTATATTACAAAGCTATACTAAAAAAGTTCATTTTTTTTACCTTCATTAGACTTTCATATGATATCCGAAACTCCTATTAACAGCTTCAACCACTATACAAATCGTGGTTTTAATTATGGTTTCACTTGTAGGGTAATGGCATCCTGGTTACAACTTATGACACTCTCGTGCATAACATACGTGCTCTGTCCAGGCTCTGGAATTATGTGGTACTTGATGAGGTACCTTTCCACTGTTTTATCAATTGTTACGACTTTACATGTCTAGTATGCATCAACATCTTTTTAATTTTTACTAAATTTTAAACAGGGACACATGATCAAAAATCGTAAAACGAAAAGAAGTGAATGCGTGCTTCAAGTTCCTGCTGAGCACCGTATCGTTGTTGCTGGAACCCCTATAATGAACAACATTGATGTAAGTTTATTTTTGTATATGATCTTCTTTTTAGTTTTTATTTCAAAACACCTTATATTTATCTCTTTCTCGTACCAGGAAATGCGGTCTCTTCTGAATTTCTGTGTGCCCCATAAGTTTCCGAATCTCAAAAAGTAAGTTCAACTTTTGATGTTTCTTTTACAGCAAAACATAACATTTGACATGCTTTTTCTCTTAGTTTTCAAGAAACTCGTAGCCGGCCCATTGTACAGGGAAAACATAGAAGTGCAAATGCTGAAGCAAAACTTCGTTATCGAGCTGCATCCAAAGTTATAAGTTCTCTCTTTCATAGACGATTATTTTATATCCACCTGCATCTTAGTATCTGTAAGTTCTAAGTTTTTTTTAAACAATAAACAGCTCATAAAAACGGATATTGAAGCTTATCATCTCAGAAGAGAAAAGGAGAAAGTATTAACACTAAAAAAGAAACATGAATTCACAGTGTGGTTAAAGCTTTCAAGTTTCCAGGTATGGTAACAGTATTTGTATCTCTTGCAGCCATCACGGTATGGTACTGTCAATATACACACATTCACCACAAATTTAACAACCTCTTGCAGCAATATTTGTATGAAGAGTTTGTTACCCATGCTAGATCAGCCATCTCTCAGGCACCTCTTGCTGCCATTACGGTATTTAATTTTTTGGTTTCCTAAGTGATTATAGTGTAATTACAAGACACAAACTGTAGTAAACTCAGGGATTAATGGTTTATATTCTGATAAAACAGATCTTAAAAAAGGTCTGTGATGACCCTGCTTTGCTTAAAGTAGCTGAACAACCAAACGAGGAAAGTGAATTCAGAGAGGTCAAGGATGATGGAGCTTCTAGCGCTTATTGTTGGAGATGGAAAACATACTGCAAAGATGCCAGGCAAAAAATATTAACTTCGAATCTTGCAAAATCTCATTTTTAAAGTCTTTTGTGGTAAGGATTATGATTTGCCTGATATTTTAGATGTATTTCAAACATAGACTGATTTTTTATCTTTTTTTATATATAGCATGACATGTGTCGAGATGGACACCATGTTTTAATCTTCTCACATCGGAAATATATGTTGAGCAAGATTGAGGTATGCTAAGTTTTATCAACAGAAATCTCGGCCCAAATAATAGCAATTCAACCTGATTTTTTTTGCCTCTTGTCTGTAGGATATCCTCAAGTTACATTACAAATGTGGCCGCTTAGACGGCGACACTAGTTCTAAAAACAGAACCAAGACCATAAAGGTTGGTATTTAGTTAACTAATCAAATAATAATTGACAAAAAATTGAAAATTCTATTTTATCAGGATTTTCAAGCTGGGACTGTTCAAATACTACTGATAATGTCCAAAGTTGGTGGGGTGGGCATCACGCTTACTAGGGCTGACCGTGTCATAGTGGTCGACCCCGCTTGGAACCCAAGGTTCCTTTTTTTTTCACTTGACAATCTTAAGTTGTAAATTTAAATGACCTAATTCATTTTATCTTTTTAAATCTTCAGTATTGATAACCAGAGCATCTGCCGGGCATACCGGCTCGGACAAGAAAATGAAGTTCTGGTTTACCGCCTTATAACATGCGGGACGGCTGAAGAAGTTATCTACAAAAACCAGGTATATATTTTTGTTTTTAATATACATCTTAAATTTTGCACTTCATATTTATAAATCTTTTTTAAAAATTTACGTGACAGATCCACAAGGTTATGCTCTTGAAAGAAGTGATTGAAGAGGAAACACCCTACTCTTACTTCAGTGCAAAGGTGATTATGTGTTCTTTTTTAACTCATTTGTAGCCGGGTACCGGTGTGATTATATTTTTTGGCGATGGACCTTTTTACGAATTGTTTTTATAAAATGGGTCTCTGGGATTGCCAATTAAAACTGGTAAGGCTTAATTACATCCCAGTTGCTCAGAATTTTTAGAAGGGGTTGGTGTGTATTGGTCTGGTGTGTTTTTTAGATGGCTGTTACAATTTTTGAAGTGGTGATTTCCATATTAAGTAATTGTTTATGCTGAAAATGGCGATAATCTAAATCCTTTATAAGATAGTATAGATACAGATATTGATGTATGTTTGTGTGTGCTATGACAGGAGATAAAAGCAATGTTTAGCATTAGGGAAGGAGGCTTCGACATTTCAGCAACACAAATTCAGTTAGCTAATGAACATGACCATGAGATAACTGATCCTTTCGTGCAAGCCCAAATGGACTTTCTAAATCAAGCACCCCAAACAGCGGGTATCACTTATCATTCCCTGCTTTTCTCAAAAGCGGCTGCTCTAGAACCAAGGTCAGTATTTTTTTAGGATTTCACTTTTATCAAAGTATGATTAATAATTTTTTTGAATATAGGAAAATTGATTGTTGTGTGTGTATTTACTGGTCCTACTTTATCAGGGATATAAAAGTCTTTAAACCTACGGACATAACTACTCATCAGAACAATACCATCCAAAGGTTATCAAGAGCCCCAAAACAGGTATGTTTGCACTTTTCAAAAGTTTTTAAGTTGCCAAATTTTGAACCAACAACTTTTCTCTTATAAACTTTTTATTTTTCACATAATGATGCAGGTGCATTCCGAGGGTAGTGAGTCTAAGACACAGAGGCCTCTAGGACTGAGCATAAAGGATCATGGTCAACGAAGGCCTCTAGGACTGAGCTTAAAGGATCCTGGTCAAAGAAGCAAAGAAAAGAAAACACCTTTTCTGCGACCAGAATCAAGAGCAGAGAAACAAGTATGTTTGTTTTTTGCTTATAATAATATGAAAGTAAGAAGGGAGTCATAATGGTTTATTTTTCCCAAGGTCCCAAGTTATAAGACGTCTTCCGAGGGTAGTGAATCTAAGACACATAGGCCTCTAGGACTGAGTTTAAAGGATCATGGTCAACAAAGGCCTCTAGGACTGAGCTTAAAGGATCCTGGTCAAAGAAGCACAGAGAAGAAAACACCTTTTCTGCGACCAGAATCAAGAGCAGAAAATCAAGTATGTTTGTTCTTTGCACCCTAAAAATGCTAATTTAAAAGTTTTAAGGTGCCAGTAGTCTTTTGTTATAATAATATGAAAGTAAGAAGGGAGTCATATTGGTTTATTTTCCCAGGCCCCAAGTTATAAGCCGTCTTCCGAGGGTTGTGAATCTAAGACACAGAGGCCTCTAGGACTGAGCTTAAAGGATCATGGTCAACGAAGGCCTCTAGGACTGAGCTTAAAGGATCCTGGTCAAAGAAGCACAGAGAAGAAAACACCTTTTCTGCGACCAGAATCAAGAGCAGAAAAACAGGTATGTTTGTTTTTTGCACCCTAAAAATGCTAATTTAAAAGTTTTAAGGTGCCAGTAGTCTTTTGTTAATGGTTTATTTTTCCAGGTCCCAAGTTATAAGCCGTCCTCGTCTGGGGCTCATGTGACACATTCCGAAAGTAGTGAGTCTAAGACACGGAGGCCTCTAGGACTGAGCTTAAAGGATTATGGTCAACGAAACAGAGAAAAGGAAAAAGCTGTTCTGGCTGGTGCTGATCATAAGTATAGAAGACCGTACAACTCATATCCGCCAAGACCCAAGCAAAGAGCTGGTTTGGAGCAACAAGCTTCTTTGCAGGATAAACGACTTTTGGGGATACGGAAAACGCTCACCTGGTTTTGCTCAGGCTGTTCAGCCTCTCTTTGCACGTGTTGATCCGCCAAGACCCAAGCAAAGAGCTGGTTGGGAGCAACAAGCTTCTTCACAAGATAAAGGACCTGTTAGCGATATGGGAAAACGCTCACCTGGGTTTGCTCAGGCTGTTCAGCCTCTCTTGCACGTGGTTGATCCGCCAAGACCCAAGCAAAGAGCTGGTTGGGAGCAAGAAGCTTCTTCACAAGATAAACGACCTGTTAGTGATATGGGAAAACGCTCACCTGGATTTGCTCAGGCTGTTCAGCCTCCCTTTTCTCTTACAGCCCAGGTCCAGTCACACGAGGCCACCCCTCAGCAACAACCTCAGGCACCATCAGTGGGTCCAAAATTGTAAATCAATTTGGATGTTTTTAGGATGGGTGGTGATGTTCAATCTTAGGGGGCTATTTAGATCATATACTGTTTTTAGATCCTTTATCTTTTCAATTTCGGTGTGTTAATACAATTTGGCCAAAGACTTTGGCATGAGCTTTCTTAAGCTTTTAAAGAGCTATAAGCTTTTAGTTTTTGAATAAAGTTAGAAATTAAGAAACAGCCCTGTTTTGGTTCCCTTAGCTAGAAAGCTTTTAATTATAAAAAAGCTCCTAATATTTGTGGAGCTGTTTACTCCTAATATTATTAATTATTAATATACCTTTTAGATATTTTCATGAGTTGATGGCAATACATATGGGCTAAAACCAAACAAAGTCTTACGCCCGCTTAGTTTGAAATGGGTTTATGATTAATTTAAATTTAGATTTAAATATTTGGGTTTGATGTAAAAAAATTAATGATAAGAAAGAAAATAATATTATATATATATATATATATATATATATATATATATATATATAATAATAATATTTTAATAATTAATTAAAAATTATTTATTTATTAGTGGGTTCACTTAAATAAAAGATGAAGGAATTTTTGATCCATAGGATGTTATCCGCCTTACAAAATCTTAATCCTTAGATACCCTTCAAGGTATTACACAATGCATAATATTTCACATTGGTTCCTATATTTTAAAGCCAACTTTTAAAACAAACATAGTTTATTTTTTTTAAACCAAAAACTCAAGCCAACTCTCTAAACCAAACAGGCCCTTAATACTTTTACATTTTATTACATCACTAGTTGGTGATTAACATATAGATTAAATTCTTAAATCCAATTTATAAAAAATGAGATAAAGGTTATATAGACATTTCAATGAACCTCCTAACATTTCAATGATTTACAAATGATTAAATCCAATTTATATTTTGATGTTATCGTAGAAGGGATTATAGAAACAAATTTAAAAAAAAAAGCCGCCACCATCCTACATGTATCTTTATGTTTATGTTTGTTTGTTTCAATATCTGTAGTTAAATGTAGCCAGCTTCGCTTAAGAACGCCATTCTTTTCATGCTTGTAACATAATATTTTTGATGCCACCACTAATCGCCTATCCAACCAAACCCATTGTTTCTACCGTAAGCCTCCAACGCTAAACCCTTAAAAAGACCTCGATAGTTGTTCCTAGGTGTTTTAAAGTTATGGAGGTTTGATCTAGTCTCAAGCCTATGGTAATCTATATACTATGACAAGGTAATGAGTGTTTATCTTCCATTTCCATTTGCTATATTTCATATACACCCGAGAGATGAGAGAATCCAAACACCCTTTGTGAGGTGCTAGTATATAATTTTCCGCTTGTTATGACTATTGGGGTGTTTTTACTTGTTGAGAATTATGTTAAACCAATGCTTCATGACCGTAGAACATATAAATTGATTGCCAAGACATTACTTTGCTTAAGACAAGCAAATACCAAGTGTAGGGATATTTGATAAGGATTTAAAACGTATTTCATTTTAAGGTGTCATTTAAGCCCTTAATCGCCCACTTTATATCCGGCATCGCTTAATTTCGCTCTTTTAAGTCTCTTGAGGCAAAATCGGAATGATGCTTATTTGGACGAAAATGATGAATATATGAAGAAATGACTAAGTCAAGATCAAAGACTCAAGCTGCTGAATTGAAGTTGACGCATGTCCCCAATCAAAGGGGCGACGTCCCCTTTATGCTAATTAAAATCTCGCACTGACTCGTAGACTTTTGATAAATACACCGACGGCGTCACCTTTGAAAGAGGTGGCGCCATGAAGACTTTTCATCCAGCATCGCCTAGATCCGTAATCGACGACGCCATCGCTGGGTTCGGACGGCACATACAACTACAATGTGACACCGCCCCAACGATTACTGGCTAAGACGAAAACCCTAATGACGGCGACGACGGCGCCCGTCCATCTTTTAATGGCCGCAAGTGTAAAATTATATATAGAAATCGAATTTTCATAATTTTAAGAGGTAGACTTGTGGAGTAAAACCCTAAACGCTTGGAGTCCGACTGGACAAGATTGTAGGGTCCCAAACCTATTTTACACTACAAGATAAGTGTTTTATTCCCTTGATTTCATTATGTCTCCATTGATTTTGTATGTATGCATGTTTAACATGTCCTACTAAATTTCTTGTGTGTTTGCTTAGATCTATGAAACCTGGTTATTAATTATTGATTGGTTGTCTCTTTTCTTAATTGTAATTGGCCTAGGAGTGTAATTAGGCTATCGTTGTGTTTGAATGATTGAGTAATCTTTGTGAACCTTAGTTTATGAATCACTTAGCGGATTTGTAGTCTAAACATCCAAAGATAACCCTTAAAGTTAGTTTATGAATCATAGAGAATTTCGTAGGCAATAACCTTAAGGTAGTCTCAAAGAGTTAGGGAAAAAGGCACACCCTACGACCTTAGAAAAAACAACGCGTTAAGAATAAGGACGTGACAATTCAACCATCAATAAAAGATAACTATGGAGTAATAGTGATGAGTGTCTAAATACTCATCATTTTTATATCGTTAATGCCAAAAACATCCTAAAACACTCAAATGCTTCAAAATGATAAAAAATATTACAAATAAGTGTTTTATGTGTTTTAAATGCAAAAACATCAAAATCAGATGAAAAACGTATCAAGTTTGCATAATTGCTTTAGTCCCCAAGTTTCAAAAATTGTCAAAATTAGTCCCCGGTAATTCAAAAACTTGTAAAATGTCATTTAAGGTCCATGAGATTCAAAAGTTGTCAAAACAAACCCTTTAAAGTTTAAAATCACAAATTGACAACTTTAGTCCTTTAACTTTGAAAATTGTCAAAAATAGTCCTTGGTTAATTTAAAAAGTGAAATTTATCAAATTTTAACCTCAGACTATTTATAAATGACAAAATTGGTCCTTATGATAAACTTTTGGAAAATTACAAGTTAGGCCTTTAAAGTTTCAAAGTTGACAATTTTAGTCCTTGGACTTATAAAAATGGAATTTTATGAAACATTTGTCCTTGTACTATTAATGAATGGCAAGTTAGGCCCTTGTATTAACTTTGGGAATGTTACATGTTCACCCTCACTTTTCACCAAATTACAATATTGGTCCTCAGGCTTAAATCAAACCAAACGGACCTTTGATATTAAGAAGTCCAAATCCAGTCCTAAACCCGGCTAGCCCAACACCTGCCCAATATTTAAAACAGATAACCCCTTCCACTGTTCATCCTCAACCTCAACACTGCTTCCACCACACCTCGACACTGCTACCACCACCTCACTATATCCTCTCCACCTCACCACCACTTGTATACCAACCCCCCTCCACCTTCACAACCTCCCAAAGTGCATTAATTGCACCGAACCGCCTCAAGCAACCTTTTAGGACTTTTTGCCAAAAGCAATTTTGATGGTCGAGATGAGTCATAAGTGATCCAATGACCAAGATTATTGATGGGATTTGACGACAACTCAAGTGGAACTCCAACACTATAAAAAGAGAGAAGAAGAGAAGGATACAACTACTCTTGGGCTAGCCAATTGTCACTAGTGTAACTTAAATTTAAACTTGCTTTCGTAGAGTAAATCTTTAATGTTTTCTTAGTATAATTGTTATTTTAAACTTTCAATAGTGTAATAGAACCATTTGATTTCAGCTTAATACATCTCTTTTAATTTCATGTTCTATCTTAAGTCCTTTTAATTTCAAAGCCTTTTCATATCTGTTTGATCATAGTTGATTATATGGACTCAATTAAGCACACTTAGTTCCCTCACAAAGCCAAATGAGCTTTTAGATACATATAAACAAAGAATGATCTTTAAATTAGAAAATCACTAAAAAATAGAGAAAATGGAAAAATAATCAAAAATATTGGGATAATGAAGAAGATGATGAAGCTAGGTTGAATTTGGAGTGCTATGGGTATTAGGAGCTTATTGGTAAGCTAATAGGTGTAACCTTGTCCATTTGTTCTATGTCTCAGTCCTATTCTCATTTGTAAGCATTTTTTCCAAATTTTGCAATTTATCGCTCCTATTTATTATATGTTGTGATTTTTGTATCTTTATGCTTATTTGTTGTTGTTAAGTGTTTGTAAGTTTTAAATTTGCATGTTTATGTATCGGCCATGGTTGCCTTTTATTTCATTTTCTAGTCAAAATGGATCATGAGTGATCTTTGTTGATTGTTGTTATGTTCATTGTTTTTCTCGTTATATTGTCATTATTATATGTTATGATGATGTTTGATTCAAAGTTATGGTCTTATCACTCATATTTTGGAATTCCAAAATTCATGAAGTTTTGTGTGTTTGGATTGGTTGAATGTTTTGTGCTTAACTGAGTCTAGGGTGTTAATTGTGGTTGATACATAGTACACTAAGTTCCTTGAGGTCCACAAGCCATCAAGTCTATGGTATACTTATGCAAAAGTCAAAATCAACAATCTTGGTACTTAAGTGGTCACTGAATGAATTTTACAAGTCCAAATCTTTAATATGTTTTTAAATGTTGTTTATATCTGTTAATTTCATGTTCCTAATGTTTATTATAACATGTTTTGTGATTAAATTCAGATCAAAGTTGAAAGTCAATTTGATCATAAACTCAAAAGTCAAAAATTACCTAAAACCTGGCTGAATTAAATAGATAATTTTGTGTAGCTTTTAATACTTAGTTTTAGAACCTGTGTTTATAGTATGTTTTAAATTTAGTTGCTTAAGAAAATTATAAAAATATTAGCTTGTATCTTCTTAGCTTGTTAACCGCTTTTACTCAAATTTTCTTTTTAGTCCTTCTCACAAACCATGCCTCACGGTATTGTTTATGTCATCAAGTTCATAAGCTTGCATAAGCTTCATGACTTGACCCTAGCTTGTGTATTTTACTGATTTGTGTAGCCCTTCTAGTCTAGTTGTTATATTCATGTTTGCTTTTACCTTTTTAGCTTATCTAGATAAAGCTTAATCACTCAATATCTTTTGTCTCACCAAACTCACTTCAATCAAGC
>OU343225.1:221429779-221443080 GCA_910596185.1 Chrysanthemum makinoi
AATACAAACTCAAGATGCAACATCAAAAACAAAGTAGCCTTGCTAAGCTTTTGCCAAGCCAAGTTGATAACGGGATGAAGCATCAATGGCTAAAAGGCAAGGTGTGAGCGTTGATCGAATCTATGCAAGACATTACTAGGGTCAAACTTCCATTCAGGTGGCAAGATAATGGTTTTAGGAGGGATTTTAGACAGGTTTTACCGTCATAAGACGGAACACGAAGGCCAGATTGTAGATTCGAGTCTAATGATGTCACTCATTGGTCTAGAATTCAAAAAATGCGTTAACCATAACACATGAGGGCAATGCATTGCACCCATTGTTTTCAAACTTCCTATTACGAGTTGGTGATGGAGTTGAAGAGGTCATCGATGAAGACTATGTACGCATACCTGATGACATGACGATTCCATACACGAAGATGCCGCCTCAAAGGATGCATTGATTAATGAAGTGTTTCCTTCCTTTTCCACCAATGCTCATTCACCTAACATATAGTTTCAAGAGCAATTTTATCCACTAAAATGAACATGTTGACAAAGATTAATGATATGTTGATTGGACAGTGTTCTGGCTAAGAGAAGATTTATTATAGTTTCGGATGAAGTAAGACGACACCCATAACTTATATCCTTTGAATTCTTAAACTCGCTTAACGTGAGCGGATTGCCTCCTCATTACTTGCGTTTGAAAATTGGATGCCCGATTATTCTTTTAAGGAATCTCGATCCGGCAAATGGATTATGTAATGGCACGAGGTTGATATGCAAACGTTTTGATCCTAATCTCATCAATGCTGAGATTGCTGTCGAACAGCACGCTGGATTAGAGTGCTCTTGCCAAGAATTCCTCTTGCTCCATATGAAGAAGACATGTTTCCTTTCAAACTAAAGAGAACACAATTTGTGCGACTTAGCTTTGCAATGACTATTAATAAAGCTCAGGGCCAAACAATTCCAAATGTGGGTGTCTATTTGCCTGATTCTGTTTTCTCGCATGGCCAACTTTATGTGGCATTGTCTAGAGGGATATCCCGTAGAATAACAAAAGTATTGGTTAAACCAGTCAAAGAGTTCCGTCAAGAAGGAATTTATACCACAAATGTCGTGTTTCAAGAAGTTTTACGCGATGATTAGTGTGTGTTGTTAGTATTTCATCATTGATGTAATGTTTTCTTTATATGTCGTTTGATACATGTTAAGACTTTTTGTTATCGTTGAATTATCACATGTTACAACCGTTTGCAGTTACATTTTGATTTTCTCACGTTCTATTTTGAATTTTATACAAAACACTTACCACAATATCGCATATCGTTAATTATCTGTTGCTAGAAACCGCTGCCGCCAGAGTACTCGCCTAGTTTAAGAAAATTCCTCTTAGAGAAATACGTCGGATTTTCATCTAAAAAATAAGGGATGCCCGATACATACCCTCCCTATGATGAGACAATATAGGTTTTTAGTCAAAATGTACAAACCACGATACACACCGTACAAAATTTTGATGCATGCAACCATTGGATGAGCATTGATTGGGATGACTAACTCGTATGCCTAATAATATGCCTAAAAATATGTGTCAGCATCCTATTGGGGACAGTAGAGGGACCCGCTTCTTCATAAACCAATAATTTATTGCCACATCTATTAGTCACACAATTAGTCTCATATTTTAGGCCTCCCAATCATTTTCCTCATTGGATTCGCTATGGGGTATGAATATCTCACCCCAAAAAATAAGTTCGCCCCCTTCTTTATACACTTTTCGTACTTAGGTGTTGTTTGTTTTTTCAGAGCTCTTATCTCTTCATCTGCAAACCATGTCTGCAGAAGAAGAGGTAGATCTAAAGTCTTCATATGCATGGATGAAGACTTTTGTTTTTGTGCTATTGAAGTACTTATGTTATTTTATATTTTTTTCTTTTTTTGCGCAATAAATCCTTTTGTAATATGGTTCAAATGGGTTAATCAGAAAAACGTAAGAAAACGAAATAAATGCATCTAAAACGTGAAAAAAATGAACTAAAACATAAAAAACCGGACGGAAAAAATAATAAAACGATTAAAACGTTAAAAAAGACGAAAACGTAAAAAAATACGAAAACGTAAAAATGGGCGAAAAACATAAATAAAAGACCGAAATGTAAAGGATGTAAGATATCGGAAACAGATGTAAGGTTTGTGAAAGAAGAGGTGAATGAGTTAAAGAATATAAGAAGTGAAAAATAATGTCCTGAAATTTAAGGAAATAAGTGAAAAAAACACTCCTATGTCAAGAAAAAAAAACAAACAAAACCTCTCTGCCTCCCTGCATAAAGTTAAGAAGAAAAAAACACTTTTTTAAAACGACACCTTACACTTTTCGTACTTCACTTTCAACACATTCCAAACCCTAATCTCACACACACACACTCCCGCCTTAAAACTCCCGATCCCAAATCACAACTATTTTCTCTCTCTCTCTCTCTCTCTCTCTCCGACACACACATTTCAAACCCTAATTTCACCAAATCGATTGGTACGGTTATTATTTAGTACTCGTATTATATTATTTTATTATTCTGATGCTGTATGATGCGTTGATGAATTGTTCTAAACCATTGATTGATTTTGATTTCAGGTTATAGAAATGGAAGGAACTAAGACCGCAAAAAAATCATCCAGGTATGATTTCGGTTGATTTTGTTCGAATATTTTATGAAACATGTGAATTTGATTTTATGCTAATTATTATAGATATAGTGCTTTATTTTGATATAATTGTCAATAAATGCTTTATAATTTTTGTAATTCGTGACTCTGAGCGTATGTTGAATTGATTTAGGTTAAGTTATGATAGTTTGTATTAGATTTATGTTGAATTGATAGTTATTCTCTGAGGTTTTAATTATTAGATTTATGAATAAATTAATTAGTTTATTTTTATATTAGATGTATGTTGAATTGATTTAGGTTAAGTTATGATAGTTTGTATTAGATTTATGTTGAATTGATAGTTATTCTCTGAGGTTTTAATTATTAGATTTATGAATAAATTAATTAGTTTATTTTTATATTAGATGTATGTTGAATTGATTTAGGTTAAGTTATGATAGTTTGTATTAGATTTATGTTGAATTGATAGTTATTCTCTGAGGTTTTAATTATTAGATTTATGAATAAATTAATTAGTTTATTTTTATATTAGATGTATGTTGAATTGATTTAGGTTAAGTTATGATAGTTTGTATTAGATTTATGTTGAATTGATAGTTATTCTCTGAGGTTTTAATTATTAGATTTATGAATAAATTAATTAGTTTATTTTTATATTAGATGTATGTTGAATTGATTTAGGTTAATAAGGATGTGGTGGGAAGATGATTAAAGGGCAGGGGAGTATGCTTCCCTCTTGTTTAGGCTACATTTGAAATGTTAGCATACTTCTTATGCCCCACGAAAGTATTAGAACCAAATAAATTTATGCAGAATTACTAATGCTTTACATCTTAGTAAATAAGCCGTTTCAAGAGTGTTAGGAATCGCTTATCTAAACTATATATTACTTGTGACTATTACAATGGCAAGCATAACTACATGTGAGTGAGTTTCGAATAAACAACTTAAAAGTTGCTTATTACAAACCACTGGCAAAACAGAACAAAAAGTGACCGGGCGCACATTATTTTTAGAAGTACGTATGTGGTTTTTCCCCGTTCAAGTTACTTGGGGAGGGCGGGCCTTTTTTACTAAGATGTACGCGGCCGCACCGGGTTAATCTCGGGGCAGTTTCCGACCCTTTCCTGGCCACCTCCAAATGTACACACCTAGCGAGGTTGAACACTTGACCTCTTGTTTGAAAGCCAAAGAACTTACCATTAGGCCATATGGTGGTGGTTATGAAAGAAAAGGTACGATTAAAACTATTAAGTTGAATATTAAACTATTAATTGACATTACTAAATAATAACAAGAAAAAGAATATGTTTTAGACCAGGTGCATTTAAGAAAAATAATACTCTTTCAAGATGTTCCGTGACATGCTGAGACCCCCTAGTTCCGCCACTGGCTTAATAAATGATAATGAAAAGAAGAAAAGATAATAATACCAGATAATGGAGAGTCGTCATTGAGTTTGATTGATTTAGATTGTGAACCAATATTAGTACTAAGACTATTACATGTTGACAAAGTAGTCTTGTGACATCTTGGAATAAATTTATGGGTGATGGACAAAACATGATAACATCGTAACATAACTTTGGGTGTTGGTCTCTCTCCAACAGTGTTTACAAGTATAAATGATGTCTGCAACCCCCTTAATCTAGCCAGTCTATCACCCGACAACTATCTGGCCACAATGAGCTTCTAACCTACCTTTCAAGTTTGTGTTTGCAATCTCTCATCATATAATCTACAATGACCTCACCATGGCTATATACTCTTTAATTTGCCCACTAATCTCTCATCATATAATCTCTCATCATTTCTTTTGCTTGAATTCACCACTGCATTTCTAATTAGTTTACTGCATTTCTCCAAATATTTGCTGATGTTCTTTGTTTTTGTTTTCAGGTGCACAAGCTCTTCGTCAAGCAGGGTGGAAACGCTCGATTCACCATTCGTGCTCAAGAATGTAATCGACCCCCATGACGAAAAACAGCTTGTATTAGTGAGTAACCCCGATAAAAAGTTACTCCCTTATCAGTTAGAGGGCATAAAATGGCTGTGGCGTCTGCACTGCCAAGGTGAAGGCGGCATCCTTGGCGATGACATGGGTCTCGGGAAAACCCTTCAGGCATTGCAGATTTCTCATAAGTAACTCTTTATAAGTATCACCGCACCTTGTGTTATGTTTAACCAATTACAAGTGTCATTGCAGATTTGTACCTTCATAGGTTCTCTTATTAAATCTGGTCTGACCATGCGAGCGCTTATTGTTGCACCAACAACACTTTTAGACAACTGGTGCGATGAGTTTGATGCAGTTGGGGTGCCTGCACGTTTATACTACGGGACTGCAAAAGAAAAAGAGCTTAACCATGTACTCAAGGTAAGTAACTTAAGCTAATTCTTTTTTATTGTTTTATATTTTTTTGTGATAGCCTTAATTACTACATCCCTATGAAGTGAATTTAGACCCTGAGTCAAAGGCGGAATCTTTAGGGTAAATATTCTACTTGGTATTTAGTTATTTGACCCCCTTACAAATTAGGAAATCAAAAGTCAATCTCAAGCTTGGCACAATGGTTCCAAACAGAATCTCTCATCTGCTTATATCTTCACAATCCTATATTATTACGTAGTTTTTTTTGGGTAACCACAATCCTATATTCCTATTACTTGCATATGGATGATCAAGTGTTTCATGTTTTTTAATCATATATATCCATAATTTATTGATTCAATTAGTTATTTTAGATTTTGAGGTTGTGGATTATTATAGCGAATCCACACTGCCAAGTTCGCCTTTGATAATTTTGTAATCTGCCATTGTAATTTTGCTGGCCAAATGTGTTTCTAATTTTCCAGTTATTCGATTGTGTCGTACTCAGTTTCGGATAGCAGTTCACGTTAATTGTATGCCTTATTCAACAGTTTTTCTATCTTAGGTACTTTGGCAATTTGAGTTGGTATCTTTATGCTGCAGTTTTACTTGTATGAGGTCTTATATGCAGCTATTATTTGTGATATGGGTAGTTTTGTTATATATGAAGAGCACAAGTTTCTAAGCTTTGATCTCGGCCCCCCTAAGAAAAGTGGTCAAGTTCCGCCACCGCCCTTAGTTATATTACAAAGCTATACTAAAAAAGTTCATTTTTTTTACCTTCATTAGACTTTCATATGATATCCGAAACTCCTATTAACAGCTTCAACCACTATACAAATCGTGGTTTTAATTATGGTTTCACTTGTAGGGTAATGGCATCCTGGTTACAACTTATGACACTCTCGTGCATAACATACGTGCTCTGTCCAGGCTCTGGAATTATGTGGTACTTGATGAGGTACCTTTCCACTGTTATATCAATTGTTACGACTTTACATGTCTAGTATGCATCAACATCTTTTTAATTTTTACTAAATTTTAAACAGGGACACATGATCAAAAATCGTAAAACGAAAAGAAGTGAATGCGTGCTTCAAGTTCCTGCTGAGCACCGTATCGTTGTTACTGGAACCCCTATAATGAACAACATTGATGTAAGTTTATTTTTGTATATGATCTTCTTTTTAGTTTTTATTTCAAAACACCTTATATTTATCTCTTTCTCGTACCAGGAAATGTGGTCTCTTCTGAATTTCTGTGTGCCCCATAAGTTTCCGAATCTCAAAAAGTAAGTTCAACTTTTGATGTTTCTTTTACAGCAAAACATAACATTTGACATGCTTTTTCTTAGTTTTCAAGAAACTCGTAGCCGGCCCATTGTACAGGGAAAACATAGAAGTGCAAATGCTGAAGCAAAACTTCGTTATCGAGCTGCATCCAAAGTTATAAGTTCTCTCTTTCATAGACGATTATTTTATATCCACCTGCATCTTAGTATCTGTAAGTTCTAAGTTTTTTTTAAACAATAAACAGCTCATAAAAACGGATATTGAAGCTTATCATCTCAGAAGAGAAAAGGAGAAAGTATTAACACTAAAAAAGAAACATGAATTCACAGTGTGGTTAAAGCTTTCAAGTTTCCAGGTATGGTAACAGTATTTGTATCTCTTGCAGCCATCACGGTATGGTACTGTCAATATACACACATTCACCACAAATTTAACAACCTCTTGCAGCAATATTTGTATGAAGAGTTTGTTACCCATGCTAGATCAGCCATCTCTCAGGCACCTCTTGCTGCCATTACGGTATTTAATTTTTTGGTTTCCTAAGTGATTATAGTGTAATTACAAGACACAAACTGTAGTAAACTCAGGGATTAATGGTTTATATTCTGATAAAACAGATCTTAAAAAAGGTCTGTGATGACCCTGCTTTGCTTAAAGTAGCTGAACAACCAAACGAGGAAAGTGAATTCAGAGAGGTCAAGGATGATGGAGCTTCTAAGCGTTTATTGTTGGAGATGGAAAACATACTGCAAAGATGCCAGGCAAAAAATATTAACTTCGAATCTTGCAAAATCTCATTTTTAAAGTCTTTTGTGGTAAGGATTATGATTTGCCTGATATTTTAGATGTATTTCAAACATAGACTGATTTTTTATCTTTTTTTATATATAGCATGACATGTGTCGAGATGGACACCATGTTTTAATCTTCTCACATCGGAAATATATGTTGAGCAAGATTGAGGTATGCTAAGTTTTATCAACAGAAATCTCGGCCCAAATAATAGCAATTCAACCTGATTTTTTTTGCCTCTTGTCTGTAGGATATCCTCAAGCATTATAAATGTGGCCGCTTAGACGGCGACACTAGTTCTAAAAACAGAACCAAGACCATAAAGGTTGGTATTTAGTTAACTAATCAAATAATAATTGACAAAAAATTGAAAATTCTATTTTATCTGGATTTTCAAGCTGGGACTGTTCAAATACTACTGATAATGTCCAAAGTTGGTGGGGTGGGCATCACGCTTACTAGGGCTGACCGTGTCATAGTGGTCGACCCCGCTTGGAACCCAAGGTTCCTTTTTTTTTCACTTGACAATCTTAAGTTGTAAATTTAAATGACCTAATTCATTTTATCTTTTTAAATCTTCAGTATTGATAACCAGAGCATCTGCCGGGCATACCGGCTCGGACAAGAAAATGAAGTTCTGGTTTACCGCCTTATAACATGCGGGACGGCTGAAGAAGTTATCTACAAAAACCAGGTATATATTTTTGTTTTTAATATACATCTTAAATTTTGCACTTCATATTTATAAATCTTTTTTAAAAATTTACGTGACAGATCCACAAGGTTATGCTCTTGAAAGAAGTGATTGAAGAGGAAACACCCTACTCTTACTTCAGTGCAAAGGTGATTATGTGTTCTTTTTTAACTCATTTGTAGCCGGGTACCGGTGTGATTATATTTTTTGGCGATGGACCTTTTTACGAATTGTTTTTATAAAATGGGTCTCTGGGATTGCCAATTAAAACTGGTAAGGCTTAATTACATCCCAGTTGCTCAGAATTTTTAGAAGGGGTTGGTGTGTATTGGTCTGGTGTGTTTTTTAGATGGCTGTTACAATTTTTGAAGTGGTGATTTCCATATTAAGTAATTGTTTATGCTGAAAATGGCGATAATCTAAATCCTTTATAAGATAGTATAGATACAGATATTGATGTATGTTTGTGTGTGCTATGACAGGAGATAAAAGCAATGTTTAGCATTAGGGAAGGAGGCTTCGACATTTCAGCAACACAAATTCAGTTAGCTAATGAACATGACCATGAGATAACTGATCCTTTCGTGCAAGCCCAAATGGACTTTCTAAATCAAGCACCCCAAACAGCGGGTAATCTTATCATTCCCTGCTTTTCTCAAAAGCGGCTGCTCTAGAACCAAGGTCAGTATTTTTTTAGGATTTCACTTTTATCAAAGTATGATTAATAATTTTTTTGAATATAGGAAAATTGATTGTTGTGTGTGTATTTACTGGTCCTACTTTATCAGGGATATAAAAGTCTTTAAACCTACGGACATAACTACTCATCAGAACAATACCCTCCCAAGGTTATCAAGAGCCCCAAAACAGGTATGTTTGCACTTTTCAAAAGTTTTTAAGTTGCCAAATTTTGAACCAACAACTTTTCCCTTGTGAACTTTTTATTTTTCACATAATGATGCAGGTGCATTCCGAGGGTAGTGAGTCTAAGACACAGAGGCCTCTAGGACTGAGCTTAAAGGATCATGGTCAACGAAGGCCTCTAGGACTGAGCTTAAAGGATCCTGGTCAAAGAAGCAAAGAAAAGAAAACACCTTTTCTGCGACCAGAATCAAGAGCAGAGAAACAAGTATGTTTGTTTTTTGCTTATAATAATATGAAAGTAAGAAGGGAGTCATAATGGTTTATTTTTCCCAAGGTCCCAAGTTATAAGACGTCTTCCGAGGGTAGTGAATCTAAGACACATAGGCCTCTAGGACTGAGCTTAAAGGATCATGGTCAACGAAGGCCTCTAGGACTGAGCTTAAAGGATCCTGGTCAAAGAAGCACAGAGAAGAAAACACCTTTTCTGCGACCAGAATCAAGAGCAGAAAATCAAGTATGTTTGTTTTTTGCACCTTAAAAATGCTAATTTAAAAGTTTTAAGGTGCCGGTAGTCTTTTGTTATTATAATATGAAAGTAAGAAGGGAGTCATATTGGTTTATTTTCCCAGGCCCCAAGTTATAAGCCGTCTTCCGAGGGTTGTGAATCTAAGACACAGAGGCCTCTAGGACTGAGCTTAAAGGATCATGGTCAACGAAGGCCTCTAGGACTGAGCTTAAAGGATCCTGGTCAAAGAAGCACAGAGAAGAAAACACCTTTTCTGCGACCAGAATCAAGAGCAGAAAAACAGGTATGTTTGTTTTTTGCACCCTAAAAATGCTAATTTAAAAGTTTTAAGGTGCCAGTAGTCTTATGTTAATGGTTTATTTTTCCAGGTCCCAAGTTATAAGCCGTCCTCGTCTGGGGCTCATGTGATACATTCCGAAAGTAGTGAGTCTAAGACACGGAGGCCTCTAGGACTGAGCTTAAAGGATTATGGTCAACGAAACAGAGAAAAGGAAAAAGCTGTTCTGGCTGGTGCTGATCATAAGTATAGAAGACCGTACAACTCATATCCGCCAAGACCCAAGCAAAGAGCTGGTTTGGAGCAACAAGCTTCTTTGCAGGATAAACGACTTTTTGGGGATACGGGAAAACGCTCACCTGGTTTTGCTCAGGCTGTTCAGCCTCTCTTTGCACGTGTTGATCCGCCAAGACCCAAGCAAAGAGCTGGTTGGGAGCAACAAGCTTCTTCACAAGATAAAGGACCTGTTAGCGATATGGGAAAATGCTCACCTGGGTTTGCTCAGGCTGTTCAGCCTCTCTTTGCACGTGTTGATCCGCCAAGACCCAAGCAAAGAGCTGGTTGGGAGCAAGAAGCTTCTTCACAAGATAAACGACCTGTTAGTGATATGGGAAAACGCTCACCTGGATTTGCTCAGGCTGTTCAGCCTCCCTTTTCTCTTACAGCCCAGGTCCAGTCACACGAGGCCACCCCTCAGCAACAACCTCAGGCACCATCAGTGGGTCCAAAATTGTAAATCAATTTGGATGTTTTTAGGATGGGTGGTGATGTTCAATCTTAGGGGGCTATTTAGATCATATACTGTTTTTAGATCCTTTATCTTTTCAATTTCGGTGTGTTAATACAATTTGGCCAAAGACTTTGGCATGAGCTTTCTTAAGCTTTTAAAGAGCTATAAGCTTTTAGTTTTTGAATAAAGTTAGAAATTAAGAAACAGCCCTGTTTTGGTTCCCTTAGCTAGAAAGCTTTTAATTATAAAAAAGCTCCTAATATTTGTGGAGCTGTTTACTCCTAATATTATTAATTATTAATATACCTTTTAGATATTTTCATGAGTTGATGGCAATACATATGGGCTAAAACCAAACAAAGTCTTAGGCTCCGCTAGTTTGAAATGGGTTTATGATTGAGATTTAAATTTAGATTTAAATATTTGGTTTTGATGTAGATAAAAATTAATGATAAGAAAGAAAATAATATTATATATATATATATATATATATATATATATATATATATATATATAATAATAATATTTTAATAATTAATTAAAAATTATTTATTTATTAGTGGGTTCACTTAAATAAAAGATGAAGGAATTTTTGATCCATAGGATTGTTATCCGTCTTACAAAATCTTAATCCTTAGATACCCTTCAAGGTATTACACAATGCATAATATTTCACATGGGTCTATATTTTAAAAGCCAACTTTAAAAACAAACATAGTTTATTTTTTAAACCAAAAACTCAAGCCAACTCTCTAAACCAAACAGGCCCTTAATACTCTTTACATTTTTATTACATCACTAGTTGGTGATTAACATATAGATATTAAATTCAAGCCTCTTAAATCCAATTTATAAAAAATGAGATAAAGGTTATATAGACATTTCAATGAACCTCCTAACATTTCACGTATTTACAAATGATTATTTTTGCCCTCTCTAACTTTGCACCACTATAAGAATACGTTGTGATTCGGCTGGATTATCAGCCGATCGGCTGGATGATCAAAACAAATTTCAACCGATTCGCTTCGCAGTGCCGATCGGCTGAGGCCTCTGGCGCTCGACGATTTTCTAAATTTTGTATCTTTTAAACCGTAAGTCGTGACGGGTCGTGCCACCCATCATTTTGAAAGTAATGAAGTCTAGTTTAATTTAAAAATGGTTTCAAGGTCTATATGTTAACTAATCTTTTGTCAATGGTAAAAAGAGTATTGGAATGAAGGTTAAAATTGGGTCGTTTCCGCGTGAAAGTCAAAGTTATTAGTCTAGTGGGCATGAGGCGTAACAAATTGCTCAAACACTTGTTAATCGCACAAACACATAGACAAAAAATGGTCGAAATGTCTTGATTATTATAATAGGGTTATTATTTTTATGTATAACATCCGCTAAAATAGGTATGGTGTGCACCTGCCGGTTCGATTCTGGTAGTTAGAAGTTTTAAACTATCCATTGTGGCGGTAAATAATTTTACTACCCAAAATCAAACCGTATTAAGTGGGTAACTAGTCATGCGTAAATTCGAAGTTGAAGCGGTTTACCCGCGGTTCGGTCACTTGTTAACCATTTTAAATGATGTTTAATCGAGTTAACCGTATAAATAATAACAAGGTCTAGAACGTAAAATGTCATTTTAGTAAAATTATATGACATTGAATAGATTAAACTCATATAAAAGTTGTTGGGTTTTAAAGCCACAATGACAACGACTTTTCACTTTTGTACCGTTTTGGCACGTTTATTTTTTTTTGTTTCACTTAATGCAACGTACTTTCAGGTTTTGTACCACTTTGGTACGTCAAAGTACAGGCTACCGGATAAAAATTCATTTTACCGGATAAAAATCTAAGTGGAATATTTTTAGCACATAAATGGTTCATGTGGTTTGCCGGGTATCACGAATTTAGTCCTTAGAAATTTTTGTTAAACATATATATGTTTCCGTCCGCTTCTTTACGTTTTTACGTGGGTTTTCGTCCGTTTTTATATCGCATATAATGCTTTTATACGTTTTCCCCGTTTTATAATTTTGTCCGGCTTACGTTTTTATCCGTTTTTTAGTCGTTTTATATTTCGTCCATTTTCTTACGTTTTGCACGTTGCGACGCTTATACGTTATATTCATTTTATACGCCTTCCCTGCTATTCTCGTCCGCTTTTATAATTTTGTCTATTTTCTGTTATTATAATTTTGTCCGGTTTACGTGTTTTCGTCCGTTTATTTACGTTTTATACGTTTTCGTCCGTTTTTGTTCGTTTTCATCCGTTTTACACGTTTTCTCCCGTTTTATACGTTTACATCCGTTTATACGCTTTTGCCCATTTTTTGGTCCGTTTTTATTCATTTTTGTCCGTTTTTATAATGCTACCGGTTTACGCTGTTTTCGTCCGTTTATTTACGTTGTATACGTTTTCGTCCGTTTTTGTTCGTTTTCATCCGTTTTTACACCTTTTTCCCGTTTTATACGTTTACATCTGTTTTATACGCTTTTGTCCATTTTTTGGTCCGTTTTTATTCATTTTTGTCCGTTTTGTTACGTTTTTATACGTTTTCGTCAATTTTTATACGTTTTCATCCATTTCTTACGTTTTTATACGTTTTCGTTCATATTCTTACAATTTTATACGTTTTCATCCGTTTTCTTGCGTTTTTACACTTTTTCGTCAATTTTTATACGTTTTCGTCCGTTTTTACAGGTTTTCGTCTATTTGTTTACGTTTTATACGTTTTCGTCTATTTTTATATGTTTTCGGCTGTTTTCTTAGATTTTTATACGCTTTCATCCGTTTTTTCGTCCATTTTTATACGTTTTCGTCCGTTTTCTTGTGTTTTTATACGTTTTCTTCCGTTTTTATATGTTTTCGTTAGTTTTCTTACGTTTTTATATGTTTTCGTCAATTATATACGTTTTTGTCCGTTTTCATCCCCTTTCTTACGTTTTAAATGTTTTCGTACGTTTTTATATGTTCACATCCGTTTTTATACGTTTTCGTCCATTTTTATACGTTTTCGCTGTTTTATACACAATAAAATTTATAAAAACGGACGAAAACATATGAAAACGGACAGAAACGTATAAAGATATGAGAAAACTGAC
>OU343225.1:221443180-221536109 GCA_910596185.1 Chrysanthemum makinoi
CCCTTAATCTAGGATTTGAATAGAAAATATCCCAAGTGTTTAGACAAGAAACACTAACAGGTCACTGAGTGTATAGTCTCTCAAGGAGTCATCTTCGATACTCAAGACGAGGCGAGAAGAATTCTCTCTACTCAGTAGGCGGAACTTAAAGGGTGAAGACCGAGTCAAGAAGAAGATGATGGATTCAGAAGTGATGACAATAACTCACCAATCCCTAAGACTCCTCTCCAACGATACAACCAAGACAAACTGTAGACAAAGACTCAAGGCTATGAAGACCTGAAGAATGAGCTGGATAAGGCGGAAATGTTTACCCGTAAAACTAAGTCCCTATCTACTAAAGTCAAACATTTCCCTCAATGGCAAGCGGCCGAGCTAAAGTATCTCTGTTAAGAAAGCGTTACCTCACGCCTTACTACAAATAGTAAAGTAAAGTCAAAGAATCTAATATATCAATATTCGTGATTACCGTGATCTCGCTTGTCTTCTAGGTTAAAGTTAAAACCATACTTGTATAAATAGCATAAGCGAGTGAGTGAAAAGTTTGAAGCTTTGTGAATTGTAAAACACACATACACACAAGTCAACTTATCACCTCCAAATACAACTTTATCCTTGAGATAGCTTAGTGGGTTCTAAGAGTTGTGCTTGACTTAGCCCGAGCTTAGAGAGGAGTCACCGGACTTTGTCATTTCAATCCCAAGTGCTATTCCGCAAGTACTTGGGTAATGTATTCTTTTGATTCATTCTCTATAAGAATATAAACGTTGAAAATTTATAAGTGTGTTTTACTTACGTTAATTTCGGTCATTATTCACTATTAGTTTGTTTTATTTACTTAAATTGTTTTATACGATAGTGAATAGGGAACAACAAGTGGTATCAGAGAAAGGCTAATTATAAAACCCGTTTTTTAGGCCGCTCTAAAAGTTTTTAAATTAGGATCCTAAATGGCTGAAATTGATGTACCCCAACTAGTCGATAAGAAGGGTGGAGCTTATTCACCGCGTTCCTAGACTTGAAGTTGGCAAATTTAACAAATGGAAAAGCGTGATGCTTTGCTATTTGATTGTGATGGAACCTTATTATATCAAGTGTATAAATGAAGGTCCATTTGTCCCAAAGATCTGCCAAGGTTTGCCTAAACCCGATGCTCATGGACTCGGGATGAAAGGAGAGTGATCAATCAGACCAAAGACTCAAAAGTATCATCATATCATGTCTTCCCGATGATATTATGGAGTCGTTATAGGCAGTAGTACAACTAAACAAACTGGGATGACTGGGTCCACGCCCATGAAGGTCCATCTCGATACCAAGGAAAACAGATAATGGACTCAAACTTGAGTATAACACCTTCAAGGCTAAGGACTCGAAGCCTCGCCTCTCAAACTTACACCCGGTACAAAACTCTTTTAAATGAACTTTCAAATGATGGTGTAAAGTTGTCCAAACATGAAATCAATGTTGGTTTTTGTCAATAGTCTCCGAGAAGTGGTGAACTCTCGTGGACTTAGGAATGCTATTCGAATCTTGAACTTCCGAAATTTATGGGAAATTTGTCTATGAGGAAAACCTCATTAATGTACGATACCTTGACTTAAAAGAAGTCTCTGAAGTCAGAAGTCCCCACCACCATTTCAACACCTATATCAACCGCTTTTCTAACAATGTGGTTCGAGATTTCTAAGAAAACTCGTGATGATGAGCCCATGAGAGATCAAGTGAGAGTACCTAAATGACCAACGTTGAATTTCGTGAAAGGGCTCCTTGCTAACTCTCGAAGGTTTATAAAAAGAAACAAAGGTTTTTCAAATGCTAAAGCCAACGAAGACACTGAATGTTTTAAGTGTCACAAAAAGGGTCATCTTGCAAAAGACTGTTTTTCAAAAACAATCTCGAACCCTTTTATAAATCATCAGGGTCTAACCAGTCTTCAGGCTTTAGCAAATTTCAACCAAAAATGTATCAGTCTCATCAAAACTTTCAAAATAAATCGATCAACTCAAACTGTTGATTATGAAGCCAAGTATAAGAAAGCTAAAGCTAAGCTTGCATTGCTTGAGGCCCCCCTCAAACAACAACAAATGTTAAAACTGCAGCAGGCAGGCAAAATGTTGGTCAAACCTTCGACCGGATGAAGAGAGCCTCATCCGATGATGAAATGGTGCATGTCGGTGCAATCGATGGCCCTCTAAGAGGACAAGCTAGTTGTTGGGAAGAATCATGCCGTGAACGGGAATGGGTCAACATCACAATGAAGAAGGTAAACATTTTACTTTCTATGGATGATGACTCGCTTGGCGCCTTATATGAATTATCTAAATGTAGACCTTAAGTTCTTAGAAGAGCAAAGACTGAATCTTTTTTCTAAGTACAACAAGTTAAGTTTTGAATTGAACAAGTGTAGGGATGAATTGCTTATTTTAAAACAAGCTAAGCTTGAGTCAGTCACTTTGCAAATTCAAAACACCGAACTAGTTAAAAGAAATCAGAATCTTCAAGATGAACTTAAAAAGGCAAATGATATTCTTGAAAGTTGGACTGCAAAGAATCCTAGGGTCTTTGATGTTGTGGGTGCCCCCAGTAGCAAAAAGAGAGTCATAGGTGAAGATCATCTCCCTGACTCTCTCAACAAACACCAGGGTCCTAAGCCATTTGTGTCTAGTGGCATGATTACCAATATGTTGACAAGTCCCAAGCCCAGTGATTGGATTGAACGGGTTTATCCTGATAGTAAGCTTCCAAACTTTGATTTTGGAAGGATTCTAGAGCCTGAAAGTCAAGCTCTGAAGAGCATGCTTGACTCCCCGATGTGCCCAGAATATCGAACACATCTTTGAGTTCAAGCGAATCTCAAGCACCGCCCACCACTCAAACCTCTTCGGGGTGTTGCTCCAAGCTCTGAGCTTACTCCACTAAAATTCAATCCTCATTCTCCAAAAGAAAGGTCTAGACTTGGTAGAACCATCCTGAAAAGACCAACAAAACCAATCCAACAAGAGTCTTCTCCTACTGAAACTTCAACATCCTCTCGTCTCACCGGCCGACTAATTCAAGAATTGATCGAGCTGTGAAAGTCGATCAAAAGATGGAAACCATCGAAAAAGCTCCTGAACAAATCAAGGAAACTAAGTCAGCCTCCTCCGGCTCATCAAAGTCAAAATCCACCAACAAGCCCAAGTAGAGGTGTGAGCTGTGTCATTACACCAATCATACCACTGACAACTGCTATAGAATCCTTTTTTGTATGATCTGCAAAAGGATGATCATCACAAAACCGCGATCACTTACTATAAAGATGTAAGTCCTCGCTGAAGCAAAATTTACCAAAGTTGGTCATGAAAGATGCTTCATCCTCCAAAGTCGCTCACAAGAATAGAGCAAAACCTTTTCCTCTTTGCCCTCACTCGTGGTTTAATGATCATCATCGATGATTGTCTCATGAACACATGCCGTGATATTTGCGTAATCCAGCTCATGAGACATCCCAACATGACAATGTCATTCATGCAAGGAGAGGTACAAAACAACCCAGAGTCACTAAATCATCTTCAGTCTCCAAATGCAAAACCTGTGGTAGCACAATGCACTCAACCACCTACCATGAATCCATTGCCAAATTCAAACAGACCTTGAGACCCAAGCCCATCGTGGTACGGGTCACTAAGAGAAACTAATTCAGTTTACTACTTGTGCAGACACGCCAGGAGCCTATTTGGCATCTAGACAATGGATGCTCAAGAAGCATGACTGGTGTGAAGGAGTATCTGCACAAGTATGTAAAGGAACCAGACCCAAGGTGTAGTATTTGGTGATAACTCATCATGTCCCACTAAAGGTTATGGTTCAAGAACCGCAATGGAATAGTTTTCTAGAATAGCTTATGTCAATGGTCTCAAATACAATCTCATCGTCGTCAACTATGTGATGCTAAGTACATTGTGCAATTCAATGACAAACAAGGTACCATTTTCAATGCCAACAAAGAAGTTGTGTTGATAGCTCCTAGGAGAGATGATGTTTATGTGTTAGACATGACAACACTCTCTCAAGATGGAACTGCTCTTTGCTAAAGCCACCAAAATATCAATTGGTTGTGGCACAAGAGACTCTCACACTTAAACTTCAAAAACCTCAACAACTTGGCAAAACAAAACAAGGTCCTTGGCTTACCATCATTGGTTTTTGCAAAAGACAAACCATGCTCTACCTGTGAAAAAGGTAAACACCACGAGCATCTTTCAAAACCAAACAAGATTTCTCCATCAAAAGTCGCCTTCACGCCTCCCGCACATGGATCTCTTTGGACTCTGGTCCCCAGAGATCAATCCAAAGATGAGAAGTATATACTTGTCATTGTTGATGAGTTCTCTAGATACACTTGGGTATACTTTTTTCCAAAAGAGTCAGCAAATGATACAATAATATCATTCATCGTGAAAATTGAAAACCAAAATGACATTACGGTTAACTAAATCGAATCCGACAATGGTATCGAGTTCGTAAATCAAGAGCTTGAGAGTTTCGTGATGAAAAGGAATTTCTCAAAATTTCTCATCTCCTTATACCCTTGAACAAAATGGGTCTTTGAAAAGAAAAAAAGAACTCTCATTGAGGCCGCAAGAACCATGCTAAATAGCTCAAACCCTCTCAAAGCATTTCGATGAAGCAAAAACTCACTGTTACACAAACAAAATGAGGTCAATCATTGTCAAAAGACATAATAAAACCCCATATGAGACCTTCAAAGGTAGACTTCGACATCGCCTACTTTCATGTGTTGGGTGCCTGTTTATTCATATAACCACAAGGATCACCTAGGCAAGTTTGATGCAAAGCCGATGATGGATATTTCTTAGGCTACTCACTGATCTCAAAAGCCTTCAGGGTTTTTAATACAAGGAGACAACAAGTTGAGGAAACCTTTCATGTCACCTTGATGAAAGTTCGAAAGCATCAGTTCACCAAAACCTCGTGGAGGAAATAGGAATTGATGACTCATCAAGATATCCTCCCTGATGAGTTCAACATCAATTCAATTCCTCATATCAAGCCGATGCCGACATCTCATATTATGTCTTACTCTCTCAACCTACCCCAACCAACTATCAATTCATTGATAACCAAACAACCTCCTTACTGGGATAGGTAATATCGAACCAAATGTTAGGATCCTGATTCAAGAACCCAACTCAACATGTGACATCTCAACAGATGCTCTTAATGATTCCGCTGCTCCTGAAACTGAACTTACTCCCGAACTTCCAAAGGAAATCTTCAAGCTCAGATCCTAGACCACAAAGTAAGTGGACAAAATCTCAGGACATTGAGCTTATCAACATCATTGGTGAACCCACTGAGGGCATGCTTACAAGAAGCATGGCTGCTAACTTAACTGCAGCTTCAGAAAATGAATGTCTATATGCCGATTTTCTATCGATATAGAACCTAAAGTGTCAATGAACCACTAAAACATCCAAGCTGGGTTCAAGCTATGCAAGAAGAACTGCAATAGTTTGATAAAAACAAGGTCATGACCTTGATCAAATGTCCTCGTGGATGTTATTGTCATAGGAATGAAGTGGGTTTTCGTGAAAACAAAACCGATGAAAACGGCACTGTCATTAAGAACAAAGCCGCACTTGTAGCCAAAGGTTATAGTCAACAAGAAGGCATCACTATGATGAGACATTTGCTCCTCGCATATGTAAGAATGGAAGCCATCGGATCTTCCTTGCATATGCAACATACATGAACTTCAGGGTCTACCAAATGGATGTTAAAAGTGCATTCTTAAATGGTGACCTCAAGGAAGATGTGTATGTTCAACAACCTCCTGGCTTTGAGAGTAGTGAATTCCGTGACTATGTATGCAAGCTTGACAAAGCCCTTTATGGACTTAAACAAGCCTCGCATGGTGGTATGAAACTCTCTCAGCCTTCCGATACAAAACAAGTTTGTCGAGGAAAGATAGACAACACACTGTTTGTCTATAGAACAAAAGAAGATGTAATCCTAGTCCAGTTGTATGTTGATGACATCATCTTTGGCTCAACAGATTACAAACTTTGCAAACAGTTTGAAAAACTGATGACAAAGAAGTTTGAAAAGAGCATGATGGGTGAATCACTATACTTTCTTGGACTACAAATCGGCAAACCGATAAAGGAATATCCATCGGTCAAGAGAAATATACCGTAAATCTCTTGAAGAAATATGAGATATCCGACGGCCTTAGTGAAGACACTAATGGTCCCTCCAACAACCTTGGACCTCGATATCACCGGGCAAATCGTCAATCATACTCATTTCAGAGGGATTGTAGGCTCACTGATGTATCTAATCGCTTCTAGACCGCACATCCAATTCTCCCCGTCTAATAGCAAGATATCGCCCAATCCTAAAGAATCCCATCTCATTGCAGCCAAGAGAATTCTCGATAATTGGAAACTCCAAGCCTTGGACTTTACTATCCATAGTGCTGTGGTTTGACCTCAAAGGGTATTCTCGACTCGATTATGCTGGCGCAACATGGACGTAAATAGCACCTCGTGGTCCTCATCAATTTTTGGAGGAAAGCCGGTTTGTTGGAGTGCTAAAAAGAAAAATCAGCGCTATGTCACCGGTTGAGTATGTAGTCTGCAGCAGGATGTTGTGCCAATGTCTTATGGATGAAAAGTCAACTCGGTGACTATGACGTCCATTACAAAATGGTGCCCATCTTCTCGTGATAACACCGCTGCTATTGCAATCTCCAACAACCATGTCCTCCACCAAAGAACCAAACACATTGATATCATAATATCACTTCATTAGGGACCACATAATGAAAGGAGACATAGAACTTCATTTCATCCCTACTGAATATCAACTTGCTGATATCTTCACCAAACCTTTGGATGAACCCACCTTCATGACTGAAGCTGAATTGGGAATGCTTGACATTGAAAGTCGTGTATCCGAAAACCAATCTGATAGAAGTTCTTTGAAATGGTTCATCCTCCCTAAACACCCAAAATAACCCCCTCACTGAATGAGTAAGACTCATTCAGGGACCCTGACAGTCAATATTGAGCATTGAATGAGTAACTAAATGATCCAAGTATCAGTTACTTAAATGTCCTAGGTTGGTAACTATACCAATTTAATATAGGAATATATGTCTTACTGTCAGGGGTCTCATCACTTACCTCATCCCACTTGGCATTAAATGCCTTCTCTCACATAAAATATCCTATGAATATTTTATTACTGCAAAAGTGCACTTTCACCGTAATCGCAATCGTTTCTCTTGAAATACGGATTTTATCGGGTAGTGGTGGGTGGCATTAAATGTGGAATTTCAAACGTTTTCAAAAACCGTCTTTACATATCCACGTTTATGCAAAACCACCCTCTCACCACTCTATAAATACCCCTCTTATAAACATTAAAACACACACAATTGATTTCTAAACAAACTCTGCCAAAATTTCTTTCAAATCCAAATCATTGTGTTCTTCAAACCTTCTTCGTAAAAAACCTTCATTGTAAACATTTACAAAAGATTTTTCAGCAAAACTTAAGAGATTCAAAAATTCTTTTGACGTTTCTTGTCAAGTTTCTCTCAACAACCCTAAAAACTATTTCAAATGGAAATGGCAAGAACTCAATCTCTTCAAGATGCACAACAAGGTGGGATCTTACTAATGTTGAATTTAAAACCAATAATGTCATAGGCAATTTTGAATACCCACAAAATGTCCCAGCCTATAAATACATTATGAAATTTTTGTTTAACCGCCAATCAAAAATGCCTTTGTTCGTTGTCCTATTGTTTACCAAAACCTCCTCGGGAGTATTGGGCACAAAACCGTGGCCTATGACCACACTGCTAATACTAATGAGACTCACCTACGACCACTAAGGGAGTATCTCATTAAATTCGCCTTTTTATGGGAAACAATCAGTCACCCTCGATTACAAAACATTTTCCACCTCTTCGTGGTTAGACTATAATAAGGAGTTTATGTCGCCCATCCCAACCTTCAACAAAGGAAGGATGGGTTAAAACTAATTGCTTTAGAGCCAAACTTTTGGACGAACCCCACCACCAAAAATTCATTCCCGTGGCTTGGAGGATCTTATTCACTTTTGTGATTCGGTCCTCTATGGAACCACTCATCAACCGAACAAGTTAATTCTATTCAGCTTGATGATGGCTTACTGCTGATGAATGGGGTAAATGTCGATCATTGGGAGATCATTTACAATGATTCAGAACCAAGCTGGCAGCAGCAAATATAGGCAAAATATGTTTCATATCCTAGATTTGTCTCTTGTGCTTTGCAAGTGTTACTGGGTTGCAATTACCCTCGTGAAGAAAAATTTGGTGCTTTTACCCGTATCCCGAGTAAATCTAACTTTCAAAAGACCCATCCCTAGTCATCAGAATTGAATTGATGGCCCATATGATTGTCAGAACAATCAAAGGGAATCGTGTCTCAAACCCCGCTCCTAAAAGAGAAAGGGGAAGTCTCTGTGACCGGACTAAGACTAAACCCAAGTCTCGTGGCCCCGAGGCTTCGTGAACACGTCTCAAAAGGCACAAAAGGCCCGAGACTAAACAGACACCCACCGATGACCGGGAAACATCCACCCCGTGACAACGAAGGACATCGATACATCACAGCCAATGCCCTGGTCACAACTACTACCCCAAGATCCGAGAGGGAAACAAACAACCCGCCAGGGGGCGCCTTCCACAACACCCAAGGATGACATTAGCAAATCACAGCCTTTGTCCGAGGGTACACCTGAATGATCCCAAAGACTCGGAGGGAACTAAACAACCACCGATAGGGATACAATCACACTCGACTCCGCTAAAGGCACTTGAAAACACCCATCAAGTCTTAGGGGTCAATGGGGGACAAAGACTCGAGGGACGAAACAACCCGCCGATATGGAACCCAAAACCAATCGACTCCAGAAGGCACCGGAAAATGCCCATTGTCTGAGGGGTCAAAGGGGGACAAAGACTCAAAGGGATTAATACCACCCGTGATATGGAACCCATCACCACCCCCTTGTTGACTGTTGTTGATGTTGCTGGGATACTCTTTTCGGATGATGAACCTGCTGAAAGTGATGATGTAATTTTATCAGAGGAAGACGTGGACGCCGAGGTTCAACGAACAAGAGCCTCACCTGATCCACATTGAGCACACCGAGTCACCAATTCAACGAAGACAATGACTCACCATCATCCAAATCTCCGTGAATTTAACCGCTTTGATAGCATTCTTCCACTCACCGAAGACAACTGTTAAGTGGATCACTAGAGCTACAAGGAAGTCAGATCGGGGTTACTGATAAATTATGGGATCAACACACCGGTTGCCGCCGCTATGCTGATCTTAGATCCGATGTGCTCACCTTCAATGAAAATGTTCACGAACACAGAGATCTTATGTATCAACAACTTGACACACAAAATGCAACCCTGGGTAAAATTCACGAGTATCTTCAGAAGTGTGGTTCATCAATTGATGATATCAAGGAGACTGTCAAGGAGGACCCAGCACTCAATTCTAAAGTGCCGAAGCCACTCGAAGTTTATGTGAAGAATTCCTCCGCCTATCACTCGGTTGATATGCTTCATCGCCAATATTCGGGTCTACAAAGTTCGTTTCATTCCTTCAATCTACATTGGGTTCTCTTGATGCTCAGGTGGCTCATCTAACTAAGGCATCATCCTCCATGGCTTGGAATCTTGGGCCTCGAATGACATGCCTTTGAATTATCTCATGCTACTTTGGAAGCAAAGGTCACTGGCATTCAAACAGATACTTCAGATATGAAGGCAATGATCACTGAAATTTATCAGGCCTTCAAAGGTCAAGCAACTCCTTCCCCCTCAACACCAACATCAACTCTTACCCTCATTGACGCTACGGCAACAGTTGAGGGGGAGAATACTGCTGAAGAAACTCATCTTCACACTAAGGGGGAGCCAACACCATCAATATATGTAGCTCCAACATCATCATCTCGCACCGGCCTCAGAATACCCATCTCATCCATCCCACCACCAACACCCTCAACAACAACACTGACAGTAATCACACCAATAACAACAACAACACCGCCCCTGGTGGCATCTTCTTCTTCAGGCCAGGATAAAGGAAAAGGCATAATGACAACTGTAGGACCTTAGATATATCAACCTTATCACAACAAGACCACGTCTCACACAAACCCACGTTATACAAACAGTTATGCGTATGAAGAAGCAAGAAAAGAAAGAACTTGGTGACTTGAAGATATGTATAAATCGTATGTGTTTAGAGAGGTAGAGAGAAGAAAGATGAAAACAATAAGATGTTATATTGCTTCAAGGAAAAAACACACACACACACACTCAAGCACACCCCTCAAATGACATACTTGAGGGGTATTTATAGTACAAGAGAGAGGATGCCCTAAGGCTTGGCCATGGGCCTTATATGGGCTTCGTGGGATTGGATTGGACTTGGATTTGATATAAGGCTAGCTTATCTTAACTTATAGCCATTTAGCTTAGCCCAATCCACGAGCCCGTTGACTATTCTATCACGATATCTAACACACATTACAAAGTTCCTAAACGTGAATGACCATCACTTCTAATAAAAACTATTAAGGCTAACAATCTCCCCCTAAGGGGTGGTCATTCAAAAGATGCTCCACTTGAATAGGTCTTTACTTTCTTTGAGCTTGAACTTTGCGTGTAGATATAGAATAGTCTTAATTCGTTGTTCCTTCATGCTTTGTGATCGATAATGTGTTGTCGCGTTGTCAACTTCGATGGTTAGGTGTCTCCACGTCATTCTCCACCATGCTCACACTTCTATTTGACTTTGAGTTTCCAATGATGAAGTTCTCGAGTCTCTACACTTTGTAGATTCTTTGACATTGACGAAGAATCATCTCCTTTGATTATGATGAGAACTTTCATGTGTTTTTGGTATGAGCATGTATGAAGTCTCCAGACGATCCATCCGGTGAGCTTCCATAAGAAGAAAACATAAAAACAGTTAGTAATAAGCGGATTCCGAACTTACAAGTTTGAATTTCGAGGGTGTTTAAAGATAGTGTGAAAACACTTCTCTAATTCTCACAGAGGCCGCTCTCAACCGGAGTCCCACAAGTGAGATAACGCGATATACCAAGTACACCTACAGTTCGATAAGTCGCCGAGGTACACCAAGCATCACCCCACATCGTAGACCGCTTGAGACACACTGCTGCGTAATCCACGAGAATTACCGTGACCGGCCGTGGTCGCATGATGTTGACCCCGCGGTGAGTTTCCATTCAATCAATCGAAGATCACGATGTGAAAACTTCTCATAAATGTTCGGCAGATTGCTAAGATCTGCGTAGGACTCTAAAATATATCACTTGTGTCCTTGATGATGAACAACAAGCGATGTCATGTCAAGTGTTCCTATGAGATCTTTTGATGAATCTCGCTGCTTCTAGACTCAATAGTGCATTTTGGTTTTCCTGAGCGGAGACTTGGGAGAGGGTCTCCTTCTTCAATATCAACAATATCTAAGAGAAAGTCGATAGATTATGTAGGGTTCCCAGTGAGAATGAAACAAACCCCTTTTGAGAGGAATTGAGTGGCTAGAAGGTTTAGTGCATCACCGGGTCCATGACGTCTTTGTCTTCAATACCGCTGTCATCTAGTGACAATCGTGAGCATATGAATTGAACCCGGTTTCGGCCCTAAGGTTGAATATGGAGGGCTATTTCTTTTCACCCTTTTTCATTACATTTTCTTTTTAATTCTTCAACCCCTTCTTTCTCCTTTCTCACATTACTCCTTTTTTCAATCATTCCTAAGGACTTCTAATACTAACTATTTGTGGTGTCCTTAGGTAGATCCCTCCGGCTCTGGCGGATCATAGGACGGATTTCTTATTCTTAGTCACCTTATAACTCCATGACTATCCTATTGTTGCCATAAAACCATTTTTCTTGAAAATTTCTCAGAGTGTTTATGATAGAAAACATGTTTGAGACACTCCGAGAGTTTTATCTTTTCAGAAATACTCCCCCTTCACATGTGTTTGTATGTTTTAACAAAATCACGCACATGAGAGTGGTAGAGTTCGTGACGCTTTTGAATTGATCGACTTTAAATGAACTAGACCGATTCGAGACACGTTTACATCACTAGATAACTAGCTTGAAATTATTACCCGTCCTGGTCAAGTTCGTAGAAAGTTTCTCGAGATGGTACATGATTCCTCATCAATTCATTGGTTCCGACTGAGTCGAGCTCTTTTTGAGATTCAAACAACGAACATTAAACCTTTTTGATCACATTTTAATCACGTTTCTCCCCCTCAATAAGTCTCTCCACTCAGTAAGGCGGAACTTAAAGGGTGAAGCCTGAGTCAAGAAGAAGATGATGGATTCAGTGAGTGATGACAATAACTCACTGAATCCTAAGACTCCTCTCCAACGATTTACACTGAAGACAAACTGCAGACAAAGACTGAAGGCTATGAAGACTGAAGAATGAGCGAGATAAGGCTGGAAATGTTTACCCAGTTAAAACTAAGTCCCTATCTACTAAAGTCAAACATTTCCCTGAATGGCAAGCGGCTGAGCTAAAGTATCTCTCATATGAAAAGGCCCTCGCCGCTACTACAAATAGAAAGTAAACAAGAATCGAATATATCAATATTCGTGATTACTGTGATATCGGCTTTTGTCTTCTAGGTTAAAGTTAAAACCATACTTGTATAAATAGCATAAGAGAGTGAGTGAAAAGTTTGAAGCTTGTGAATTGTAAAAACACACATACACACAAGCCAACTTATAACTCCTCCAAATACAACTTTATCCTTGAGATAGCTTAGTGGGTTCTAAGAGTTGTGCTCAGACTTAGCCTGAGCTTAGAGAGGAGTCACCAAACTTTGTCATTTCAATCCCAAGTACTATTCCGCAAGTACTTGGGTAATGAATTCTTTTGATTCATTTCTAATAAGAATATAAACGTTGAAAATTTATAAGTGTGTTTTACTTACGTTAATTTCGGTCATTATTCACTATTAGTTTGTTTTATTTACTTAAATTGTTTTATACGATAGTGAATAGGGAACAACAAAGAGGTCATCGATGAAGACTATGTACGCATACCTGATGACATGACGATTCCATACACAGAAGATGCTGCCTCAAAGGATGCATTGATTAATGAAGTGTTTCCTTCCTTTTCCACCAATGCTCATTCACCTACTGATATAGTTTCAAGAGCAATTTTATCCACTACAAATAAACATGTTGACAAAGATTAATGATATGTTGATTGACAGATTTCCTGGCGAAGAGAAGATTTATTATAGTTTCGATGAAGCAGAAGATGACACCCATAACTTATATCCTTTGGAATTCTTTAACTCGCTCAACGTGAAACAGTATTGCCTCCTCATTACTTGCGTTTGAAAATTGGATGCCCGATTATTCTTTTAAGGAATCTAGATCCGGAAAATGGATTATGTAATGGCACGAGGTTGATATGCAACGTTTTGATCCTAATCTCATCACGCCGAGATCGGTCTGTCGGAACAAAGACGCTGGATTAGAGTGCTCTTGCCAAGAATTCCTCTTGCTCCATATGAAGAAGACATGTTTCCTTTCAAACTAAAGAGAACACAATTTCCTGTGTGACTTAGCTTAAAGCTCAGGGCCAAACAATTCCAAATGTGGGTGTCTATTTGCTGATTCGTTTTCTCGCATGGCCAACTTTATGTGACATTGTCTAGAGGATATCCGTAGAATAACAAAAGTATTGGTTAAACAAGTCAAAGAGTTCCGTCAAGAAGAATTTATACCTCAAATGTCGTGTTTAAGAAGTTTTACGATGATTAGTGTGTGTTGTTAGTTAGTATTTCATTATGATGTAATGTTTTATATGTCGTTTGATACATGTTAAGACTTTTGTTACAGTTGAATTATCGATGCTATTCTACATTTACACATATTTTGATTTTCTTACGTTCTATTTTGAATTTTATACAAAACACTTACCACAATATCGCATATCGTTAATTATCTGCTGCTAGGTTTAAAACAGCTGCCGTCAGAGTACTCGCCTAGTTTCAGAAAATTCCTCTTAGAGAAATACGTTTTCATCTAAAAAATAAAGGATGCCCCTATACATACCCTTCCTATGATGGGACAATATAGATTTTTAGTTAAAATATACAAACCACGATACTCACCGTACAAACTTTTATGCATGCAATCATCGGATATCCCACTATAATATCTCACCCAATTTCGCCCCCTTCGTACTTGCACTTTTCGTACTTCCACTTTCAACACATTCCAAACCCTAATCTCACACACACACTCCCGCCTTAAAACTCCCGATCCCAAATCACAACTATTTTCTCTCTCTCTCCCACACACACATTCCAAACCCTAATTTCACCAAATCGATTGGTACGGTTATTAATTAGTATTATATTATTTTATTATTCTGATGCTGTATGATGCGTTGATGAATTGTTCTAAAACATTGATTGATTTTGATTTCAGGTTATAGAAATGGAAGGAACTAAGACCGCCAAAAAATCATCCAGGTATGATTTCGGTTGATTTTGTTAGAATATTTTATGAAATATGTGAATTTGATTTTATGCTAATTATTATAGATTTAGTGCTTTATTTTGATATAATTGTCAATAAATGCTTTATAATTTTTGTAATTCGTGACTCTGAGCGTATGTTGAATTGATTTAGGTTAGGTTATGATAGTTTGTATTAGATTTATGTTGAATTGATAGTTATTCTCTGAGGTTTTAATTATTAGATTTATGAATAAATTAATTAGTTTATTTTTATATTAGATGTATGTTGATTTAGGTTAAGTTATGATAGTTTGTATTAGATTTATGTTGAATTGATAGTTATTCTCTGAGGTTTTAATTATTAGATTTATGAATAAATTAATTAGTTTATTTTTATATTAGATGTATGTTGAATTGATTTAGGTTAATAAGGATGTGGTGGGAAGATGATTAAAGGCAGGGAGTATGCTTCCCTCTTGTTTAGGCTACATTTGAAATGTTAGCATACTTCTTATGCCCCACGAAAGTATTAGAACCAAATAAATTTATGCAGAATTACTAATGCTTTACATCTTAGTAAATAAGCCGTTTCAAGAGTGTTAGGAATCGCCAAATTAAACTATATATCTATTACTTGTGACTATTACAATGGTAAGCATAGCTACATGTGAGTGAGTTTCGAATAAACAACTTAAAAGTTGCTTATTACAAACCACTGGCAGAACAGAACAAAAAGTGACCGGGCGCACATTATTTTTAGAAGTACGTATGTGGTTTTTCCCCGTTCAAGTTACTTGGGGAGGGCGGGCCTTTTGTACTAAGATGTATGCGGCCGCACAGGGTTAATCTCAGGACAGTTCCGACCCTTTCCTGGCCACCTCCAAATGTACACACCTAGCGAGGTTGAACACTTGACCTCTTGTTTGAAAGCCAAAGAACTTACCATTAGGCCATATGGTGGTGGTTATGAAAGAAAAGGTACGATTTCATTAAAACTATTAAGTTTAATATCAAACTATTAATTGACATTACTAAATAATAACAAGAAAAAGAATATGTTTTAGACCAGGTGCATTTAAGAAAAATAATACTCTTTCAAGATGTTCCGTGACATGCTGAGACCCCCTAGTTCCGCCACTGGCTTAATAAATGATAATGAAAAGAAGAAAAGATAATAATACCAGATAATGGAGAGTCATTATTGAGTTTGATTGATTTAGATTGTGAACCAATATTAGTACTAAGACTATTACATGTTGACAAAGTAGTCTTGTGACATCTTGGAATAAATTTATGGGTGATGGACAAAACTGGATAACATCGTAACATAACTTTGGGTGTTGGTCTCTCTCCAACAGTGGTTACAAGTATAAATGATGTCTGCAACCCCCTTAATCTAGCCAGTCTATCACCCGACAACTATCTGGCCACAATGAGATTCTAACCTACCTTTCAAGTTTGTGTTTGCAATCTCTCATCATATAATCTACAATGACCTCACCATGGCTATATACTCTTTTATTTGCCCACTAATCTCTCATCATATAATCTCTCGCTTGAATTCACCACTGCATTTCTAATTAGTTTACTGCATTTCTTCAAATATTTGCTGATGTTCTTTGTTTTTGTTTTCAGGTGCACAAGCTCTTCGTCAAGCAGGGTGGAAACGCTCGATTCACCATTCGTGCTCAATAATGTAATCGACCCCCATGACGAAAAACAGCTTGTATTAGTGAGTAACCCCAAAAAAAAGTTATTCCCTTATCAGTTAGAGGGCATAAAATGGCTGTGGCGTCTGCACTGTCAAGGTGAAGGCGGCATCCTTGGCGATGACATGGGTCTCGGGAAAACACTTCAGGCATTGCAGATTTCTCATAAGTAACTCTTTACAAGTATCACCGAACCTTGTGTTATGTTTAACCAATTACAAGTGTCATTGCAGATTTGTACCTTCATAGGTTCTCTTATCAAATCTGGTCTGATTAAGCGAGCGCTTATTGTTGCACCAACAACACTTTTAGACAACTGGTGCGATGAGTTTGATGCAGTTGGGGTGCCTGCACATTTATACTATGGGACTGCAAAAGAAAAAGAGCTTAACCATGTACTCAAGGTAAGTAACTTAAGCTAATTCTTTTTTATTTTTTTTATATTTTTTTGTGATAGTCTTAATTACTACATCCCTATGAAGTGAATTTAGACCTTGAGTCAAAGGCGGAACTTCATTAGGGCAAGGAAGGGTGGTGCCCCAAAAAAAAAAAAAATAAAAAAAAAATTGATCCATTAATGTTGAATATCTGATAATCTTTAGGGTAAATATTCTACTTGGTATTTAGTTATTTGACCCCCTTACAAATTAGGAAATCAAAAGTCAATCTCAAGTTCTCGGACAATGGTTCCAAAGAATCTCTCATCTCTTATATCTTCACAATCCTATATTATTACGTAGTTTTTTTGGGTAACCACAATCCTATATTCCTATTACTTGCATATGGATGATTAAGTGTTTCATGTTTTTTAATCATATATATCCATAATTTATTGATTCAATTAGTTATTTTAGATTTTGAGGTTGTGGATTATTATAGCGAATCCACACTGCCAAGTTCGCCTTTGATAATCTTATAATCTGCCATTGTAATTTTGCTGGCCAAATGTGCTTCTAATTTTCCAGTTATTCGATTGTGTCGTACTCAGTTTCGGATAGCAGCTCACGTTAATTGTATTCCTTATTCAACAGTTTTTCTATCTCGGCCCCCCTAAGAAAAGTGGTCAAGTTCCGCCACCGCCCTTAGTTATATTACAAAGCTATACTAAAAAAGTTCATTTTTTTTACCTTCATTAGACTTTCATATGATATCCGAAACTCCTATTAACAGCTTCAACCACTATACAAATCGGGGTTTTAATTATGGTTTCACTTGTAGGATAATGGCATCCTGGTTACAACTTATGACACTCTCGTGTATAACATACGTGCTCTGTCCAGGCTCTGGAATTATGTAGTACTTGATGAGGTACGTTTCCACTGTTTTGTCAATTGTTACGACTTTACATGTCTAGTATGAATCATCATCTTTTTAATTTTTACTAAACTTTAAACAGGGACACATCATCAAAAATAGTAAAACGAAAAGAAGTGAATGCGTGCGTCAAGTTCCTGCTGAGCACCGTATCGTTGTTACTGGAACCCCTATAATGAACAACATTGATGTAAGTTTATTTTTCTATATGATTTTCTTTTTAGTTTTTTTTTCAAAACACCTTATATTTATCTCTTTCTCGTACTAGGAAATGTGGTCTCTTCTGAATTTCTGTGTGCCCCATAAGTTTCCGAATCTCAAAAAGTAAGTTCAACTTTTGATGTTTCTTTTACAGCAAAACATAACATTTGACATGCTTTTTCTCTTAGTTTTCAAGAAACTCGTAGCCGGCCCATTTTACAGGGAAAACATAGAAGTGCAAATCCTGAAGCAAAACTTCGTTATGAAGATGCATCCAAGGTTATAAGTTCTCTATTTCATAGACGATTAGTTTATATCCACCTGCATCTTAGTATCTGTAAGTTCTAAGTTTTTTTTTAAACAATAAACAGTCCATAAAAAAGGATATTGAAGCTTATCATCTCAGAAGAGAAAAGGAGAAAGTATTAACGCTAAAAAAGAAACATGAATTCACGGTGTGGTTAAAGCTTTCAAGTTTCCAGGTATGGTAACAGTATTTGTACCTCTTGCAGCCATCACGGTATGGTACTGTCAATATACACACATTCACCACAAATTTAACAACCTCTTGCAGCAATATTTGTATGAAGAGTTTGTCACCCATGCTGGATCAGCCATCTCTCAGGCACCTCTAGCTGCCATTACGGTATTTAATTTTTTGGTTTCCTAAATGATTATAGTGTAATTACAAGACACTAACTGTAGTAAACTCAGGGATTAATGGTTTATATTCTGATAAAACAGATCTTAAAAAAGGTCTGTGATGACCCTGCTTTGCTTAAAGTGGCTGAACAGCCAAATGAGGAAAGTGAATTCAGAGTGGTCAAGGATGATGGAGCTTCTAAACGGTTATTGTTGGAGATGGAAAACATACTGCAAAGATGCCATGTAAAAAATGTTAACTTCGAATCGTGCAAAATCTCATTTTTAAAGTCTTTTGTGGTAAGGATTATGATTTGCCTGATATTTTAGACGTATTTCAAACATAGACTGATTTTTTATCTTTGTTTATATATAGCATGACATGTGTCGAGATGGGCACCATGTTCTAATCTTCTCACATCGGAAATATATGTTGAGCAAGATTGAGGTATGCCAAGTTTTATCAACAGAAATCTCGGCCCAAATAATAGCAATTCAACCTAATATTTTTATTGCCTCTTGTCTGTAGGACATCCTCAAGCCACATTATAAATGTGGCCGCTTAGACGGCGACACTAGTTCTAAAAACAGAACCAAGACCATAAAGGTTGGTATTTTGTTAACTAATCAAATAATAATTGACAAAAAATTGAAAATTCTATTTTAACAGGAATTTCAAGCTGGAACTGTTCAAATACTACTGATAATGTCCACAGTTGGTGGGGTGGGCATTACGCTTACTAGGGCTGACCGTGTCATAGTGGTCGACCCCGCTTGGAACCCAAGGTTCCTTTTTTTCACTTGACATCTTAAGTTGTAAATTTAAATGACCTAATTCATTTTATCTTTCTAAATCTTCAGTATTGATAACCAGAGCATCTGCCGGGCATACCGGCTCGGACAAGAAAACGAAGTTTTGGTTTACCGCCTTATAACATGCGGGACGGCTGAAGAAGTTATCTACAAAAACCAGGTATAGCTTTTTGTTTTTAATATACATCTTAAATTTTGCACTTCATATTTATAAATCTTTTTTAAAAATTTACGTGACAGATCCACAAGGTTATGCTCTCGAAAGAAGTGATTGAAGAGGAAACACCCTACTCTTACTTCAATGAAAAGGTGATTATGTGTTCTTTTTTAACTCATTTGTAGCCAGGTACCGGTGTGATTATATTTTTATGCGATTGACCTTTTTACGAATTGTTTTTATAAAATGGGTCTCTGGGATTGCCAATTAAAACTGGTAAGGCTTAATTACATCTCAGTTGCTCAGAATTTTTAGGAGGGGTTGGTGTGTATTGGTCTGGTGTGTTTTTTAGATGGCTGTTACAATTTTTGAAGTGGTAATTTCCATATCAAGTAATTGTTTATGCTGAAAATGGTGATAATCTAAATCCTTTTTAAGATAGTATAGATACAGATATTGATGTATG
This sequence comes from Chrysanthemum makinoi, assembly GCA_910596185.1. NCBI lineage: Eukaryota > Viridiplantae > Streptophyta > Magnoliopsida > Asterales > Asteraceae > Chrysanthemum > Chrysanthemum makinoi. The sequence goes on from OU343225.1 coordinate 221,463,098, forward strand.
TTTGTGTGTGCTATGACAGGAAATAAAAGCAATGTTTAGCATTAGTGAAGGAGGCTTTGACATTTCAGCAACACAAATTCAGTTAGCCAATGAACATGACCATGAGATAACTGATCCTTTCGTGCAAGCCCAAATGGACTTTCTAAATCAAGCACCCCAAACAGCGGGTATCACTTATCATTCCCTGCTTTTCTCAAAAGCGGCTGCTCAAGAACCGAGGTCAGTATTTTTTTAGGATTTCACTTTTATCAAAGTATGACTAATAATTTTTTTGAATATAGGAAAATTGATTGTTATGTATGTATTTACTGGTCCTACTTTATCAGGGATGTAAAAGTCTTTAAACCTACGGACATAACTACTCATCAGAACAATACCATCCAAAGGTTATCAAGAGCCCCAAAACAGGTATGTTTGCACTTTTCAAAAGTTTTTAAGTTGCCAAATTTTGAACCAACAACTTTTCTCTTATAAACTTTTTATTTTTCACATAATGATGCAGGTGCATTCCGAGGGTAGTGAGTCTAAGACACAGAGGCCTCTAGGACTGAGCTTAAAGGATCATGGTCAACGGGCCTCTAGGATGAGCTTAAAGGATCCTGGTCAAAGAAGCAAAGAAAAGAAAACACCTTTTCTGCGACCAGAATCAAGAGAAGAGAAACAAGTACGTTTGTTTTTTGCTTATAATAATATGAAAGTAAGAAGGGAGTCATAATGGTTTATTTTTCCCAGGTCCCAAGTTATAAGCCGTCCTCGGCTGGGGCTCATGTGATACATTCGAAAGTATGAGCCTAAGACACAGAGGCCTCTAGGACTGAGCTTAAAGGATCCTGGTCAAAGAAGCACAGAGAAGAAAACACCTTTTCTCGACCGAATCAAGAGCTGAAAATCAAGTATGTTTGTTCTTTGCGCCCTAAAAATGCTAATTTAAAAGTTTTAAGGTGCCGGTAGTCTTTTGTTATAATAATATGAAAGTAAGAAGGGAGTCATAATGGTTTATTTTTCCCAGGTCCCAAGTTATAAGCCATCTTCCGAGGGTAGTGAATCTAAGACACAAAGGCCTCTAGGACCGAGCTTAAAGGATCATGGTCAACGAAGGCCTCTAGGACTGAGCTTAAAGGATACTGGTCAAAGAAGCACAGAGAAGAAAACACCTTTTCTGCGACCAGAATCAAGAGCAGAAAAACAGGTATGTTTTTTTCTTTTGCACCCTAAAAATGCTAATTTAAAAGTTTTAAGGTGCCGTAGTCTTTGTTAATGGTTTATTTTTCCAGGTCCAAGTTATGTTGCCGTCCTCGTCTGGGGCTCATGTGATACATTCCGAAAGTACTGAGTCTAAGACACAGAGGCCTCTAGGACTGAGCTTAAAGGATCCTGGTCAAAGAAGCACAGAGAAGAAAACACCTTTTCTGCGACGAGAATCAAGAGCAGAAAATCAAGTATGTTTGTTCTTTGCGCCCTAAAAATGCTAATTTAAAAGTTTTAAGGTGCCGGTAGTCTTTTGTTATAATAATATGAAAGTAAGAAGGGAGTCATAATGGTTTATTTTTCCCAGATCACAAGTTATAAGCCGTCTTCCGAGGGTAGTGGAATCTAGACACAAAGGCCTCTAGGACTGAGCTTAAAGGATCATGGTCAACGAAGGCCTCTAGGACTGAGCTTAAAGGATCCGGTCAAAGAAGCACTGAGAGAAACACCTTTTCTGCGACCAGAATCAAGAGCAGAAAAACAGGTATGTTTTTTTCTTTGCACCCTAAAATGCTAATTTAAAAGTTTTAAGGTGCCGTAGTCTTTGTTAATGGTTTATTTTTCCGGGTCCCAAGTTATAAGCCGTCCTCGTCTGGGCTCATGTGATACATTCCGAAAGTATGAAGTCTACACAGAGGCCTCTAGGACTGAGCTTAAAGGATCCTGGTCAAAGAAGCACAGAGAAGAAACACTTTTCTCGCGAGAGAATCAAGAGCAGAAAATCAAGTATGTTTGTTCTTTGCCCTAAAATGCTAATTTAAAAGTTTTAAGGTGCCGGTAGTCTTTTGTTATAATAATATGAAAGTAAGAAGGGAGTCATAATGGTTTATTTTTCCCAGATCACAAGTTATAAGCCGTCTTCCGAGGGTAGTGAATCTAAGACACAAAGGCCTCTAGGACCGAGCTTAAAGGATCATGGTCAACGAAGGCCTCTAGGACTGAGCTTAAAGGATCTTGGTCAAAAAGCACGAGAAGAAAACACCTTTTCTGCGACCAGAATCAAGAGCAGAAAAACAGGTATGTTTTTTTTCTTTGCACCCTAAAAATGCTAATTTAAAAGTTTTAAGGTGCCAGTAGTCTTTTGTTAATGGTTTATTTTTCCCAGGTCCCAAGTTATAAGCCGTCCTCGTCTGGGGCTCATGTGATACATTCCGAAAGTACTGAGTCTAAGACACAGAGGCCTCTAGGACTGAGCTTAAAGGATCCTGGTCAAAGAAGCACAGAGAAGAAAACACCTTTTCTGCGACGAGAATCAAGAGCAGAAAATCAAGTATGTTTGTTCTTTGCGCCCTAAAAATGCTAATTTAAAAGTTTTAAGGTGCCGGTAGTCTTTTGTTATAATAATGTGAAAGTAAGAAGGGAGTCATAATGGTTTATTTTTCCCAGATCACAAGTTATAAGCCGTCTTCCGAGGGTAGCGAATCTAAGACACAAAGGCCTCTAGGACTGAGCTTAAAGGATCATGGTCAACGAAGGCCTCTAGGACTGAGCTTAAAGGATCCTGGTCAAAGAAGCACAGAGAAGAAAACACCTTTTCTGCGACCAGAATCAAGAGCAGAAAAACAGGTATGTTTTTTTTCTTTTGCACCCTAAAAATGCTAATTTAAAAGTTTTAAGGTGCCAGTAGTCTTTTGTTAATGGTTTATTTTTCCCAGGTCCCAAGTTATAAGCCGTCCTCGTCTGGGGCTCATGTGATACATTCCGAAAGTACTGAGTCTAAGACACAGAGGCCTCTAGGACTGAGCTTAAAGGATCCTGGTCAAAGAAGCACAGAGAAGAAAACACCTTTTCTGCGACGAGAATCAAGAGCAGAAAATCAAGTATGTTTGTTCTTTGCGCCCTAAAAATGCTAATTTAAAAGTTTTAAGGTGCCGGTAGTCTTTTGTTATAATAATGTGAAAGTAAGAAGGGAGTCATAATGGTTTATTTTTCCCAGATCACAAGTTATAAGCCGTCTTCCGAGGGTAGCGAATCTAAGACACAAAGGCCTCTAGGACTGAGCTTAAAGGATCATGGTCAACGAAGGCCTCTAGGACTGAGCTTAAAGGATCCTGGTCAAAGAATCACAGAGAAGAAAACACCTTTTCTGCGACCAGAATCAAGAGCAGAAAAACAGGTATGTTTTTTTTTTTTTTTTTTTTTTGCACCCTAAAAATGCAAATTTAAAAGTTTTAAGGTGCCAGTAGTCTTTTGTTAATGGTTTATTTTTCCCAGGTCCCAAGTTATAAGCCGTCCTCGTCTGGGGCTCATGTGATACATTCCGAAAGTACTGAGTCTAAGACACAGAGGCCTCTAGGAATGAGCTTAAAGGATCCTGGTCAAAGAAGCACAGAGAAGAAAAAAGCTGTTCTGGCTGGTGCAGATCATAATTATAGAAGACCTTACAACTCATATCCGCCAACTCCCTTTTCTCTTACACCTCAGGTCCAGTCACACGAGGCCACCCCTCAGCAACAACCTCAGGCACCATCAGTGGGTCCAAAATTGTAAATCAATATGGGTGTTTTTAGGTTGGGTGGTGATGTTTAATTTTAGGGGGCAATTTAGATCATATACTGTTTTTAGATCCTTTATCTTTTCAATTTTGGTGTATTAATACAATTTGGCCAAAGACTTGGGCATGAGCTTTCTTAAGCTTTTAGTTTTTGAATAAAGTTAGAATTTAAGAAACAGCCTTGTTTTGGTTCCCTTAGCTAGAAAGCTTTTAATTATAAAAAAGCTCCTAATATTTGTGGAGTTGTTTACTCCTAATATTATTAATATACCTTTTAGATATTTTCATGAGTTGATGGCAATACATATGGGCTAAAACCAAACAAAGTCTTAGGGTCCGTTTAGTTTGTAGATGGGTTTATGATTATGATTTAAATTTAGACTTAAATATTTGGTTTTGATGTAGGTAAAAAATTAATGATAAGAAAGAAAATAATATATATATATATATAATCCGGATCGATTGAGAAGAGTTTAAGATTGAGAAGAATGAGAAGCAATAATGGCCATTCATCTCATAACAATAATCAAGTGTAGGATGGGAAATTACAAGCCTCTTTAACTATTTTGTTTGAATCTATTTAATGACAATTACAAGTCTCATTAATTATGCTCTTTACACTTTTGCAATCGTGAATCTTTTTCACATATTTCTGTGATCTATCGGTGACTCATCTTTATGTGTTTCATATATAGATTACAATGATTCAAAAATCAACCCTGATTGATTATCACTAGCATGAAGACCCGCCATTTTTCCACCTGCTCTTTGTCTTATTTGTAGCATTAGAAACTTCAATCCGACGTGGTTGCATAAGCATAAATATATAGTTTTTAAAAAATTATGTTGAGTCGATCTAAGTGTGTGAGTATATTTTCTAATAGGATTGTTTTAAGTTATTAAGATTTTTAGTAATAATAGATTAAAGCATTACAAAAAGAACGGATTATGTAGTTGCAATAATATATTGTAGTTTAGATTTATGATAAACATGTGTGACCGTTTTTTCTTGTTTTGTAGTAATTTTAGCGGTGATAACTATTTTTTTTACATATGTAACGTTTATCATTTGGTGTGTGGCTTTTAAAATTGTAACTTTGCAAATTTGATATCACCATATAAGATTATTTTGTACTATCAATTTGTATAGATATTTATGCATTGTTCAAAGCTATTTGTTTGGGTACAAATAATTATCGCTAAAGATAACAATACTATTTATTTTTGTGATTTTAATAAACTTACATAACATTATTGATACACTACAAAGGGCTATAATATATATTAACTTTTAAACGATTTATCATATAGCCCCTTTAAACGCCAAGAGCAAATTTTTTAAAATAACATTATACAAATGACAAATTATGTGCAAAAAGAAATAAACTAAAACTAATACTCATTTGGTCTCTCATTTCAAAAATTGTCACGGGTTCCACAACTACTTCATCATTTCTCATATAATTTTGTCAAATTTGAACCCCGATTTCACCCGGGGTTCAACCTGGTTAAACCGTTCCATAAAAACAAGGTCGATTAAACCGAGTCAAACCGATAGTAGAATGAAAAATGTCAAATTAAACGGTCACCACGGTGAAGGCCCGGTCAACCCGGTATCGGTTTCAACAGTCAACCCGTATCGGTTTCAACGGTCAACCGGTATCGGTTTCATTTGTTGTTTTAATTTAGATGTGCTTAATTGGGTGTACAATGTGAATAAATTATTGTACTTTTAAGTAATGGGGTGTTTTAATAAGAGTATTAATTATATTATTTATTTATCTCCATGACCATGTTTTCAACATTCAACTTTCAACATTTTTCATTTTTTCCACTTTGACCATTTTTCCATTTTATATAGTATAGATATTATGGATTTCTATATTGACAATTTTATTAGTTAAATTACGTACCAAATATTCTACTGGTATAGATATTAAAACCTTGACAATGATCTTTATAAATTCAAACCTACTCTCTATAATAATAACGTCAACATTCAATTACGATAAACAAATTAATTGTTTTTAGTGAATCAAAGAAAAACACTAAACCTTGATCATCATAAAAAAAACCTCATGATTCACGTATGTTTATACGATTCAAATAATTAAAATATGATTCATAAGTTATATAGAGTAATGCTAAACCATAAACTAAAAAAGTGAATCCTCAAGGCCAAGTAAGATGATTCAGAAAAATACACAACTTTGACAAAATAAGAATCATAGTATGATGGGTATTTATATATTGATATGTTCATTTCCTATACATTTTTTTCTCTGCTCCTACAAAGTCTGTGAAAAGTAACTAATTTATTCATTCCGTCAACAGTAGTTCGCATGCATTTCAACTTATTTCTCCATTCTTATCGATTTTTATTAATTTTTAAGGATATATGCAATAGACACCACTTTTTGTGTTCTTTAAAGTAATTCGTTAGTAAATCTTTAGGTACCAATAGGTAAAGATTCAAATTTCTATGAACTCTATATGGATACGAAAGACAAACAACTATTTTCAATGACATAAATATTGATCGTTACATTAATAATGAACCATATCGCACTAGTGAATCATTATTGTCTGAGATATTAAGGATTTATAAATAATGAAAAAAACATTAACATAGTGAAGCATTTTCTCGTATGCAATGACTCAAAACAACGCGATCAAGTCAATCACTGATTCAATAATACGAATATGATTCAAAATAATATCTAACAAGTTTTTTTTATGATTCACTTACCCAATGTTATTTTTGATTCAAAATAAAACATATGAAAGAAATATCAACTTATTAGACAAGTACATTTTAACAAGTTTTTTAATGTTAAACCATCATATATTCAAAAAATTCAAACCCACAACAGTTTACGTAAATCATGTTAAAATTACCTAAAGGCATATAAAACATTAACAAAAAGATGAATCATATATTTGAATAACATTTTCATTTATAAAAGCAACAAAAAGATGAATCATTTAGTTGTTAAAGAAATTTATTTAGAGTTTTGCTATTACAAAAAAGACTTGGTAGGTGGGACTTTAGGAAGAAAACGGAAAACCAATTACTACTATGGTTTTAAAAATTGGAAAACTTTAACCATAATTTAAGTAGTCATTGTGTTCCATTAATTTTTGAATGATACATTTACTTTTATACCCTTTTCACTTTAAATAATAAACATTAAAATTAAAAAAAATCAATGGCTATGATTTCTTCTCAATGTTCTCAATCTTAAAATCTTCTCAATGGAACCAAAGCCTATCCGGATCGATTGAGAAGAGTTTAAGATTGAGAAGAATGAGAAGCAATAATGGCCATTCATCTCATAACAATAATCAAGTGTAGGATGGGAAATTACAAGCCTCTTTAACTATTTTGTTTGAATCTATTTAATGACAATTACAAGTCTCATTAATTATGCTCTTTACACTTTTGCAATCGTGAATCTTTTTCACATATTTCTGTGATCTATCGGTGACTCATCTTTATGTGTTTCATATATAGATTACAATGATTCAAAAATCAACCCACTGATTATCATATTATGGATTTCTATATTGACAATTTTATTAGTTAAATTACGTACCAAATATTCTACTGGTATAGATATTAAAACCTTGACAATGATCTTTATAAATTCAAACCTACTCTCTATAATAATAACGTCAACATTCAATTACGATAAACAAATTAATTGTTTTTAGTGAATCAAAGAAAAACACTAAACCTTGATCATCATAAAAAAAACCTCATGATTCACGTATGTTTATACGATTCAAATAATTAAAATATGATTCATAAGTTATATAGAGTAATGCTAAACCATAAACTAAAAAAGTGAATCCTCAAGGCCAAGTAAGATGATTCAGAAAAATACACAACTTTGACAAAATAAGAATCATAGTATGATGGGTATTTATATATTGATATGTTCATTTCCTATACATTTTTTTCTCTGCTCCTACAAAGTCTGTGAAAAGTAACTAATTTATTCATTCCGTCAACAGTAGTTCGCATGCATTTCAACTTATTTCTCCATTCTTATCGATTTTATTAATTTTAAGGATATATGCAATAGACACCACTTTTTGTGTTCTTTAAAGTAATTCGTTAGTAAATCTTTAGGTACCAATAGGTAAAGATTCAAATTTCTATGAACTCTATATGGATACGAAAGACAAACAACTATTTTCAATGACATAAATATTGATCGTTACATTAATAATGAACCATATCGCACTAGTGAATCATTATTGTCTGAGATATTAAGGATTTATAAATAATGAAAAAAACATTAACATAGTGAAGCATTTTACTGTATGCAATGACTCAAAAACAACGCGATCAAGTCAATCACTGATTCAATAATACGAATATGATTCAAAATAATATCTAACAAGTTTTTTTTATGATTCACTTACCCAATGTTATTTTTGATTCAAAATAAAACATATGAAAGAAATATCAACTTATTAGACAAGTACATTTTAACAAGTTTTTTAATGTTAAACCATCATATATTCAAAAAATTCAAACCCACAACAGTTTACGTAAATCATGTTAAAATTACCTAAAGGCATATAAAACATTAACAAAAAGATGAATCATATATTTGAATAACATTTTCATTTATAAAAGCAACAAAAAGATGAATCATTTAGTTGTTAAAGAAATTTATTTAGAGTTTTGCTATTACAAAAAAGACTTGGTAGGTGGGACTTTAGGAAGAAAACGGAAAACCAATTACTACTATGGTTTTAAAAATTGGAAAACTTTAACCATAATTTAAGTAGTCATTGTGTTCCATTAATTTTTGAATGATACATTTACTTTTATACCCTTTTCACTTTAAATAATAAACATTAAAATTAAAAAAAATCAATGGCTATGATTTCTTCTCAATGTTCTCAATCTTAAAATCTTCTCAATGGAACCAAAGCCTATCCGGATCGATTGAGAAGAGTTTAAGATTGAGAAGAATGAGAAGCAATAATGGCCATTCATCTCATAACAATAATCAAGTGTAGGATGGGAAATTACAAGCCTCTTTAACTATTTTGTTTGAATCTATTTAATGACAATTACAAGTCTCATTAATTATGCTCTTTACACTTTTGCAATCGTGAATCTTTTTCACATATTTCTGTGATCTATCGGTGACTCATCTTTATGTGTTTCATATATAGATTACAATGATTCAAAAATCAACCCACTGATTATCATATTATGGATTTCTATATTGACAATTTTATTAGTTAAATTACGTACCAAATATTCTACTGGTATAGATATTAAAACCTTGACAATGATCTTTATAAATTCAAACCTACTCTCTATAATAATAACGTCAACATTCAATTACGATAAACAAATTAATTGTTTTTAGTGAATCAAAGAAAAACACTAAACCTTGATCATCATAAAAAAAACCTCATGATTCACGTATGTTTATACGATTCAAATAATTAAAATATGATTCATAAGTTATATAGAGTAATGCTAAACCATAAACTAAAAAAGTGAATCCTCAAGGCCAAGTAAGATGATTCAGAAAAATACACAACTTTGACAAAATAAGAATCATAGTATGATGGGTATTTATATATTGATATGTTCATTTCCTATACATTTTTTTCTCTGCTCCTACAAAGTCTGTGAAAAGTAACTAATTTATTCATTCCGTCAACAGTAGTTCGCATGCATTTCAACTTATTTCTCCATTCTTATCGATTTTTATTAATTTTTAAGGATATATGCAATAGACACCACTTTTTGTGTTCTTTAAAGTAATTCGTTAGTAAATCTTTAGGTACCAATAGGTAAAGATTCAAATTTCTATGAACTCTATATGGATACGAAAGACAAACAACTATTTTCAATGACATAAATATTGATCGTTACATTAATAATGAACCATATCGCACTAGTGAATCATTATTGTCTGAGATATTAAGGATTTATAAATAATGAAAAAAACATTAACATAGTGAAGCATTTTACTGTATGCAATGACTCAAAAACAACAGATCAAGTCAATCACTGATTCAATAATAATAATATGATTCAAAATAATATCTAACAAGTTTTTTTTATGATTCACTTACCCAATGTTATTTTTGATTCAAAATAAAACATATGAAAGAAATATCAACTTATTAGACAAGTACATTTTAACAAGTTTTTTAATGTTAAACCATCATATATTCAAAAAATTCAAACCCACAACAGTTTACGTAAATCATGTTAAAATTACCTAAAGGCATATAAAACATTAACAAAAAGATGAATCATATATTTGAACTAGCTTCATAGCCCGCCCGAATGGGCGGGCTAGCTTCATAAAATTAATTGACGAATTCTAACTGGACTTACATAAATAATGAATAACGGCAAAATCTTAAACACAAAAATTGGAAGAAAAAGAATTTTCATGTAATATATATAAAAAGAACAATGAAAAGTGTGATAAAAAAATTACAATGGTTGGTCCTTATTCATATACGAAATAAAGCTTTATTGTACACAAGGTTTGTTGTTAAGTTTGTATATTCGTTGTCTTTGTCACAATAAAGAACCTTCAAACCTTTTCACGAAATAAAACTCCTAAAAGTGTGCAAATTTTTCGAAAATGCTGGGTAACATGCATTAATAATCCCCGAAGATTTCTTGAAAACGAATAAAGGCACCGTAGGACCTAGTCACGGTCAAACCAAAAGAGTGGGAAAACAAAGAACCTCTCAGTTGGATCTTTAAATTACTGCATAATAAGAATAACTTGTAGATTAGTTTATGTGTTTAACCCTTTTTCTACATGTACTAAAAGCAAATATTGAGTTGAAAAATTCCATTCAAACACTATGATTAAGTCTCTATTACTCAATTCAGTCTAACATGCATGGCTATAATGTGTGACATAGGTATTAATATAACATAAGCACCCTTTGGATATAAGACAGAGATAACAATGGTAAAAGGAATCATTTAGGCCAAAAAACTTTTTTCTTATGACATAATGCAAACTATTTGTGAATAGCAGCTGAAGTCATTTGAAAGTTACCCCAAAACCAAGTTGTTAGTAAGTAAGTTTTCCCAACTTAATGGAGTAATCTGTGTAATGAAAGAAATTTTGGTAAATTAAAGAACCAGCGTAGTCAAGGTTCGGTGTTTAGATAAGGGTATTAAAACATTAAGTGGCCTTTATGTAAAATATAGATATTGGTAATTAGAATTCTTTTTGTCGATTTTTATGTTTGTTTTGGGACAGAAAAAGTAACCTATTCGACACCGTAATCATTACCTTCAAGTAGAATGATATTGTTGCTACTAAACAACCCATAACGAATCCAGCTCCCCCAGAAACCTTTCATACATATTTGTACTTCAGAAAAGGCCTTGAAAGAAAACAAACAGAAAAAAGCTTAGAACAGATTGTTGGCATTGAATGCTAATCCTTACCAGTAACAATTATCGGCTTTATCAACAAAGAGTGCATTTTAGGCAGGAATGATGACCTGCATCTAAAGCAAAAAGAAGAGAGATGCGGCACTTCTTAGTAAGCAATTCATCTAGATTGCAAAAGAGTAGGCGTCAAAATATTTGACCCGTTTACTAATAATTTGGTCAGTTTCGGTGGTCTTTCAACACAACAGGTCAAAAGGGACTATCGTATCAAATGATTGAAAGTCGTCGCAAGTCATTTTATAAATTTTGATGCATACAGTTTCGTAAGTTGTTTTATATAAAGATTTTTTTTACATATCACATGGAATTAACTTGACATTTATTGTGCTAAAGAGAGAACTTCTAATCATTATCAAAACGCAATGCCAAACACCCCTTTATACCAATTTATAAATATCAAGAGAATGTGATTCAATTATAAAAAAAATTAAGAGAAGGTAAAAATCTTGCTCAAAAAAACTTGCAAGAACTTACCATAGCAAGTCCATCAAGACAAGAGATCCAACATCCATGTTAAAGTACCAATCATATAGTTGTCATAATTAATTTAGGCTTCTGCATAATTTCACCAACTACCTTTAGTCCAAAAACATGAATTAAGGCATCACACATGCATATGACAACAATAAGGTTAGTAAATGGCATCAAGCTGCTCTACTTAGCAGCACCTAGAACTCCAATGTCATACCCTCAACACAAGCACAACACTATTTTCTAAAAAGTGAGATTAAGTAATTGAACTCCCTACAATATTTTCAAATATAGAAAATTGAACTTTCTAATACGTTCTATAAATTGTAACGTAGTTTTCAGTCTTCATCTTTTTTTAAATCATGAAAGCTTTATCTTTTTGAACACGTCCTGAGATAACAACCAACTTACTTTTAATTTGACGAATTCGTTCAAGATTAAGTGTACTAATCTTTGTGGTCAACTTATCCAAATCTGGATGCACTTTGATCTCATATGTCCTTGCCTAAATCACAATAAAATGGGAAGAAAGTAGCTTTAGTAGAAGTGGTCAAAGGGGTTTACCCTGGTTTGGCTCTATGCTCAGACCTCGTGGATTAGTCAACAAAAGGTTGGAAACCATGGTTACCCACCCAAAGGGTTGTTTGGTACGGACATTGGCACTCTGTCATCACTTTGCTGTATTGGAAATTATTCATTTATGTATTTCAATCTCAAAACAAAGTGTTTTTTTAGGCACAATGTTCAATAAAAGTGTTTTAGGATAATACCTTTGACTTGGGGTTTCCGAGCACGATGATGACTGAATCGCCACATAGAAACAATGTGCTGATAAACCTATCTTTGTTCACCAGAAGAGCTTTCTTCTTGCCCTTACCTGTCTTAGGAACCTATATACAAAAGACCATAAAATTAAAAACCACAAAACCCCTTCATAATAAATAGAACAAAACTAAAATACTGGTAAAGAAGTTATTTTCAAGGTGATTGTTATGAGATATTGATACAGCACACAGAAGGCAAAGGAAAAAAATTAAATATGTACTTTTCTTCTTTGAGATCCATGGAAATGCTCCTCTATGCATAAAAAGTAAAAATCGTCTTTAGGTTGAATTAGGGGAGGCGGTTTTGAATTTGATAATAGCGAGATATTTGGTGATTTGTTTTAGGTTGAATTAGAAACTGATGAATGATATGAGAAGCTGGTAATAGTTGTGTCATTATATCAAGTTGGGTTTGCAATGGTATATCACAATTGTTGGCCTGGTCCAGTGGTTGAGGGCCTTGTTTGTGGGTAACAAAACCGGGGTTCGATCTTTGCTAGTGACAAAATTTTTTTTATAATGTATCCGGGACAAGTGCCATGGTGGCATTTCCACCTCATCATAGAGGCGTAATCACAATAAAAATGCTCATACTAGCGTTATCATATTATTATATCAGCAGCTATCGTATATATATATAGATAACATTTTCATTTATAAAAGCAACAAAAAGATGAATCATTTAGTTGTTAAAGAAATTTATTTAGAGTTTTGCTATTACAAAAAAGACTTGGTAGGTGGGACTTTAGGAAGAAAACGGAAAACCAATTACTACTATGGTTTTAAAAATTGGAAAACTTTAACCATAATTTAAGTAGTCATTGTGTTCCATTAATTTTTGAATGATACATTTACTTTTATACCCTTTTCACTTTAAATAATAAACATTAAAATTAAAAAAAATCAATGGCTATGATTTCTTACCGATGTTACCATCTTAAAATCTTACCAATGGAACCAAAGTTCTATTCGGATCGATTGAGAAGAGTTTAAGATTGAGAAAGAATGAAAGCGATAATGGCCATTCATCTCATAACAATAATCAAGTGTAGGATGGGAAATTACAAGCCTCTTTAACTATTTTGTTTGAATCTATTTAATGACAATTACAAGTCTCATTAATTATGCTCTTTACACTTTTGCAATCGTGAATCTTTTTCACATATTTCTGTGATCTATCGGTGACTCATCTTTATGTGTTTCATATATAGATTACAATGATTCAAAAATCAACCCACTGATTATCATATTATGGATTTCTATATTGACAATTTTATTAGTTAAATTACGTACCAAATATTCTACTGGTATAGATATTAAAACCTTGACAATGATCTTTATAAATTCAAACCTACTCTCTATAATAATAACGTTAACATTCAATTACGATAAACAAATTAATTGTTTTTAGTGAATCAAAGAAAAACACTAAACCTTGATCATCATAAAAAAAACCTCATGATTCACGTATGTTTATACGATTCAAATAATTAAAATATGATTCATAAGTTATATAGAGTAATGCTAAACCATAAACTAAAAAAGTGAATCCTCAAGGCCAAGTAAGATGATTCAGAAAAATACACAACTTTGACAAAATAAGAATCATAGTATGATGGGTATTTATATATTGATATGTTCATTTCCTATACATTTTTTTCTCTGCTCCTACAAAGTCTGTGAAAAGTAACTAATTTATTCATTCCGTCAACAGTAGTTCGCATGCATTTCAACTTATTTCTCCATTCTTATCGATTTTTATTAATTTTTAAGGATATATGCAATAGACACCACTTTTTGTGTTCTTTAAAGTAATTCGTTAGTAAATCTTTAGGTACCAACAGGTAAATATTCAAATTTCTATGAACTCTATATGGATACGAAAGACAAACAACTATTTTCAATGACATAAATATTGATCGTTACATTAATAATGAACCATATCGCACTAGTGAATCATTATTGTCGGAGATATTAAGGATTTATAAATAATAATAAAAACATTAACATAGTGAAGCATTTTACTGTATGCAATGACTCAAAAACAACCCGATCAAATCAATCATTGATTCAATAACAAGTTTTTTTTATGATTCACTTATTCAATATATATAGGGTCACGTTCAATGCAGAACCAATATTTTGTACAGAACTTTACAGAACCACTTTGGACCAATAAGAATTTTGTATTATTAAAATATTTTAAATTAATTCAAAAGGGCATAATAGTAAAATACATTTTTCATTGTGTTTTTTTGAATTTTTTAAATGAAAAACGTTTTTTTAAAGTTCCTTGATTTTTGTTTTTTTTTTTTATATATATTTTTATGTTTTATTTAAGCATACATGTTTTTTCAAAAAAATTGAGGTGCTTTTTTTTTTTTTTTTTTTTTTTTTTTTTTTTTTTTTTTTTATTTTTATAAATATTTTTTTTCAGAATAATTTAAGCATAATACTTGTTTTGCTTAAAATGGTAATTACACATGTGTTTTTTGTATGCATTCTTTAATCTTTGAAATTTATAACAACAAACATAAAAATATGTATGTAACATCTAAATTTATAACCAACCAAAAAGATAAATAGTATACACAAAATTTGATATAAAATAAAATACAATTCAAATACAAATGTATTTTGGTAAATATAGATGTATATGTCATTCAATAACATGTGTGCACTCTTCCAAAACATGTGTGCACTATTCCAAGAACATATGTGCACTCTTCCAAGAACATATGTGCACGCTTTAGTATCTCATTCTACACATGTGTACACACTTCTAAGAACATATGTGCACGCTTGTATGGCTTTTTCGTCAAATTCATTAGAACATAAGAGTTCCCTTCTAAAAACATGTATGTCTGCAATAATCACATAAACTTTATAATTAAAGCACCAAAAACACATCGATGTCTCAAAAAAAGAACTAAAAATTAAATGGTTAAAACACATATGCATTCTTTTTTATTGATTTAATATCCGCCACAAAACACATATGCACCTTCCAATTCAATTTATATTAACCTTAATCAGTGCCGGCTCCAAGGGTGTGCAGCCTGTGCCATGGCACAGGGCCACCTGTTTTTATAGGGCCCAATTTTTGTTGAAACTGCTACATGACCCATTTATGTTTAGACAATCCCTTCGACCCTTTATAGCTTTTCATGTCATTTTGCTTTGATAGTATATGTGTTTTGTATAAATGACACCATGTCATATATTTAAATATTTATTAAGAACTTCTATCCTTTTAAAACATATAGAATCTGATTTACTAATTAACTATTGTATATACACAGGCTGACACGCCATACCAATTTTGTGTGCAAAAGGCTTTTTTCGTAGTCGCGGCACAGGGCCACCAAAATCAATGAGACGGCCCTGACCTTAATACACATGTACACATCATTTCAAAAAAAAAAAAAAAAAATTATACCAACCATGAATATAACAAATAGCGATTTTACAAAAAAAACAGTATTGCTACTCAATGAGAGAATGTAGATTATTTACCTCCTTAAGGTCCTAAGCCTTGAAAACATAGATTTTACATGTTAACTTTTATAAACTCATGATAATCCTATTAAAATATATCTTTTGTTTATTCCATTTATGAAAAGATCAAAATGTGTGACAAAAATCCATATCACTTCGCACCATTCGGGATGTCACAAGACCAGATACTACTAAAGTTGGGTTTACTAACCAACATCTTTATTTGCATAAATTATTATATTGTAAAGTAGTTAGAAATAATAAATTGCGTAACTGGAGGTGAATATAAATATGATATAAGTATAAACTTCCATTACTGTTTTTTTTTTTCTTTTCATATTAGCATATGAATGCATGTATGTTATATAGTAAACATGATTAACGAGTTCAACTTGTCACAAATTCAAAAGATAATTATAACTATTTGTTTTATTAATAAAATTAACAAACCTCCTTTTTTAATGTCTAATCCTTAATCCTGATTCACCACGACAAAAAGCGCCATCAAGTCGAAAAGACAAACGACAATCCGCTGGCCATCTCGGCTTGACCCTCCACCAACAACTATGACCAGATCCGATGGCCACAATCCAACAAAGCCA
This sequence comes from Chrysanthemum makinoi, assembly GCA_910596185.1. Classification (NCBI taxonomy): domain Eukaryota; kingdom Viridiplantae; phylum Streptophyta; class Magnoliopsida; order Asterales; family Asteraceae; genus Chrysanthemum; species Chrysanthemum makinoi. Next base: position 221,479,706 of record OU343225.1, read on the forward strand.
AAGATCCTGGCGAAAGAGCGATGGGAGATGGAGGCTTTCTGGACAGCCGGCAACCGGATAGTTACCGGCGGTGGTATTATTTTTTCCGGTGATAGCCCTAAATTGCCCTTTCAGTTTTAAAATTATTAGCCTTATCTTTTTGTTAATTACATAAATGACACAATTTATTTATATAGTTACACTTTTGCCACTTTTAATATTAACCTTTGATCAAACTCATCTAATGGCCCAAATCCATTTAAATGGTTCTGTAAAGTTCTGTACATAAAAGTGGTTGCGTTGAGCGCTATCTATCTTATATATATATATATATATATATATATATATATATATATAATATTTTAATAATTAATTAAAAATTATTTATTTATTAGTGGGTTCACTTAAATAAAAGATGAAGGAATTTTTGATCCATAGGATTGTTATCCGTCTTACAAAATCTTAATCCTTAGATACCCTTCAAGGTATTACACAATGCATAATATTTCACATTGGTTCCTATATTTTAAAGCCAACTTTTAAAACAAACATAGTTTATTTTTTTTAATCCCAAAACTCAAGCCAACTCTCTAAACCAAACAGGCCCTTAATACTCTTTACATTTTTATTACATCACTAGTTGGTGATTAACATATAGATATTAAATTCAAGCCTCTTAAATCCAATTTAAAAAAAATGAGATAAAGGTTATATAGACATTTCAATGAACCTCCTAACATTTCACGTATTTACAAATGATTATTTTTGCCCTCTCTAACTTTGTACCACTATAAGAATACGTTGTGATTATGTGAACATATATATTACTAGATGGATATGTCTTAATTGTGAAAATAATAAATAAGTAGATATTGCTTTTGTGTGAACTCTTAAATAAATATATAAATAAAAATGGTTGAAGTGCCTCGTTTAAATGGGTCGAGCTTCAATCAAAATTTGCCATCATTGTAATCTTCCAGGGCATTCACCAACGGAGCGTAGGAAGGCTTTAGCCAAGTTTGAAGCCTCTCGAATGACTCAACTAGTTTACTAGACCCTCTATCCGACCCCCTATCAAGTAAGGAGAGCTAGGTTATGTGACTTCTTGCCGGTCTTTGAAGCTATTAACTAATCTCTAGGGCATTTGTTACGCCCACATTGCTCGCTTAGACAAAAAAACTGACTTTCATGCGGAAACGACCAAATTTAACTTTCATTCCAACTCTTTTGACTATTGACAAAAATCCGTTAACATATAGACATTGAAACCATTTTTAAATGAAACTAGACTTTATTACCTTCAAAATGACGGACGACATAAGGATTAAAAGATACATAATTTGGAAAACCGACAAAATCTGTCCAGAGCCGACCAGCCGATTGGCTGGAGTGCTTTGGGATGGAAAATGCTTTGGGATGGAAAATGCCAGCCGATCGGTACGGATGATCAAACAGCTTCAACCGATCCGGCTTCTCAGGCAAGCCGATCGGCTAGAGGCCTCTGACAGTTTTTTGACGATTTTCTAAATTTTGTATCTTTTAAACCGTAAGTCGTTACGGGTCGTGCCACCCATCATTTTGAAAGTAATGAAGTCTAGTTTAATTTAAAAATGATTTCAAGGTCTATATGTTAACCAATATTTTTTCAATGGTAAAAAGAGTATTGGAATGAAGGTTAAAATTGGGTCGTTTCAGCGTAAAAGTCAAAGTTATTAGTCTAGTGGGCATGAGGCGTAACAAATTGCTCAAACACTTGTTAATCGCACAAACACATAGACGAAAATGGTCGAAATGTCTTGATTATTATAATAGGGTTATTATTTTTATGTATAACATCTGCTTAAAATAGGTATGGTGTGCACGGGTCGGTTCGATTCGGTTAGTTAGAAGTTTTAAACTATCCATTGCAGGGCGGTAAATAATTTTACTACCTAAAATCAAACCGTACTAAGTGGGTAACCAGTCATGCGGTACCCGAGTTGAGCGGTTTACCCGCGGTTCGGGTCACGGTTAACCATTTTAAATGATGTTTAATCGAGTTAACCGTATAAATAATAACATGGTCTAGAACGTAAAATGTCATTTTAGTAAAATTATATGACATTGAATAGATTAAACTCATATAAAAGTTATTGGGTTTTAGCCATGCAATGACAACGTACTTTCACTTTTGTACCGTTTTGGCACGTTTATTTTTTTTTGTTTCACTTAATGCAACGTACTTTCAGGTTTTGTACCACTTTGGTACGTCAAAGTACAGGCTACCAGATAAAAATTCATTTTACCGGATAAAAATCTAAGTGGAATATTTTTAGCACATAAATGGTCCATGTGGTTTGCCGGGTATCACGAATTTAGTCCTTAGAAATTTTTGTTAAACATATATATGTTTTCGTCCGTTTTCTTACGTTTTTACAGGTTTTCGTCCGTTTTTATTCGTTTACATACGTTTTTATACGTTTTCGTTCGTTTCATACGTTTTCGTCCGTTTTCTTACGTTTTTATACGTTTTAGTCCGTTTTATATTTCGTCCATTTTCTTACGTTTTGTACGTTTTACACGTTTTCGACTGCTTTCATACGTTTACATTCATTTTTATACGCTTCCGTATGTTATTCCGTCCGTTTTTATACGTTTTCGTCTATTTTCTTAAGTTATTATACGTTTTCGTCCGGTTTTACAGGTTTTGGTCCGTTTATTTACGTTTTATATGTTTTCGTCCGTTTTTGTTCGTTTTCATCCGTTTTTACACGTTTTCTCCCATTTTATACGTTTACATCCGTTTTATACGCTTTTGTCCATTTGTTGGTCCGTTTGTATTCATTTTTGTCCGTTTTGTTACGTTTTTATACATTTTCGTCAATTTTTATACGTTTACATTCATTTATATACACTTCCGTCTCTTATTCCGTCCGTTTTTATACGTTTTCGTCTATTTTCTTAAGTTATTATGCATTTTCGTCCGGTTTTACAGGTTTTCGTCCGTTTATTTACGTTTCATACGTTTTCGTCCGTTTTTGTTCGTTTTCATCCGTTTTTACATGTTTTCTCCCGTTTTATACGTTTACATCCATTTTATACGCTTTTGTCCATTTTTTGGTCCATTTTTATTCATTTTTGTCCGTTTTGTTAAGTTTTTATACGTTTTCGTCAATTTTTATACCTTTTCATCCATTTCTTACGTTTTTACATTTTCATTCATATTCTTACGATTTTATACGTTTTCATCCGTTTTCTTGCGTTTTTACACTTTTTGTCAATTTTTATACGTTTTCGTCCGTTTTACAGGTTTTCGTCTGTTTATTTACGTTTTATACGTTTTCGTCTATTTTTATATGTTTTCGGCTGTTTTTTTAGGTTTTTATACGCTTTCGTCCGTTTTTTCGTCAATTTTTATACGTTTTCGTCCGTTTTCTTGTGTTTTTTATACGTTTTCTTCCGTTTTTATATGTCTTCGTTAGTTTCTTACGTTTTCATATGTTTTCGTCAATTATATACACTTTTGTCTGTTTTCTTACTTTTTCATCCCCTTTCTTACGTTTTAAATGTTTTCGTATGTTTTTATATGTTCACATCTGTTTTTATACGTTTTCGTCAATTTTTATACGTTTTCGCTGTTTTATACGTAAGAAAATTTATAAAAAGCGGGGCCATATAACGAGGACGGCGTCTAAAGATATGAGAAAACAGACGAAAATGTATAAAAACGAAGAAAAAACGTACAAAACAGATGAAAACGTATAAAACGGACGAAAACATATAAAAATCAAGACTTATAACACATTTAAGCAACACCGTGAATAAGGGTTTACATAACCCATTTAAATTTACCCAACTTCCATTCTAGATCATCATATGATCATTCCTTGATCATATGATGAATCCCCACTTTACTCACAAACCTTAATCTCATTTGAATCAACATATAAAGTTACTTACTTGAGTAGAAGTGGTTGCTTATGGATTAACCCTTGCATAGACCTTAATCACCTTCATTCCTAGATCATCAAGCTCCATCTCCTTTCCTTTCTTTTTCTCTCTAGGACCAACACCCATAAACACACATATATAAAACACTTATCCAAATGAAGCTTATAGAAGTCTAGGGAATTCTCTAGACATTTGTTAGGTGTTAGTTTGCCTAGTTGGCAACTTTAGTCCCTTTGGTCCTATAACCATTCATCTTTAGTACTAAAACAAGGTGGTTCTAGTGCTAATTTAAGGTTTTGGCAAGAATAGTCTCTTTAGTACTATAACAATTCAATCTTGGTACTAAAACAAGGTGGTTCTAGTACTATTTTGGGACTATGGCAAGAATGGTCCTTGCAAACTATAACAAGGTGATTCTAGTACTAAAACAAGGTTGTTCTAGTACTAGTTTGCTCATTTGGCATCTTAGGTCCCTCAAGTCCCTTTTTCTTTCTACTTTGGGCACATTAACTTTCCATAACCATATATAATACATTCGTTGACTACAAGTTGACTATCAGGTTTTACTAGTCAATCACGTTAAGTCCTTAGTCCATTTTCATCTAAGATGGGGCCTATATGTTCCCGGGAAACGGGTGTAACAATGACCCGAACGCTTTCGATGTACCAAATTTGGGGGTGTTACACAAACAAACACCAATAGGAAACACCAATAGGGTTACTTGTCAGGTCACACACAAACACCAGCAGACTCATTATGTTTAGGAGTAGGTTACTTATGCTTGGAGTAGGTTTACTTGGAAGTAGCGTTCTCAATCCAGTAACCTCAGTTAACGTCCTCATCACAAACACTTAACAGATGATGAGTGGCATTTTACTCATCATTTTAAGCCCGTAAAACCTATAAAATGTCTAAAAACACTTAAATATACCCATTTATATTGCATATATCCTTGGCATGTGTTTTTATGTATTTCATGTACAAAGGATCGAAAACAGAGCAAAAATGGACAAAAATGGGCTCAGAATGGAAAAAGTGCATTGAAGACGGAGCCGGGAATGGATTTTCTATATGTTTGGATCCCGGGACACATTTTTGGAGTGAGCTTGGGAAAATGGAGTCAAAACCCAACCCTAAACCAAATTTACATTTTTACCCTTTAACCAAAACCAAAATTCCTATTTTACCCCTAAACCTAAACTTTCTTTTTAAAAACCATTATTATTTAAAACGATTTTTTATTAAAAACCATTATTTTTTTTATGAAGAAAATATTTTTTTAAAACCATTTTGAAAACCTTTAAAAAAAAAACCTTTTTAATATTTAACTTAAACCTTTTTTTTATCCTAAACCCTTTTAAAACTATAACCTAAACAATTTTTAACTTAAACCTTACTAACCCTTTAAACCCTTTTGAAACCCACCATAACCCTCCTTATTAACCCTTGTCATAATACCCATTTGAACCTTTAATCTTGCCACTTGAACCCTCCAACCCATCCTTTTAACCCATCTCCTCTTAAACACCTTACCCGTTTATTTTTTTACCCACTTTTGACTGCAAAAGTCAAAACCCAACAACACTACCCTTTGGCGCCAAAACCATCTCCAGCTCCCCATCACTTTCATACCCAGGTCCAGTCCAAGCTATTGTTACATGCTCTCCTTTTTTTCCCTCCATGTCATCAATCCTTGTGTGATAAATTGGGTGCCAAAAGAATCAAAGGCTGTGATGAAAACTTGGGCACCAAGATGAAATCAATGGCTCAAATGGATTTGGAAACTAGCACAAGCTCAACATTCTCAACTCTCTCTCACAACAAACACATCAAGAACAAAGACAAAAGAAAACAAAAGGGACCTCAGCTTAGTATAAATAGGAAATTGATAAACTTGTAAAAAGTTGTCTATACTTTTTAGTTCTAGTCCATTGTTTTATGTTTTGTGTTTAAATTACCATTAATGTCTTAATTTAAGTCAAATTTAAATTCTCAGCTTGAATTTTTTTAGATTTAATGAAAGTTCATTTTGTTTCACTTTAATGTACTGATGTTTAGATTTATGTTCAAGTGATGGAAATCAGTTAAATGCTTGTTGTAAACTTGCTTTTCGTTACCAAAAACTTGGTTTTGATCAAAAGTTTTACAAAATGTTTTAGTTTATTTCAAGTTTCAAAACAGTTTTTTACAAAACTGCCTCTAAGGGGGTGTTTGGAATTGCATTATTCTGGGTCAAAAAAACTAATTTTGACCCATTTTGAGTCTCAAAACAGTTTTAATTAGTCTTAAGGTTGTTAGCAACGGTCACCTCAAGTAGTTTTAGGTAGCAATACATATTTTAGTAGAGTTTCTAAAAATTTGGAATCTGCACAAAATAGCCCCAACAATAGCTTTGATCTGTCCCTTTTTAAGCCTTAAAAAAGCTTCAAAATTAGCTTAAACTAGTTTTTAGGATTCTTTAATATATGAACTTTATTTGTTTGAGCTTGTTTTAGCTTTTAGTGCTTAATGGTTAGCTTATTTATTTTCCTTAAGGTCACCCCCTAGTGCCTTGCAATCTGTGATCTCAGTACCTAGCTTTAAAAGCTTATTAAAAGCTTCATGATTGCTCAAATTTGGTTTTTTGAAATATTGGATATGTGAATTTCAGCTGTTTTGAATTGATAGGTGTTTTGAAGCTAGTTTGGTAGCTTATTTTTAAGCTTAAAAAGCCCCACTTGGCCTGGTTAATCTGCTGCTGTCACAGTAAGAGTAGGGTAGTCTATTTTTTTAGCTTATCAGCTTATAGCTTGCTTATTTTATGTTCCACAGTTTGCTTTTAGGGTTTTATACTAGTCCTCATTAGTTTTAGCTTATTTATAAGCTTTTTGTAGCTTGTAGTCCCTTAGATTCCAAACAGACCTCAAAAGTCCTAAACATTCCCTTAGTATAGTCTGCTGTTAAGAAAAGCGGTTTCTGAGCTTATTACTAAGTTTAGAAAAGTGTTGGTGTGGAAAACTAGAATGGGGGTTGAATAGTTTACCGTTTTAAAATCTTTGTTTTGTAACTTATTGTAAGATCAATTGATATTCATCAAAGATATGTTAGGGTGCATTTGGTATCCCACTATGAGAATGAGACTATGACTATGAAAGTGATTAAAGATGTTTGTTTAAGATGAAGGGGGCCACCACTATGGTAATGAATGATAGATATAATCCATACTCCATATACATCAAGAGAGCTAGGTATGAATCTTTCATAGGTGTGGGACCCACCACTACTATCAAACTCATACCCATTGTCATTCATGGCAGCATACCAAACGCACCCTTATTGAAGAATAAACAATATGCAAGCAATATATAATGAGTAAATAAGGAAAGAAACAATCAAACCACGACAAGTTGTTTATAGTAGTTTTTTGGGTAAAGGGGAGTAATCCTACACCCTGGTGAAATATATTATCCAAAAAACATTGAAGTACAAACGACGAGGGTGAATTCCCTCGCCACAGTCCCTTAGGACACTTACAGACTCATATATAAGAATGACAAAACATTCTTATAACTTACTACTAACCACTATATAAGAGTGACAAACCACACTTATAACAAATAATAAAGCATAGACTACAACGCCAAATAAAATAAACAAATTAACCACTATTCAAGTAGAAACACTTGATTCTTCAAAAGGCGCCATAGAACTCTAACTTCCAATTAGCCAACCCTTGAGGACCTCATGATCAGAATTGTGTCCAAGAATCTGATTGACCTATCATACATACCAATCCGTAGCTCCCATGATCACATTAATGATTATAAAGAAAACTCCAAACCCACACAACGATCAATGGTTGCCACACTAACACTATGGTTAAACTCTGAGCAACATCAGCAATCACAAGCATAATCGAAGAAGAATGAGACCAATGTGATGAGAATCTGCCATAGACAAAACATAGAGTTTACACACCCTAACTATCAGTTACCATATGATCCGCACAGTAGCAGCAATACAAATCAGATCAAAACAGTAGCAAGGGAATAGAGTTAACCAAAAACCCTAACATCCCAATAATCACTCGACTATCCACAAACAGACCACACACAAATCGACAGTAGAATCACCACCATGTCTGATAAGATGACGAGTCCATAATCACCAAATAGGGTTACATATACCCTAACATACAAGAACCTGTATAAACCTGAAACTCGATATGAATAACCCCAACACGATCTGCGAAGGTAACAACTCAATAACAGCAACAGTATACCAGACCAAATCAAATCGTCGTTGATGATCTAACCATATACCAGCGTCCATATCTCCCATAACCCTCTTACAACCGCACTCATAACACAACCCAAAAGGTTCGTACCAACATTTAATCAATACCCTAACAAGGGTATACTTCAAGCAGAAAAAATAATAAACAAAACCCTAAAAAATCAGGGTTCCGTTCAGCCTTGTAGATCCAAAAATGATTTAATGTAAAAACCAAATTAGGCTTTATAAGCGTTCAGTATAGATGACAAAACCAATCAATAAATCGCTCCTTATATATTTAAAATCAGTAACAACTGACTTATGAATAAGCAGAATACTAGGAGCGATTTAAAACCCAAAAGTCGACTCAAGAAAACCTAAAGAAACGTTCACCAGAATATGATGAAAAACAATTAAAATGGTCAGGGGTTTCAACGACACGCGCACCTAAATAGAAAAAACAATCCTACGATTGCATACCAAGACGAAAAGATCGTGTAATGGTAGAGGGCGGATTTAGGAGTTGTTTTAGGAAATAGTGGATAGGTGGCGAATTTGGAGAGAGAGAGAGAGAGAGAGAGAGAGAGAGAGAGAGAGAGAGAGAGAGAGAAAATGAATTCGTTTATAGTGGTTCGGTCTACAAGGACTCTTTTTCCTTGCCCTACTTCACTCCTCGAGTCTCCAACTCGAGAGTTATCTTCACTAATCAACAAGCTCCTTTAACTGGCGGAGAAAACCTTTACACGTCACTTACACAATATTTCCGACACAAAGCTAGATGTCGAGTTCTTTTACAAGGGTACAACCACTCCTACACACTATGTATTTTGAGGACTAAAATACTAACCACTCACATTCAGAGGTTTAAGATGGCTTGGTACAACAATGATGTATGAACAAGACTAGATCATACAACAACAAAACAAACAAGCCTTCCAACTATTTGTTGAAGCTTGATTATGCCTTGATCTTCTTTGCTACAAAAGAGGATCACTATAATGAAATGAAACTGAGTTAGAGGTAATAGAGAGAAGGAATGTACGTGATTATGCTAGAAAGGGATGAGAAAACAACTTGGGCTGGCTTGCTATTTATAGGCCAAAGTGATCTGTGGTGACCACGGAACCAAAAAGGGGTTCCGCCCTTGTAATTTTTTGGTTCCGCCGGTCTGACAACAAGATTACAAAGATCTTTTCAAAGTCAACCAAATCTAACCAAGATCATGTAAGATATGTAGAATCCAAATCTAAACAAAATATTCTATGAAATCTTCTAGAGATTTCAATGTGATGCAAGCCATGATATCCTTGGTTGTTTTCTATTGTTAGAAGTAATATTTTAAAAGTAAATACATATGTAATGTTGTGTTTAAGAAACTAAAACATACTTGTTCTAAAAATGTTGACACACATTATGGTTTAGAAGGATATCAAAGTTAATTGATACATGACTAATCAAAATGTAAATGCTTGAGTGATGAAGACTTTATTGAAGGAAAGCTTGTTTTAATATCTATTAATCTTGGCAAGCTTTATACTTTACAAAAATGAAATTTACTTTTGTCGTTAACAAAACTTAGGTAAAGATCATAAAATATAAATAATGTTTAATGACGATATTTGTATTAACAATCTTCCCCTTTTTGTTGAGGACAAAACATGATTTTTTTTTATCAAAGATGTAAAGTTGTACAAGAGTTATAAAAATATGAGATTAATTAGAATTTGAAAGAACTAGTGAGTTAGATAAAGTTGATAATAAAAACTTTATTTTATCTTATGACTAGTTTGTCTAATTATTCAGTCTTAAACAATTTTGACTTTTTGTAAGTCAAAGTATGATGTTGACTTTTTGAAAGTCAGACAAGTTCTATAATATTCTCCCCTTTTTTGTCGAAACAAAAAGAAGAGGCGAGGCGGAAAATGTAATGAGCCCGATCCATTTTCTCCCCCTTGGCCAATGCTCCCCCTAAATTGGGTGCCAAGATATACATGGATTGTGAAAAAGCTACAAAAGAAAGGTTAGTAACAAGCATCATCACAATAATACAAGCAATTTCAACCATCAAATAACAACCAACAACTATATAAGAAACACCATTCATTTGTTAAAAAATTTCATGACTTGAAAATCATGAAATGGAACACAATGGATGTGTTGATACATAAAGACATAAAGAAAATCCTAAAAATTAGAAAAATAACTTAAAAAAGAAAATCCTAGAAAATAAAAATTAAAAAATAACTTAGAAATATAAAAGAAAAACTAGAACCCTCCTATTGAGGTGGTAGATGAGAAAGAGCGCTGATTCGCTCTAGGATGTGGTTGAGGATGAACCTCATCTCATCTTGGAGCTCATGGACCATGACCAGTGTCCTTTCGCTAATGTGGGCGGTCCGCTCACAATTTGAGCAACCGTGTCTAGGTGGGAAAAAAGGTTCATGATGAGGTGGTGGTGGAATGGTGGAATTGTTGTTGGTGTTGGATGAAGTGATGAGGGAGGAGAGCAAAGCATTTTATATTTGCATAGCTTCACTAAGGTGAGAATCCACCATATTGGAGAAGTTATGGAGGTTTTCTAGTTGGCCTTCTATCTTCGCTTTGGCTTGTGGGTGATCTTCCCACATAGATTCATCAATGTCCTCGATATGAAGAGACATGGATGTTGGTGGTAGGGCTTGGTCCCCATACAATGGTCCATGAATGTCCCCATACAAAGGTAATACAGCTTCTCATGTTCATTTTGGTTCAGATCAGTCTTCTACTATTAAAGCTCCTAGCGTTTCTTTGAAAAATTCTTATGCGGCTCTTAGTGGCGATGATCCTTTTGAGACGGATGATACTACTTATACTACATTAAAAGGGACGAGTTACTCTAATCTGGATAGTGATAGTGAAGTTAATCTGCATTGGACATGTTAGATAAAGTGAGCACTAAGGCGATTAACATTAAGGAAGCAAGAACTTCCTCTGGCGAGGTTCCTCATGTATAGTATTGCTTCCTGGAATATAAGGGGAATGAACCAATCCCCTAAACAAAAGGAGGTTCGTCAGGTTCTTGGTGAGAATAATCTTTCTATATGTGCTATTTTGGAGTCGCATGTTTCTAACTCTCGTCTTCAGGTTTTATGTGCTAAAGTTTTTCGTAGCTGGGATTGGACCTCTAATGGTCATTTGTGCGAAAAATGGTTGCGTATCATTTTAGGATGGAATATGGATGATGTCGACCTTAATGTGATTAGCATGATGGACCAAGTTATTCACACTTTTGTTCGGTTTAAGGGGGATAAAAATGAGCTTTTTTGTTCTTTTGTTTATGCTCATAAGAGGTACACGCATAGAAGACCTTTGTGGAATAATCTAGGTGCCCACAAGCAAGTTGTTCATTTATGTCCTTGGTGTATTCTTGGTAATTTCAACTCGGCGTTGAACTTGGATGATATGGTTGCGGGGTCATCGGTTATTGATATTGCTATGAGAGAGTTTAAGGAGTGTGTTGATGAGATCGAGGTGTCGGATATTAATCGGGCAGGGCTGCAGTTTACATGGAATCAGAAGCCTAAAGGTTTGGATGGTACATTGAATAAGATTGATCTCATTATGGCTAATCTTGGGTTTATGGATTCTTTTGTTGGTGCTCACACTATATTTCAACCATACCGCATTTCTGATCACTCTCATGCTATTCTTCATATTCCTACCTCTTTCAAGTTTAAACCTAGGCCATTTAAGTTTTCTAACATTCTTGTGCAAAATTCTCGGTTTAAATTACAGGTTCAGGAGTATTGGAGTAAGCCTTTTAGTGGCTTTCACATGTTTCAGGTGGTGAATAAGCTGAAGTCTCTTAAGAAGCCGCTTCGGAGATTGTTGTTTTCTAAGGGGGAATATTCATGATAAAGTCATGAAACTTCGCCATGAATTGGATACGGTTCAAAGTGCTCTTGATTTGGATCCGTCCAATTCTGACATCTGAGAGGAAGAAGCTTGTTACCTCAATGCCTATAATGAAGCTATTCTTACTGAGGAACGTTTTCTTAAGCAAAAGGCTAAAGTTGATTGGCTTCGTGTGGGGGATTCTAATTCTGCCTATTTCCATAAGGTGGTTAAAAGTAGGAAGGCGAGGAGTAGGATCGATTCTATTAGTGATGGTAATGGAGTTATTTATGTGGATGATCAAGTTCCTAATGCTTTTGTTAGTCACTTTACTTCGTTTCTTTGTCAAGAGGGGTTATCTATTCCATTTGATGGTGATAACCTTTTCTCTTCCGCTCTCGATCCTCATGTGGCGTTAGATATGGTTCGCGATGTTACTCCTAAAGAGGTTAGAGATGCTATTTTTTCTATGGGTGATGATAAATCTCCTGGTCCGGATGGTTTCTCTGCGGCGTTTTTTAAGGGATCTTGGGATATTATTGCTGAAGATATTACTAGGGCGGTTCAGGAATTCTTCGTCAATGGTAAGCTTTTGAAAGAGGTTAATCATACTACCATTTCCCTATTGCCTAAAGTTAATTCTCCTACCCGAATTACTGATTTTAGGCCTATATCTTGTTGCAGTGTGATGTTTAAGTGTATTAGTAAGATTATTGCAAATCGTATCAAGGATAGTCTTACTAATTTGGTTGGGTCGAATCAATATGCTTTTGTTCCTGGTCGCCGGATTTTGGATAATATTTTGCTTACTCAGGAGCTTATGCATAATTATCACCTTGATCGTGGTCCACCTAGGTGTGCTTTCAAGGTGGACATTCAGAAAGCGTATGATACGGTTGATTGGTAGTTTTTGCATCATACGTTGATAAGTTTTGGGTTTCACTCGCGTATGTTTCATTCGATTATGGAGTGTGTTTCTACCACTTCTGTAAAACCCTAAAATCGTTAACGTGTGAAATGACCCTTTTGCCCCTCAAGATAAATAATTACGAAAACTCGTAAACACGTAATATCATTAATTTCGTTAAACGTTTACCTCATAAATAAATGATACAAGACCAAGATGAATAAATCATACTTATGATTATGAATTATAGTTATATAACACACAAAATTATTAATTGGCCTACATATAAAGTTACTAGCCAAATTAAATTAAAATGTGACAAACTAAATATGGTAAATAGATTGATAAGATTTTGGTCCCAACTCCCCCCCCCAACCGGCCACCATTCACACCTAAATCATCCCATTTTAAACCTTGTGATCTCCTAAAATCTCTCAATTATCTCTCCTAAATAAAGGCCTAACTAAACCCTAACCCTAAAACAACTAAACGGCAAAAATAAACTCTCCTCCACCATCATTATTCTGTAGACAAAACCAGGGTCCAAAGAGGGAGTTTCGAGGTCCTTGCAAGCTGCTATCGCTACGTATTAGGTGCAAGGTTGCTTGGTTGCTTCGGGCCATTGTTTGCTGCTGTGTGGTCGTGGGTATTAAGGCACAAAAGGGTGCCTTGGTTTGGTCTTTGCCCTTATTTTCCTCATCTCCTTGCACGCTACAAAAGGTACATGTAAGACTCATTTCTTTCTCCTTTGTTACTACTGCTGGTCGTGGACCTTGTGGCGCTTACGCATGGTGGTATTCATTAAATCATGTCAAAATCTTGCACAAAACCTAAGTCGTATAAACCTGATGTTGTGCTATTCATAAAAATCATGAAACAACCTATACATGTCGACTTATATGCATTCGTTTGTGATTTTGGTTTTCCTGGTCGTGGGGTTTGACAAGTATGCGCCTATATTTTGAGCCCTAAGTCATGTGATAAATGAAGGTTAAACTAAGTATATGATAACCTAGTATTAGTCACTTAAAAACAGGTCCTAAAACCTTTATATATATGTCGACAAGAATGTTTGAATCTGGTTACGTTTTTTGTTTTCTGGTCGTGAGAATTTAATACCATGCGCACCATTTTTAAGCCGTGAAACATGTTTTAATGAATGTTTGAACTAAGCCTATAATAACCTAATTTTAACCACATAAAGGACATGCGTTAAGAACCTTTTAATATGTGTTAATATAGGTATATAAAGCTGGTCCTATGATTCGTTTTGTAAAACTCTCGTTGTACCCTTTTCTTTTGGGTCTTAAACACCTATAAACGGACATGAAATATAGTGTATTGAATGGGTATTAATGTGTGTCGTAAGGATAACGTTAAGGGCTGTTTTGGATGGTTAAAAAGGGGCGTATAAATCTGTTTTGGACCCTTTGTACACGGCACACTCATGGTTTCAATAACGAGTTAAGCAAGGCTTGAACGTACGTGTTTATATCTTATGATAAATTGAATCGATAACAAATGGTTTAATGGTTTTGTTTTGTTTATACTTGTGTCGTATGGAATTATTTTGGGGAGGGATATGCCACGACCAAAAGGGGTATCACACAAGAAATCGTATAATCATGTGATAATCGAGCTCAAATGGTTTAAAACGTACACGTTAATCATAATCTAAAACTAGGGTTACGTATTACACGATTTAATAAAGTTAAAGGGTGGTGTTGTAAATTATGAAACATGATGGTCTAACTTGCTAATATGATAACTAAAGGTACTAAATGAGTAAAACATGTAATCTTGCTATATTTACACTTTTAACCCTATACTTCGTAATATTGACAGTTTTGACCAGGAACTTGTAAACTTGGCATAAATGACCCTTAAAGTATGATAACACTTGTTTTCACTATCTTAACCTAATCTGACTTTGATTATATCTTTTATGACTAAAGCTGCTTAATATGGAAACCTGCCTAAAATAGAAAGTTACCTAAAATGGAAAGTTACTAAAAGTTGAAACACCTAAAAATGGAAAGCTGTCTAAAATAAGTAATCTGATCTTAATAAGCGTTATCTAATTCATAGGTTTCGGACGGCTGAATTGATTCATCGTGTGACCTTACATTTCTATTTTGCTTGCTTCGATTGAGGTACATATATTCTATCCTTTTTTCAGTAGGGATTTCTCATGACTATTGATCCTTGACTTTATTTCACTTATGATACCCCTTGCTACGGTTCCTTTTACTGTGATCCTTTGGTATAATTCTGTTCGCTATGATATTCGTTTGTTATGATTATGAACCATCAGATTATGAACCATCTGATTATGAACCTTATGATAATGAATCTTCTGATTGTGAACCTTTGATTATGAACCTTATGATTATGAATCTTCTGATTGTGAACCTTTGATTATGAACCTTTAATTATGAACCTTTTAAGTATATATGATTACACAATGAAACGTTTATAAACCTCACATGTGCCATTTCGCGAAGAGCAAAGCCTTTGTCTTCCATTTTACTCGGGGGGCGGTAAAACCAGTCCATCAGAAGTGAATATCCCATCTGCAATATATGTTGCTTATAAAGTTAGAACATTAACTTCGATATTTGAAGAACCAAAATCCAGCATCATGTTTCACCGTGATTCTTATTAAACCGGGTAACCAATTCATTACCACGAAAAAACAATAATAATATAGATGTTAATGATGTTACCATTCTCAATCAAAGGTATAATAATTCACTTACTCAAATTTTAAGCATTTTAAATTCAAAAAATGCACATGCTATGCAATATAAGTAGCAGATAGATAGATTAGACTTAACACCGCTCAGTTTAAGTCTACTATGAGTTTTTGAGATAGTGTATTATATTCAATAACCCATTTCTTAGGTCTGTTAAAACACCAGGAATAGTATCAGTTTAGTAGGGCATGATAATTTGGACTTGTGCAGACATGTGGTAAAGTTGTAAACAAATAATATATTACATGTGTGAATAAATACTTGTGGTCATTAATCAAGCATCATAAACGGATGCTCAGTGATTCAGTCGAGTGAGATGATGCGCGGGCTATAGGTAGGGGTTTGGGTTGAAACGGGTTGTAACATTTTTTTTGTATTCATGTTCAGCACACAACATGATGACCAAAAAGTTAAATAAAATTGGACAAAAATGTTACGATTCAACCTGACCTATTTAGGCCCGTACACACTTGCTTGTTCTGACACGTTACCCCCTCCCAGCTTTGGCACCCGTAGTCCAAACAGATGTTTTATAAACATGACAAACCCAACTGTACCATTGTTCATTCAGAACTTATGAAACCCTCACACCTGCTGGCTGAGGTATAAGTCAGACCTACAACTAAAAACATAGATACCTGAATTTGTATGGCGTACATCAAGGCAATGGGCGCCTCAGTTTCTGAGTTTGTAATAATAAATTATAGAATCTTTATAACCTTGATAATGCTCCATTGAAAATAGGCTCACTGATGCCCAGAGGGCTTTCGCACGAGCTAGTGATGCACTTGTCAAAGCTAAATCAGAGCTAGAACTTCAAGAGGTTGATCTGAAGGAGTTAAAGCATAAGCTCTCTGCTCAGGAGTCTGAAACTCACAATTGCAAAGATGTGATTGTTGAGCATGATAGGGACATTAAGAAAATCCGGAGCAACATCAGTTCCTTCTTTCAAGCAGACTTTGAGGATCTTGTTCAAAGGTTCCTCAAGAGTAGAGAGTTTAGCCAAGCACTTGTAAATGTTTGTTCTTTAGCTATCAATTCTAGTTTTAAGTGAGGACTGCGTATGGCTCATTTGAATGAGCAGCTTTAAGAGATTACAATGAACATTTCTAAATTCATCCCTGGTGCTAAGGCCAAATTTGACTCAATTTATTGCTTTGCTCTTCCAACCAAGCCTTCCCTTTTTTCTCCAAAGTTTCCCAACATCTTTGAAGATTCATCGCGGACATTGCCACCCCTTGAGCGGACAAGGTAATTCCTCCATCTAGAGCTCTTCAAGTAGCAAAACTATCTGAGACTTCCTTGACCAGAACCTATGGCCGCACCACGACTCCTTCCTCAGAAACTGTTGGCATCAACAATACTCCGGAGCAGAAACCATGTGAGATACACTTCAATACTTAGTATAAGTAATTACCAATAAATACGACGTCCCTGCAAAAGAAACATACATAATGTAAGTAACTACTAAAAATATCCTTTTTGACCCTTAATAAATTCATGCACCTGCCATGCTTTTACTACTAAGAAATTTCAACAAACATAACCTTTAAATATGACCCTTGAACATCAACTTTTTTTCTTATCCCCATGGCTTAATCTTCTGCAAGAAAACCTATAGTTTTAGTAATTTCCCTTTATGCTTTACTTTGGCCATAAATGTTGATGAACACAACAGCGAAGGAGTAGTGGATTTCGTTCTTGGGTGGTTAGACTCTAAGGCCAAGTAAGAAACGATTATCAAGGTTGTTATAAAGTATATAAACATATTATATGAGCTAGGCGTCTAGTCCTTCTACATTTATAATGGTTCAAAATCAAGCCGATGGCACCTTAAAGTTGACGTACAAAAATATTTTCCAATCCCATATTAACATCTCACTTTAAATCTCGTCGACTAACTACTGCCACCCATTGATATCCACTTTAACCCATATAATATTCACCATTAGCCCCAACACCATATGCACCATAATCACCTCTATCCATGCTTTTAAAATAAATAAATAAATAAATAAACTTCATAATTATCCATATCATGTTAGAAAGTTACCGTAAAAAGCAATAAATAAATTTGTGTCGAGGGTTGTTCTCGAGTTCACATGATTTTATAAATGAGTAAATTACTTAATTTCTCACCAAGCTTCCACCACTAAACACCATACCAAAACAGGTGTTGTTATTATGAACATAAAAATTGACCTCAAACTTTTAAATCAGAAGTACATTGATACATGGTGTCACGTTAATGAATTACCATAATCTTTCCCATGTCAATGGGTATGGGAAATGTTTTCTAAACTTCTAAAATATCACGAACAGATTTCTATGTGCTAATTACTCTCCATAACGGATACTGCAAATTGTACCTAACATGATCATCTTAACGAAAAAACTATTGTATTCTCCCGTAATACCGCCACTATATGCTCGCATTTTAAAAGCACATATAGTAGTGTGACATCATACCTGAAGAGCCTTGAGAGTTGAGACGTTCATCTTTACAGCTTGGCTGCTTTAAAATAGCAGACAGGTCATTAACACCAGTAAAGACTTCCAGAAATATTATAACTTGATAATCACCAATATCAGTAACTTGTTCACCATCATCTTCTTCTAATTTAATAATGAATGTGATGTAATTACTAAGGCCATCCAATGACAAGTATCACAATCAATGCATGTATGATCTGCAAATTAGATAAATTAAAGCATCCAGTTAGTATACTACATAAATACACTAAAGGATTATCTATTTCGTTAGAAGCATCCGCAAGATACACCAACAACCAAATGCCCTCATCAGCCACAGAAGCGACACCACATATGCAATTAAATAAAAAGTTACCTCTGATTACCAATTTAAAATAATAAGGGAACCTAAAAATACATATTATTTTCAATACAAATTGTAACATGGCAGTATTGACCCATTTACTTTTCATTATAAATTAGAACGTAGCTCATTGATTAACGTGTAAGAGGTCATATAAACTGTACTCTCAAAGAATAAAACCTGAAAGATCCTTTTACTTAACATTTCTGCATTTTTCTATAAAATATTCTTTTTAATCATATATTAATTAAGGGCAAACGTCAGAAATTAACAACTTATTTTAGAACTATACTTTTGTACATTGCATCAGGCATTTACGTAAACGAATGAAAAACATTTGACTTTACCTGAAGCGGCGTTTTTGACAATTGAAGAAATTAAGCGATTGTGAAGAGGGAGGTTTTTGACCATGTTGTGTCTCAAATCAACAAATAGAATATCTAAAAGCTAGCAGGATAATAACGTACATACCTTAACCGTTCCAAATTTATGGAAAACACTTTTGAGATCTTCACGTAAAACAACATCCTTATTGTCTTTGTACATGTCAGCAGACATTTTTTAGTCTCTGTATTATTCTTCTTATTACCCTCCTCCTTAGCTTCATCGACCTCTGGCTGGATTTCGCATCGACCTTTGGTTCACCCTCCTTCTCGGTCTCCAATTCCATGGAATCTGGTTTCGCATAAGACTTGACCTGGTTATCGTTTTCAGCTGATGTGCTCTTCCACTTAAATGCAACCATTAAGCCTTTCGGGTATCTGTTACCATCAACATAATAAAAGATATTCATACCAATGAATATTATAACTAACAACAGCGTCAACAATTGAAACTTATAAAATCAGATATTTTATTAACAATATTCAAACTTTTAATGCTCATAGTAGGGACGCATCCGATGTCAGTCACAAAGAAAAGGGAATACACAACATTGATATGGTTCAAAGTCTCCAAATTAAATACACAAAACTACTAAATTAATTAAGCTTACAAAGTCATATTCCTAAGCAAATATACTTGTAACTCCTATATTAGTACTGTATAGATCATATTGAACAAAATGGATCATCCATTCACATCTCATTGTGTGTAATACATATACTTTGAAAAAGGTTATCCGGTACCTGTATCATTGGTTTCTTGCGAGTAGCCTTGGGGTTGCCGAAATTGCTTTGGTCAGGCTACATGGGTACCCTCAGCTTTGAGTAAAATGGCATAAGCTAAAATGGCTTCCTTGTACTCCAGAAAATATTCAAACAGAAAGAATTAGATTCTGAAGGAAAAATGGTTGGTGTATTTTCCAGTAAATTAATTTTATGGCCGCTCATCTAGTAACTATATTTATTTGGCACAATATATCACGATTTGCTCACAGGTTCTGGTTTTCGTAAAATAGTAACATAACCTTAGACATTTTGTCTTTGATAGCATTACTATAACATCTTTGTTACAATTAGCTACACATATTATTTTAACACCTCGAATTTCCAAAAGCACAATATAATAAAAGTTTAAGGTCAATAATTAATCATTGCAGAGGGTAAATTTTTATTTTCTCAAACAAAGTAATGTGTTAAGAATTCACTTCTTTGTTCGAAGCATTTAAAAGAAATGTAAGCAGATCCAAAACCATTGGCTAGTCTTTTCATAGAGCGTCCTGTTGACCAAAAGTTACAAAAAAGACTAAAAAATGAGGTTGAGAAACTCACGACTTTGTCATTTACACAAACTCAGTTTCTAAACTTACTTGATACCGATCCCATGTCTGTTTGTATCCCAAAACTATACGAGATGCATATAATACAAGAGCACTTGCTGCAATCACATCTAGAAGTATTGCTGATCTGCATTAACAAAATTTATGCATTACTCCTCTTAATATGAATACACATGGAAAATTATATTATAAACCACATTTTATCAGTAAATAAAGTCACGTAAAAGATAAAATAACTCCTTGGCAGATCAAAATCTACACAAGTTATTGGGTCATGCTTTTCTGCAGAATCTTTAGCACAAGATAATTATATCAAAAGCGACAAGATACTTACGGAGAGGACAAAATGTTCTCAAATTTGTAGTTTATGAAGTAGGCCATGACCCGAGGCAGTGGCAATATCCAACCGTACCTTCACAAAATTCAAGCACAAAAATTTCAAGAGATACTGTATATGACCAATATTTTAGAGTGAAATGTAATTTTTGCCACGACAAGAGTAATGGAAAATTTCCTACTTATAATTACCAGTAACTTAATAAAAATTTGAATAAACCATATGCAAAAAGACCAGCAGTAGGGTTCCACCTGCAAATTTAAAGTACAAAAAGGAAAAGAAAAGACTAATACAAGAAAAACACATAATTCCATAATAATAGTTACTTATATTCACCGTGTCCAAAATGCGAAAAGACAGTTTCTTGTGAGGGAAAATGACCAACAAAAAATAAAAGACATTAGTATATTTAATTTGCTTGAAAAATCTCACTACATAATCGAGGGCATTGTGTAGAATTAAGCGACATGGTAACGGAACTTCTGGAAAATCGGGAATGTGAATCTTCTCATAAATCTTTAACTGCAACACCGGTAGTTGGTATATGCTCTCTTTATCCTCAGTTTCTTTTGTATAAAGCAAGATTAATTCTTGAAATGCAGGCTCCTATAACCAGAAAAAGTTCACTGTCTAGATGATGGTAACACATTATGCTTATTAACTGTATAAATTAATATTAAAGAAAAAACATAATAATGTGTATGTTTATAATAGACTTACTTCAGGAGCAGGAACAACTACGATTTCTTCTTTAGATTATGCCCACTTTATCAATCTCGTACATTATAAAGAAGCATAATAAAAGTATCATTAGGGAAGATGCAAGAAGAAGAATTAGGGTTTTGTGTGATGAATAAATAAAATACGGATATTGTGAAACTATAAGGAAAAGATACGTATAAAATTGATAATAATTGGTTTGAGAGGTTTATAGATTTAGATATGCAATATATAATAAAAAAAAATGTGTTGCTCTAGTGGTTGAGGTGTTGTTTATTTGTGCCTACGGTGGACATTTGTAGAATAATCTACGTGTCATGCCTCCCATTATATATAATGTAGAGATATGTGTGTGTGTGTGTCTCTGTGTGTGTGACAACTAGTTATTTAGGGAGCCCTTTTAAGTACCGCATTACGTTAATTAAAACGAATTCTATTAATAAAAGTTTTTTATTGTTCACTAAGCACCAAATTCATTCATGTTCACTAACTCATAACTAAGCATGAAATTTTTGTTACAATCATAATATATACTCTTTCATAACAAGCTCGACATTATTCTGACCTATAATGCGGATTCGCTGAACCATATAAGCAATCAAATTGACAATCAAATAAGCACATAAAACAAGAAGATAACAACTTATTCAACGAAGGAATAGCTGAAAATAAAGCATACAACTATTTTCCTTACTCAAAGTAGTATTTCCTGATGTATCTAAATTTTAACAAGCACTGAATCTAAAAAATATGTATGTAACATTTGATATCTCGTTATAACTTAGAGAAAAAACTTATGCCACTTAACTAAATTCAGAAACAAAAGGTTATCTAGAGAGAGTGAAATAAAAAAGAAAGCAAACACGTAGTGACGTGAAGTTAACATCAAGTAAAAAAATTCCGATGCTTGTCGATAACACATCAAGTCATCAAATCACAAGACATTCAATGACAAATTCTTTAAATCCTGATCCAATCAAATCAAACACTAAAATCACTAAACACTAGTATTATTAGATTCAAAACCCTAACAAAAAAATAAAATAATAACACATAAATAAGCTAAGTCAAAACCCTAACAAAAACAGTCATGTTAACAACATAATGTACCTCCTTTTCGACCACAGCCCGAGCCTGATCAATCCTAGCTTGTTTGTTGACCAATCTAGCCTTTTTCCTTTCTAGAGAAGCAATCTTTTCCCTATACGATTGAACAAAAGTGAAATAAGGATAAAAGTGGCGGCGGGGAAAGAGGAAAGATGGGCGGGTGAAAGGATCCACTTATGGTAGCTTGTTAGATACTCCGTATCCAAGTAGAAAAAAAAATGATGTATAGATTGGACTTTCGATCAAATGAGAAATTTAATCATGAGAAGAATGAGAAGTAACCACAATCACAAATCTCGCTGAGTTCTTGAGTTTGACTGCAAATTGAATTGAATATTTTTTCTGAATGAGGTTTTAGTTGATTTGGTTTTGGTACAACTAACTTTATTAGCTGAAGTAAATGGGTAAGGAACCTAAATAGGGGATTGTTGGGAATGATTAATTGACATCGGGAAGAGGATGAGGGAGTAAAGGAATCCAATGGGCGGGAGTTTAATGTAAAGTGGTGTATACCGTCTAACGTTGACTTTTTACCCTTGCTAGGAGGGATTGGATTTGTTGTTGTTGTTGTTGTTGTGTTTATATACATACACATATATATATATATATATATATATATATATATATATATATATATATATATATATGTATGTATATATGTGTGTGTGTAACAACTAGTAATTTAGGGAGCCCTTTTAAGTACCGCATTACGTTAATTAAAGTGAATTCTATTAATAAAAGTTTTTTATTGTTCACTAAGAAACAAAATTCATTCATGTTCACTAATTCATAACTAAGCATGAAATTATTGTTACGATCATAATATATACTCTTTCAATACAAGCTCAATATTATTCTGGCCTATAATGTGGATTCGCTAAACCATATAAGCAATCAAATTGATAATCAAATAAGCACATAAAACAACAAGATAATAACTTATTCAACAAATGAATAGCTGAAAACAAAGCAAACAACTATTTTTCCTTATTCAAAGTAGTATTTCCTGATGTATCTAAACTTTAACAAGCACTGAATCTAAAAAATATGTATGTAACATTTGGTATCTCGTTATAACTTAGAGAAAAAACTTATGCCGCTTAACTAAATTTAGAAACAAAAGGTTATCGAGAGAGAGTGAAGTAAAAAAGAAAGCAAACATGTAGTGACGTGAAGTTAACATCAAGTTAAAAATAATTCCGATGCTTGTCGATAACACATCAAGTTATCAAATCACAAGACATTCGATGACAAATTCTTTAAATCCTGATCCAATCAAATCAAACACTAAAATCACTAAACACTAGCATTATTAGATTCAAAACCCTATTTGTAAAACCCCAACCCGACAAGGATAGAAGTGTCACATTCTGGTGTCATATCAGAACATACAAATAAAATACTTACAAACGGAAAACTTAAAAATGAAGTATCAAATCATATAAACAATTTGACTGATAAGGAGAATTACAAAATCCAAAATGTCTAAAATAAAATGAAATCTCAAAACAATAGCCCGACAAAATAAATCCAAATAATAAGGTAACTAGGGTTGGTCCACTCAGATAATCCAACTCTCGGCCCATCCAAGCCCATCTTCAACCCTAAACTGCTTGGCGGGAAAGAAATGCGGTGAGCTTAAAATCCCAGTGAGCGAGATATAACAACATGAAAGCTAAATAGAATCAAATGCAAAGTGAAATGATGAAAACGGATAACAAGGTCTAGCAAAGGGAACCAATGAGTCAGGAGGATCTGAGAACACCTTATCTGATATCCAAAAGAGCAGAGATAACATGGAGCAACGAAAAAGTAAAGCATCGATGACATATATACAAGCACATACAAACCATGCATACAAGTATTGACACATAAGCAAACATAGCGGGCGTCGTACCCATACAACATATACGACATACAATCAATTAAAAATCGAGAAGACATACAAGTCAAAAGCAAAATTTCTAAAGGCGGAAAGTGAGAAGCACTGCTTATTAATTAGTAAGGCGGCGTCGGGTTTTAAAAGAGCATGGCAATCACATACGAAGGGATGGTGTCACAAGCAAAACCCGATAGTTGAAAGGCGTCTTTGTTTTACATAAACGGAATATCATAACGGTGAAAAAGTCATCATAGCAAAACACTCTTTACCCGGCGATTAACTTCCTTTTGTAAGTAAGTTGATTCAAGTAAAGTTTCAAATACTCTATAAATCTGTGTATGGTTTGTTGAACTATGGTAGGTGTCTTCATTATATAATTGTTGCTTGCTCTTATTAAAGCACTAGTATATAATTAATTAGATCTTATTGATTTCTTATAGCGTGGGCAATTCTTTAAACTTAAGTTAACACTGCAGTCATAAGTTAAACCAAAGAACCATTTACCACATCAAGAGTAAGGGTGCACATACGATAGAAAAACGCGAGACAATTCAACCATCAATAGGATGTAAACATTAGGTAAATGGATGGCGGGTCAGACCATAATTTAGTTAGTATCTTTTGGGATAGTTGACTAGATAGATTCATAAAATATAAAAATACAAAAATAATCATCCCTCATCTTTTAGGACATATACTTCACTAACGACTATTCCCTATATCAAAGTTCAGGTTCAAGATTAAGCGAGCGCGTGTAAGCGTTATCATATACATAATAAACATACAAGACAATCGATTACACACTAGCATGGTCACCACACAAATCAAAGAGGTCACATAACGGTAAGATAACATATAATCAGATGACAACATATGAATCACATATATACATATTAATCATATCGTAGCATGGTAACCGGTAGTCACATAAACATGTAAAAGCATAAACAAATTCAATAATTAAGTAATAACCGAGTACGTGGATGGAACGTTAGTATGAAGTAACGAAATGAGGGTGTGACAGATCAATGCAATGGAGTATCTATATCTTGGTAAGAGTGAGTCATATAAGAGTACTGAGTAATGAATAATTAATATAGACTATGGTGCGTTGGGGAATACGGAAGGTACAATATAGGTATATCAAAAGTGTAAGGGTTGTCAGAAATCTACCACGAGCCCGGAAACATATCATATCATATCATAAGTAGCCGTTGTATTCGAAGGGGTGACCTCGGAATACCATATATAATAGGAAGGGAGACCTTAGTAACCAATGGAGTAGCTAGCTCCCAGACTGTGAAGACGCGTATTGCACACGACATCATTCACCATATAAATCATATCATATCATATCATATCATATCAAAACATATCTAGGATGCATCCATACGCCCCCACGGAAACATAGTGGCCAAACATATAACTTGAGCTCATAATCATATAACATAAAGGGGACAGAGTGTAACATCACTCGTACACACTGGAGTCATGCCATTGGTTCATCAATGACATGGTCATCGTACCTCCATGACTAGGAACACATATTTGGCTCAGGTATCAAACTGAAGGGTCAAAGCATAATCATAACATAAGGGTTCATATCAAAGGTTCAGAAGTCAAAGGTTTATATCAGAGGTTCAGACATCAAAGGTTCATGTCAGAGTTCCATAACATAGGTTCACAATCAGAGGTTCATATTCAAAGGTTCATAATAAGAAGGTTCATAATCAAAAGGTTCATAATCATAAGTTTCATAATCATAAGGTTCATAATCATAACAAACGAATAGACTCGTATCAAGGATCACAATAAAGGGAGTCATAGCAAAGGTATCATAAGTGAAGTAAATTCAAGGATCAAAAAGTCAGGAAAAATCCCTACTGAAAAGGGATAGAATATCTGTACCTCATTTGAAGAAAGCAAAATTGAAAGCAAAGTCACAAGATGAATCAATCTCGTCGTCCGAAACCTATATGAATTAGATAACGCTTATTAAGATCGGATTACTCATTTTAGACGGCTTTCCATTTTTAGCAGGTTCCCACTTTCAGTAACTTTCTATTTTAGGTAACTTTCTATTTTAGGCAGGTTTCCATTGTTAGCAGGTTTCCATATTAAGCAACTTTCCAAATAATAGCAGGTTTTCGTATTTAACAGATTTAGTCATAAATGATATAATCAAAATCAAATTTGGTTAAAATAGTGAAAACAAGTGTTATCATACTTTGAGGGTCATTTATGCCAAGTTTTACAAGTTTAGGGTCTAAACCGTCGTCATTACAAAGTATAGGGTCAAGAGTGTAGTTATAGCAAGTTTACTTGTTTTACTCATTTTGACCATTTAGTTATCATATTAATGAGTTACCCTTCAAGTTTTATAATTTACGAAACCAACCATTAATTCCTTATTTAAATCGTATATCGCTTGAAAACTCTAGTTTTAGATTTAGATTAACGTATATGTTTTAAACCATTTAAACTCGAGTACGACAAGATTACAAGACCCTTAGTGAAATCCTATTTTTGGTCATGACATCCTCAACCTCAAGACAAACCATTCGACCCATATTAAAACCAAACGAGATCCTTTGTCCATTTTGTAGTCGATACAATGAAACCAAGATATAAATACGTATGTTTCTAGTCCATTTCAACTCGAAATAATTTAAGTAAATCCTTGTCATGTCGAGGGTTTGTGGGAGGTTAAAGTAGATTCAAAGCCACTAGTTTATGTGTCAAATTTTAAACATATCAAATTAGTATAACATTTTATGCATGCAATATGAGTAACTTGCCTTCAATCTTATATATATAATACACACACACACACACACACACACACACACACACACACACACACATATATATATATATATATATATATATATATTATACACGCATGATCAGTAAGGTCCAACTCAATTTTATATGTGTGTAGATTCCCATTCGTTATATGTATATCATCTACTTTTAGGTGCCCACATATATCATCTCATGTGTTTATTTAACGTGTGCATGCTTCTTTACTCTTACTATAATTCATATCATAAAAAGGGACCCAAGGTATGTCATGTGAGAAGGTCCCAAGACAGGTTATAAAAGAGTTACATGCAATTTCTCCATTTGACACACATATAACCCATGCGAGACCCTTTTAACCATTTTCTTGTTGACACAAGTTAGACCAACGTATTCACTTCTTATTATCCTTGTTTCTTAGAATGATACATGAATTAACTAAACATGTATATGCCGTGGAGATGGGTAACAAAACAGATTCAATGACACGATAATTATGTACCCTTTTTACCATGATTTTATATACCCATGAGTTATCATTTATGAGCTAGTTATATTCGTTATATAAGCATGCGTATGGATACAAAAACACACGACCAGATCAAGAATCATAAGAAAGGAATGAGACGAGATGATGGCATACCCTTGTAGCGTGTATGTGATAAGAAAAATGAGGACCAAGGTTCATAAACACCCACGACAGCCTCTTGATGGCCTAAACCCCACGACAGCTTGAGAACCCACCACGATCAGGAAGCCAAACCCTCGACCAGGAGCAGCAACCCACGACAAAACAACACCAAGCTTCTTGTTGGCTTGCAAAACCCACGATAGAAAAATGGAACCCACGTCTAAGGCTTTCTTTTGCCCTTGAACACCACGAAAGGACTGCACCAAGCCAAACTCCTTCACCCTAGCACCACCCACACCTAGAATTATCCATAATTGCTCCTTGGGAACGCCTCTTTTGCTTGGATTCGAATGGAAGAAGAGAAAAAAATGTTGCCGTCATTTTTTGTTCTTAGGGGATTTTAGGGTTACACTTTTATTCTATAATAAGATTGATATGGAATAAGTCGTGATTTTAGGAGAGGGGAGGTGGTTAGGACGAGTTTTAGGGGAAGGGGGCATGATTTTTGGAAGACAAAACAATTTTTAATTAGTTACTCTTTTTAGTTTATTTTAAATTCTTGTAATTAGTATACCATATGACATAGCCCGATTTGCTTTATATATAGTGTGATATTTGTATAACTTGTGAACATAGGTGTGATTTTATTTATCACTGTCTTGCGTAAATTATTCATGAGATAAATGTTACACGTGTTTAATGAGGTTGACGTGATTTACGAATTCTCATAATTATTAACCTGAGGGCAAAATAGTCAGTTAATACGTTCACGATTTTCGGGGTTTTACAACTCTTCCCCTCTAAAAGAAAATTTTCATCCTCGAAAATTGAAGTCGCAGGGGTACCCCAGAGACAAACGAGTTTAAGGAAGACGTAGCAATCCATAGGCTCATACATATCATAACAATATCGGGTCTAAAGCGTACAAATCTTATACGTAACAGATGTCGGTGAGAATGTCACAAAGAGGTACAAAATTCCAAACGAACATGAGGAGTGACAAATAACGGACATAAGTCATATTTCCATCACGTACCAACCCCAGCATTTCCCCAGATGTCGTATGATTTCAATAAGGTCAGATTATATAATCTCGGTATTATCACGTTGATCAGGCGTCATAATACTTGCATCACATAACAAGTCCTTATTGTTACCATATTCTGTCTCGGGTCATGACAAACAACATAACTAAAATCACAACAAAAAAGATATCATACAGGTAGAAATTAACACACCAAAACAAACCAGATCACATACATACAACATATAGTACATCCAAACAACTTACCATATCACAAAAGAAAGAAATCCGCCAACTTGCTCAAAACGGTTTCTCATGACTCATTACTGACGATTCAAAAGAAAAGCTGAGATATTACCAAAATGCAAAATGATAAAACTTCACGATTCAAACCGAATTCTAAACCAATCAAGAAAAGTAATGCCGATCAAAATCACATAGCAAGATATCAAACCGCCTCAAAACTCATGACAAACGAATCGGAGTAACACTAGTTGCGCCCAATCATATGAAATAGATGAATCTTCTCACCATCTCAACGGTTGGACTGTTGACCACGATACGCCAAATCTTTGTAGTAGCATCTCCCTTTTGTCTAAAGTATCGCGGTCATAGTTCCTCTGGCTCATCGTCTTCCAAGCGTCCACAAGTTGAATCTTGTCTCCGTCTTTGCGCCTCTGGTTGATCCATCCAGCTCCCTTCGCAGACATCTTGGCGTCTCGGCGATATCCGCGATCGGTTGAGGCTTCTGCTTCACGAACCTCTCAAGAAATTGTTGCAGCAATGCAGGGTCGGCACCATCATCTTCGGCTCTACGAGAAATCTCCATCTAACAATTGACAAACGGATGTGCGAAGACAAAATAAACAAACTCAAATGCAAAGAGAAGAAAGCCAAATCAGTGAAGACAAACGAATATTAAAGTCAAGTCTGAACGACAATCAAACAAATCAGAGAAGATCAGAACAGACGGAAGCCTAATGTCTACCCAAGTCCTCACAGGTCAATCCTAAGGTCAACAAGATGAAACCTTTGATCTGATACCATAATTGTAACACCCCAACCCGACAAGGGTAGAAGTGTCACATTCTGGTGTCATTTCAGAACATACAAAAAAAATCCTTACAAACGGAAAACTTAAAAATGAAGTATCAAATCATATAAACAATTTGACTGACAAGGAGAATTACAAAATCCAAAATGTCTAAAATAAAATGAAACCTCAAAACAATAGCCCGACAAAATAAATCCATATTATAAGGGAACTAGGGTTGGTCCACTCAGATAATCCAACTCTCAGCCCATCCAAGCCCATCTTCAAACCTAAAACCTGCCGTAGGAAGGAAATGCGGCTGAGCTTAAAAAGCCCAGTGAACAAATATAACAACATGAAACCTAAATAGAATCAGAAATGCAAAGTGAAATGAGGAAACTGATAACAAGGTCACAACGAAAGGGAACCAATGAGTCAAGGAGGATCCTGCAGAACACACTTATGCAGATATCCAAAAGAACAGATAACACGGAGAACTAAGCAAAGTAAAGAATCGATTGTAAAAATTCGCATTTTCATGATTTCTATCCATTCTCAAATTTTAACTATTCATCTCGAGAAATTATTATTCACTTTTACTATTCACTTTCACTATTCATCCCGTAAAATTTTTATTTCACATTCTCGTAAGTTAAATTATTTTAGTAATATCCTGAGAATTTGACAATCGTCAGATCATCTTCATAAAGTTATTAAGAAAACATCGTTTTAAAGTTTCGTTTTGGTCGGAACACCATTCAAACATCACGCGCATAACGAAAATCAACTCTGACAATTTTCCTCACATCAGATTAATTTTTAGATCACTCATAATCAATTAGAGAATTTTTGAGATTTCATTTAAATGTTACCAAATAAACCCTACTTAGACCCAGACTTAACCATTCCTTCACTGTGTTTTCTAAGATGTTTTGACACTTTTACATTTTTTGGAAAAGTCAAACATATTTCCCTCCTCCATTGACCATAAAGAAATTGTATGCGTTCTACATTTTGCTTAAATCGGCGTAACTTTTAGACTTCACGTATAGCTGTTAAGTTATCCCAGCGTATGTGAAAACCACATTTTGACATCTCATGTCACTTATAGACTAATTTTAGTCACTTTAAATAAATTCGGTCATTTCCACGAAATCTCGTTCTTTTCTGATAAATTGCATTTTTCACGTATTTAGCTTACGTTTCCAGTTTTAACAGTGTTTACGCGACCCATTAAAATTATCACTCATTTTTTATAGATGATAATAGTATATTGATGAGTTTAATCATTCCTATAAGTTTCATATTTTTACGATACCGGTTTCGTTTACGTGACTTAACGGCTTATAGTTAGCGATTAACGGACCAAAACTCACTCGTAACAAGATAATACCAAGACTATCCACCTAAGTCATCTTATTTTCATGTGACAGCCCATATGGGGGTGAGTCACCCTTCATGTGGCTTAATCCTAACCATGCTTCATTTAGATCATTACATATGTCCTAACTTAACCTTGGTTAACATTTAACCCAATATATGGTTAACCAAACTTACCCTCCTATAAATAGCAAGTAAAAGATATCCTAAAAACCCTCATACACTTATTTGGGTCTTTCATATCATAAAACAATCATATCTTCCATAATTTGTTCTTTAACTCCAAGTTTATGCAAAGAAGTTTCAAGTAGTAAGTTACTACATCAAATCTCTAGCAAGTTTAAGTGATCTTCTTGGGTTAAGATTCACTCAAGTCACTTAGTACTTCATCACCAACTCTTCAAGATTACAAGGGTGCCAAGGTGTGGAAAGCTAGCTCAATCCAAGGTCCTAAGTGTTCAATCAAAGTCCTATCCTAACTAGTTACTCCTTTCTTGATTGAAAGCCAAAAGTTGTAAGCAACTAATCACCACCATCATCTCATGTTTATTATACATAATCTTGACAATTTCTTGCTATATATATAGTTACTATGTTTATTCATGATGTACATATACTCAACCACATGTTTTAATTCACATATTGTCGTAAAAGTAGCAAACTAGTAAACTAGTCATATTCTACACATTTGAGACCATTAAAACCAGTCACATATGGACTTTCTAACTTACATACTATGGTAGAAAAGATAAAAAGGTAAACATAGCCACTTGAATCACCCGAAACGGACTTCTCAGTCGAAAGTTATAGTCGATAAGTTAGCGAAAACCTAGAAGCGTAAAATAGCTCTTTGTGGGGTCTGTCCAAAATAAGTGGTACTTCTAGTCGAATCATCAAAAGTTAAAACCACAGTTGTCCGAACGGCGTTTTCCTTCACTTTCAAAGAAGCTCGGGTCCGAAAGCGCATAAATAGGCCATTATCTTTCAAATACTGACCGCCCTATATATAGTCTCGCGACTATACTTTTGTCACAACTAAAAGCAAACCAAGAGGCCTAATGGCCATAAGCCAAGACCATGGCCCCGACTAAGGTCAAAGCTGAGTCTCAAGACCATGGTAGTCAAGACCAAAGCCACGGAAAGGCCATGGCTAAAGCCTCAAAGCTTATTTACCCAAGACCGTTAACTAAGGTGATCATATTTGTGAAATGACGAGAACTTGTAAAAACATGATAAAGTTATTAATATGAAAATCTTCACTCAAAACATATGTTTTGTCTACTAAGTGCTACAATAGTAGGGAGCTTCATGTGAGGGGTTTCATTTGAGTAAAACGTATCGACGAGTTGCTGGATTTACGATTTAAAGTGTCCTAGCTCCTCGAACGTTTACTACATGACCTCTGAATTGTGATGGCCCGAGCGGTGTTACGATTTCTATAAACAACATACACAACTGCCATGTACTACATCATGATCAACATAGAGACGTATATAGGCTTGTTATTTCTTTCGCATCATTATTTCAAACCTAAGTCGTAACATCATATTCTAGGTTGCTCGTTGAAGCTCTCACGGCATATCCATCATTC
This sequence comes from Chrysanthemum makinoi, assembly GCA_910596185.1. Taxonomy (NCBI): domain Eukaryota; kingdom Viridiplantae; phylum Streptophyta; class Magnoliopsida; order Asterales; family Asteraceae; genus Chrysanthemum; species Chrysanthemum makinoi. The sequence continues at coordinate 221,512,469 of OU343225.1, forward strand.
TCATTATAAATTTGATATCATTTACTCTGAGGTGAGTTCATAGCCCCATTTTCTATCATTTAATTATTTTACAAACTCTTGGGGGAGATACATGCTTTATTTTTAATCGAACACATTGCTTTCAAACTATATGCTTATCTGATTGTTTTATTGTCACTAAGTTACCGCATTTGCCAAACTTAAGTCCCTAAATCATGAATCATTAATCGCAGTGAAGTGGCCAATATTGTGGATAGATCTATCGGGATTGACGAATCCCGTTTGTGCTACCGGGTAGGCAAACAAACACACTATATTTGAGTACATTAGGTAAAACGGCAATTTTACCTATCGGGTACCAACAGTTTCACCAATTAATCTTGGAGCAAGTTAACACCTTGATTGCATGATGCTTAGTGAAATAATAAGCTTTTGTTTTCAACATTAAGGGTGTATAACAACGTAACCCACACAAACATTATGTGTTCAACATTTAACAATAAACTCTATGAATTCACTCAACCTTTGTGTTGAAAGTTTTAAGCATGTATTTCAGGTCCATATTGTATGAGGCGGCGGAGGAACGGATACTCAAGAAGGCTATAAATTTTATTATCATTAAAAAATAATTAATGTATTTTGTAAATTTGGAACCATTTGGGACATCATTTTTGTAAACTCTGATATTTATATAAATCGAATGATAAATCTTTTAACACGACTCCATTAGAGTTCGTTTTCTATTATTATATTTGTTGTGCCATGAAGTAACACCAGTTTGAATTCATGCGTTATCACGAAATTGGGGGTGTTACATCGATGACATATATACAAGCACATACAAACCAGGCATACAAGTACTGACACGTAAGTAAACACAGCAGACGTCGTACCCTTTAACATATACATCATACAATCAATTTAGGAAATCGGAAGACATCTGAGTCAAGCAGAATATAAAGGCAATGAGCAATTAATTAATAAGTGAGCATGGCAATCATCATCACGTCAAAACCCTTAGTTGAAAACATAACGATTATCATAACAACGGTCAAAACATGGCGGTCACAGCGTAACAAGTAGGAATACAGATATGAACACTATAATTAAATGAACTAGGGATAGTAGGGCAATTAAACAAGTTAACAAGCGGGGCGTCATAAGTTGAACCATTTACCCAATCAAAAGTAGTATAAGCAGAAATGTAAACATGGCAGGTCAACCATAAGCAGATAGGGATACTAACGAATAGTCAAAGTTTACAAGATTAACTGAACGAAGTATACATAATAAACATACAAGACAATCGATTACTCACTAGCATGGTCACCACACAAATCAAAGAGGTCACATAACGGTAAGATAACATATAATCAGATGACAACATGTGAATCACGTATAAACATATTAATCATATCGTAGCATGGTAACCGGTAGTCACATAAACATGTAAAAGCATCAACAAATTCAATAATCTTGTAATAACCCAGTATGTGAATGGAACGATAGTCTGAAGTAACGAAATGAGGGTGTGACAGATCAATGCAATGGAGTATATATATCTTGGTAAGAGTGAGTCATATAAGGGTACTAAGTAATGAACAATTAATACAGTCTATGGTGCGTTAAGGAATGCGGAAGGTACAATATAGGTATATCAAAAGTGTAAGGGTTGTTAGAAATCTACCACGAGCCCGGAAACATATCATATCATATCATATCATAAGTAGCCATTTTATTCTTAGGGGTGACCTCGGAATACCATATATAATAGGAGGGAGACCTGTATAACCAATGGGTAGTAGCTAGCTCCCGGGCTGTGAAGACAGCGTATTACTGCGACATCATTCACCATATAAATCATATCATATCAAAACATATCTAGCATGCATCTATACGCCCCCGCGAAAACATAGTGGCCAAACATATAACTTGAGCTCATAATCATATAACATAAAGGGGACGGTGTGTAACATCACTCCTACACACTGTAGTCATGTCATTGGTGCATCAATGACATGGTCATGGTACCTCCATGACGAGGAACACATATTTGGCTTGGGTATCAAACTGAAGGGTCAAAGCATAATCATAACATAAGGGTTCATATGTAAGGTTCAGAAGTCAAAGGTTCATATCAGAGGTTCAGACATCAGAGGTTCATATCAGAGTTCCATAACATAGGTTCATAATCAGAGGTTCATATTCAAAGGTTCATAATCAAAAGTTTCATAATCAAAAGGTTCATAATTATAAGGTTCATAATCATAAGGTTCATAATCAGAAGTTCATAATCATAACAAACGAATATCATAGCTAATAGACTCGTATCAAGGATCACAGTAAAGGGAGTCATAGCAAAGGTATCATAAGTGAAGTAAAGTCAAGGATCAAAAAGTCAGGAAAAATTCCTACTGAAAAGGGATAGAATATTTGTACCTCATTCGGAGCAAGCAAAATAGAAAGCAAAGTCACAAAATGAATCAATCTAGCCGTCCGGAACCTATATGAATTAGATAACGCTTTTTAAGATCGGATTACTCATTTTAGAAGGCTTTCCATTTTTAGCAGGTTCTCACTTTTAGTAACTTTCCATTTTAGGTAACTTTCTATTTTAGGCAGGTTTCCATATTAAGCAACTTTCCAAAAAATAGCAGGTTTTCGTATTTAACAGATTTAGTCATAAATGATATAATCAAAATCAAATTAGGTTAAAATAGTGAAAACAAGTGTTATCATACTTCGAGGGTCATTTATGCCAAGTTTTACAAGTTTAGGGTCTAAACCGTCGTCATTACAAAGTATAGGGTCAAGAGTGTAATTATAGCAAGTTTACTTGTTTTACTCATTTAGACCATTTAGTTATCATATTAACGAGTTACCCTTCAAGTTTTATAATTTACAAAACCAGCCTTTAACTCTTTATTTAAATCGTATATCGCATGAAAACTCTAGTTTTAGATTTAGATTAACGTATATGTTTTAAACCATTTAAACTTCGATGCGACAAGATTACATGACCCTTAGTGAAATCCCATTTTTGGTCGTGACATCCTCAACCCCAAGACAAACCATTTGACCCATATTAAAACCAAACGAGATCCTTTGTCCATTTTTTAGTCGATACAATGAAACCAAGATATAAATACGTATGTTTCTAGTCCATTTCAACTCGAAATAATTTAAATAAAACCTTGTCATGTCGAGGTTTTGTGGCAGGTTAAAGTAGATTCAAAGCCACTAGTTTATGTGTCATATTTTAAACATATCAAATTAGTATAACATTTTATGCATGCGATATCAGTAACCTGCCTTCAATCTTATTTACATATATATATATATATATATATATATATATATATATATATATATATATATATATAGGGAGAAAGGATCGATGAAGAAGAAAAAATTAAAATGAGAATAAGAAGGATTTTAGCCACACATTTTAAATAAGTGGGAGATTTTAAAAGGAGATGCATCTAATTTTATAGGTTAAAATAAAATGTCAGGTTGTGGTTACTTCTTATCCTTATTTTTACATTATTCTTCTTATTTGATCCTAACTATATATATATATATATATATATATATATATATATATATATAAGGAAGGGTTAATGTGAGATCAAACTTAAAGTTGTAAAAATAAGATCTAGTCTAAAAAACCACTAAAACATTTTTAAATAATAATTTTAACAATAATACACACAAGAATAATATTTTAATACAAATAAACTTTTTAGAAACTAATAACCAAATGATACATGAGTTTAGATTAGTGATACACCGGATACACTTTACACTAGTAAATATTCTAAAACCTGATACACATACAAAAACTTGATACACATTAAACTTCTGATCTAAGTGTATCACCTAGGTTTCGTAAATTTTGAAAAGAAATCTATCGAAACTTTAACAATTTTAGTTGTAGTTAATAAAAAATTTATTTTTGTTGTAAGGAGAGTATCACTTGTCAAATTTTAGTTCGATCTCATTTTAACAACTTTAAGATTGATCTTATTTGATCTAGATTATATATATATATATATATATATATTTATATATATATATATCGCATGATCGTCGGTCCAACTCAATTTTATATGTGTCTAGATTCCCATTCGTTATATGTATATCATCTACTTTTAGGTGCCCACATATATCATCTCATGTGTTTATTTAACGTGTTCATGCTTCTTTACTCTTACTACAATTCATATCATAAAAAGGGACCCAAGGTATGTCATGTGAGAAGGTCCCAAGACAGGTTATACAAGAGTTACATGCAATTTTTCCATTTGACACACATATAACCCATGCGAGACCCTTTTAACCATTTTCTTGTCGACACAAGTTAGACCAACGTATTCGCTTCTTATTATCCTTGTTTCTTAGTTTGATACAGGAATTAACCAAACATGTATATGCCGTGGAGATGGGTAACAAAACAGATTCAATGACACGATAATTGTGTACCCTTTTTACCATGATTTTATATACCCATGAGTTATCAATTATGAGCTAGTTATATTCGTTATATAAGCATGCGTATGGAGACAAAAACACACGACCAGATCAAGAATCATAAGAAAGGAATGAGACGAGATGATGGCATTCCCTTGTAGCGTGTATGTGACAAGAAAAATGAGGACCAAGGTACACGCATAGAAGACCTTTGTGGAATAATCTAGGTGCCCACAAGCAAGTTGTTCATTTATGTCCTTGGTGTATTCTTGGTAATTTCAACTCGGCGTTGAAATTGGATGATATGGTTGCGGGGTCATCGGATATTGATATTGCTATGAGAGAGTTTAAGGAGTGTGTTGATGAGATCGAGGTGTCGGATATTAATCGGGCAGGGCTGTAGTTTACATGGAATCAGAAGCGTAAAGGTTTGGATGGTACATTGAGGAAGATTGATCTCATTATGGCTAATCTTGGGTTTATGGATTCTTTTGTTGGTGCTCACGCTATATTTCAACCATACCGCATTTCTGATCACTCTCAAGCTATTCTTCATATTTCTACCTCTTTCAAGTTTAAACCTAGGCCATTTAAGTTTTCTAACATTCTTGTGCAAAATTCTCGGTTTAAATTACAGGTTCAGGAGTATTGGAGTAAGCCTTTTAGTGGCTTTCACATGTTTCGGAGTGGTGAATACTCTTAAGAAGCAGCTTGAGTTGTTGTTTTTTCTAAGGGGAATATTCATGATAAAGTCGTGAAACTTATGCATGAATTGGATCACGGTTCAACGTGCTCTTGATTTGGATCCGTTCAATTCGACATCCGAGAGGAAGAAGCTTGTTACCTCAATGCCTATAATAAAGCTATTCTTACTTGAGGAGCGTTTTCTTAAGCAAAAGGCTAAAGTTGATTGGCTTCGTGTGGGTTCTAATTACGCCTATTTCCATAAGGTGGTTAAAAGTAGGAAGGCGAGGAGTAGGATCGATTCTATTAGTGATGGTAATGGAGTTATTTATGTGGATGATCAAGTTCCTAATGCTTTTGTTAGTCACTTTACTCGTTTCTTTGTCAGAAGAGTTATCTATTCCATTTGATGGTGATAACCTTTTCTCTTCGCTCGATGATCCTCATGGCGTTAGATATGGTTCATGATGTTACTCCTAAAGAGGTTAGAGATGCTATTTTCTCTATGGGTGATGATAAATCTCCTGGTGGGATGGTCTCTGCGGCGTTTTTTAAGGGATCTTGGGATATTATTGCTGAAGATATTACTAGGGCGGTTCAGGAATTCTTCGTCAATGGTAAGCTTTTGAAAGAGGTTAATCATACTACCATTTCCCTATTGCCTAAAGTTAATTCTCCTACCCGAATTACTGATTTTAGGCCTATATCTTGTTGCAGTGTGATGTTTAAGTGTATTAGTAAGATTATTGCAAATCATATCAAGGATAGTCTTACTAATTTGGTTGGGTTGAATCAATATGCTTTTGTTCCTGGTCGCCGGATTTTGGATAATATTTTGCTTACTCAGGAGCTTATGCATAATTATCACCTTGATCGTGGTCCACGTAGGTGTGCTTTCAAGGTGGACATTCAGAAAGCGTATGATACGGTTGATTGGTAGTTTTTGCGTCATACGTTGATCAGTTTTGGGTTTCACTCGTATGTGTTTCATTGGATTATGGAGTGTGTTTCTACCACTTCGTAAAACCCTAAAATGGTTAGCGTGTAATGACCCTTTTGCCCCTCAAGATAAATAATTACGAAAACTCTTAAACGCGTAATATCATTAATTTCGTTAAACGTTTATCTCATAAATAAATGATACAAGACCAAGTTGAATAAATCATACTTATGATTATGAATTATAGTTATATAACACACAAAATTATTAATTGGCCTACATATAAAGTTACTAGCCAAATTAAATTAAAATGTGACAAACTAAATATGGTAAATAGATTGATAAGATTTTGGTCCCAATTCCCCCCCCCCCCCAACCGGCCACCATTCACGCCTAAATCATCCCATTTTAAACCTTGTGATCTCCTAAAATCTCTCAATTATCTCTCCTAAATAAAGGCCTAACTAAACCCTAACCCTAAAACAACTAAACGGCAAAAATAAACTCTCCTCCACCATCATTATTCTGTAGACAAAACCAGGGTCCAAAGAGGGAGTTTCGAGGTCCTTGCAAAGCGCTTCGCCATTGCGTATTAGGTGCAAGGTTGCTTGGTTGCTTCGTCATTGTTCTTCTTTGTGTGGTGCGTGGGTATTAAGGCACAAAAGGGTGCCTTGGTTTGGTCTTTGCCCTTATTTTCCTCATCTCCTTGCACGCTACAAAAGGTACATGTAAGACTCATTTCTTTCTCCTTTGTTACTCTGGCTGTGCGTGGACCTTGTGACCCTTACACACATGGTGGAATTCATTAAATCATGTCAAAATCTTGCACAAAACCTAAGTCGTTCCTTTGATGTTGTGCTATTCATAAAAAATCATGAAACAACCTATGTATGCGACTTATATGCATTCGAATCTGTTTGTCATTTTGGTTTTCACAGTGCGTGGGGTTTGACAAGTATGCGCCTATATTTTGAGCCCTAAGTCATGTGATAAATGAAGGTTAAACTAAGTATATGATAACCTAGTATTAGTCACTTAAAAACAGGTCCTAAAACCTTTATATATATGTCGACAAGAATGTTTGAATGCAGTTACGTTTTGTTTTTAAATCGGTGAGAATTTAATACCATGCGCACCATTTTTAAGCCGTGAAACATGTTTTAATGAATGTTTGAACTAAGCCTATAATAACCTAATTTTAACCACATAAAGGACATGCGTTAAGAACCTTTTAATATGTGTTAATATAGGTATATAAAGCTGGTCCTATGATTCGTTTTGTAAAACTCTCGTTGTACCCTTTTCTTTTGGGTCTTAAACACATATAAACGGACATGAAATATAGTGTATTGAATGGGTATTAATGTGTGTCGTAAGGATAACGTTAAGGGCTGTTTTGGATGGTTAAAAAGGGGCGTATAAATCTGTTTTGGACCCTTTGTACACGACACAATCATGGTTTCAATAACGAGTTAAGCAAGGCTTGAACGTACGTGTTTATATCTTATGATAAATTGAATCGATAACAAATGGTTTAATGGTTTTGTTTTGTTTATACTTGTGTCGTATGGAATTATTTTGGGGAGGGATATTCCACGACCAAAAGGGGTATCACACAAGAAATCGTATAATCATGTGATAATCGAGCTCAAATGGTTTAAAACGTACACGTTAATCATAATCTAAAACTAGGGTTACGTATTACACGATTTAATAAAGTTAAAGGGTGGTGTTGTAAATTATGAAACATGATGGTCTAACTTGCTAATATGATAACTAAAGGTACTAAATGAGTAAAACATGTAATCTTGCTATATTTACACTTTTAACCCTATACTTCGTAATATTGACAGTTTTGACCTGGAACTTGTAAACTTGGCATAAATGACCCTTAAAGTATGATAACACTTGTTTTCACTATCTTAACCTAATCTGACTTTCATTATATCTTTTATGACTAAAGCTGCTTAATATGGAAACCTGCCTAAAATAGAAAGTTACCTAAAATGGAAAGTTACTAAAAGTTGAAACACCTAAAAATGGAAAGCTGTCTAAAATAAGTATCGATCTTAATAAGCGTTATCTAATTCATAGGTTTCGGACGGCTGAATTGATTCATCGTGTGACCTTACATTTCTATTTTGCTTGCTTCGATTGAGGTACATATATTCTATCCTTTTTTCAGTAGGGATTTCTCATGACTATTGATCCTTGACTTTATTTCACTTATGATACCCCTTGCTACGGTTCCTTTTACTGTGATCCTTTGGTATAATTCTGTTAGCTATGATATTCGTTTGTTATGATTATGAACCATCAGATTATGAACCATCTGATTATGAACCTTATGATAATGAATCTTCTGATTGTGAACCTTTGATTATGAACCTTATGATTATGAATCTTCTGATTGTGAACCTTTGATTATGAACCTTTGATTATGAACCTTTTAAGTATATATGATTACACAATGAAACGTTTATAAACCTCACATGTGCCATTTCGCGAAGAGCAAAGCCTTTGTCTTCCATTTTACCAGGGCGGTAAAACCCGGTCCATCGAAGTGAATATCCCATAAATATATGTTGCTTATAAAGTTAGAACATTAACTTCGATATTTGAAGAACCAAAATCCAGCATCATGTTTCACGGTGTTTCTTATTAAACCGGGTAACCAATTCATTGCCACGAAAAAAAAAATATAGATGTTAATGATGTTACCATTCTCAATCAAAGGTATAATAATTCACTTACTCAAATTTTAAGCATTTTAAATTCAAAAAATGCACATGCTATGCAATATAAGTAGCAGATAGATAGATTAGACTTAACACCGCTCAGTTTAAGTCTACTATGAGTTTTTGAGATAGTGTATTATATTCAATAACCCATTTCTTAGGTCTGTTAAAACACCAGGAATAGTATCAGTTTAGTAGGGCATGATAATTTGGACTTGTGCAGACATGTGGTAAAGTTGTAAACAAATAATATATTACATGTGTGAATAAATACTTGTACAAAGGTATTACAATGCTAATCAAGCATCATAAAAAATAAAATCACTTGGATGCTCACTTTGTGATTCATCGTCAAGAGTGAGATGATGCGCGGGCTATAGGTAGGGGTTTGGGTTGAAACGGGTTGTAACATTTTTTTTGTATTCATGTTCAGCACACAACATGATGACCAAAAAGTTAAATAAAATTGGACAAAAATGTTACGATTCAACCTGACCTATTTAGGCCCGTACACACTTGCTTGTTCTGACACGTTACCCCCTCCCAGCTTTGGCACCCGTAGTCCAAACAGATGTTTTATAAACATGACAAACCCAAATGTGTACCATTGTTCATTCAGAACTTATGAAACCCTCACACTGTTGGTGAGGTATAAGTCGGACCTACAACTAAAAACATAGATACCTGAATTTGTATGGTGTACATCAAGGCAATGGGCGCCTCAGTTTCTGAGTTTGTAATAATAAATTATAGAATCTTTATAACCTTGATAATGTTCCATTGAAAATAGGCTCACTGATGCCCAGAGGGCTTTCGCACGAGCTAGTGATGCACTTGTCAAAGCTAAATCAGAGCTAGAACTTCAAGAGGTTGATCTGAAGGAGTTAAAGCATAAGCTCTCTGCTCAGGAGTCTGAAACTCACAATTGCAAAGATGTGATTGTTGAGCATGATAGGGACATTAAGAAAATCGAACAACATCAGTTCCTTCTTTCAAGCAGACTTTGAGGATCTTGTTCAAAGGTTCCTCAAGAGTAGACAGTTTAGCCAAGCACTTGTAAATGTTTGTTCTTTAGCTATCAATTCTAGTTTCGAGTGAGGACTGCGTGTGGCTCATTTGAATGAGCAGCTTTAAGAGATTACAATGAACATTTATAAATTCATCCACGGTGCTAAGGCCAAATTTGACTCATTTGTCATCTTCCAGACAAACCTTCCCTTTTTTCTCCAAAGTTTCCCAACATCTTTGAAGATTCATGTGATTATTGCCATATAAAACCCAGGACAAAGGTAATTCCTCGGTTGGTTGATCTAGAGCTCTTAGGTAGCAAAACTATCGAGACTTCCTTATTGGAACCTATGGCGCTTTTGACTCCTTCCTCGAAAGCTGTAGGCATCAAAACAATACTGAGCGAGAAACCGTGTAGATACACTTCAATACTTAGTATAAGTAATTACCAATAAATACAACGTCCCTGCAAAAGAAACATACATAATGTAAGTAACTACTAAAAATATCCTTTTTGACCCTTAATAAATTCATGCACCTGCCATGCTTTTACTACTAAGAAATTTCAACAAACATAACCTTTAAATATGACCCTTGAACATCAACTTTTTTTCTTTATCCCATGGCTTAATCTTATAGCCAAGAAAACCTATAGTTTTGTAATTTCCCATTTATGCTTTACTTTGGCCATAAAAAAAAAAAAAAAATGTTGATGAACTGTAGCAACGAAGGGTAGTGGATTTAGTCCTTGGTGGTTAGACTCTAAGGCCAAGTAAGCGATTATCAAGGTTGTTATAAAATTATATAAACATATTATATAGAGCTAGTGTCTTTGTCCTAAAATGTCTACATTTATAATGGTTCAAAATCAAGCCGATGGCACCTTAAAGTTGATGTACAAAAATATTTTCCAATCCCATATTAACATCTCACTTTAAATCTCGTCGATAACTCATACTTACATTGATATCCACTTTAACCCATATAATATTCACCATTAGCCCCAACACCATATGCACCATAATCACCTCTATCCATGCTTTTAAAATAAATAAATAATTAAATAAACTTCATAATTATCCATATCATGTTAGAAAGTTACCGTAAAAAGCAATAAATAAATTTGTGTCGAGGGTTGTTCTCGAGTTCACATGATTTTATAAATGAGTAAATTACTTAATTTCTCACCAAGCTTCCACCACTAAACACCATACCAAAACAGGTGTTGTTATTATGAACATAAAAATTGACCTCAAACTTTTAAATCAGAAGTACATTGATACATGGTGTCACGTTAATGAATTACCATAATCTTGCCCATGTCAATGGGTATGGGAAATGTTTTCTAAACTTCTAAAATATCACGAACAGATTTCTATGTGCTAATTACTCTCCATAACGGATACTGCAAATTGTACCTAACATGATCATCTTAACGAAAAAACTATTGTATTCTCCCATAATACCACCACTATATGCTCGCATTTTAAAAGCACATATAGTAGTGTGACATCATACCTGAAGAGCCTTGAGAGTTGAGACGTTCATCTTCGGCTTAGGTACGCTTTAAAATATTGAGACGAGTCATTAACACCGGTAAAGACTTCCGAAATATTATACTTGATCACCAATATGTTAACTTGTTCACCATCATCTTCATCTAATTTAATAATGAATGTGATGTAATTACCAAGGCCATCCAATGACAAGTATCACAATCAATGCATGTATGATCTGCAAATTAGATAAATTAAAGCATCCAGTTAGTATACTACATAAATACACAAAGGTTATCTATTTAGATTTAGAAGCATCCGCAAGATGCACCAACAACCAAATGTAAATCATAAACCCTCATCATCCGATACGAGGCGACACCACATATACAATTAAATATAAAGTCACCTCTGATTACCAATTTAAAATAATAAGGGAACCTAAAAATACATATTATTTTCAATACAAATTGTAACATGGCAGTATTGACCCATTTACTTTTCATTATAAATTAGAACGTAGCTCATTGATTAACGTGTAAGAGGTCATATAAACATTTTCCATTACTGTACTCTCAAAAAATAAAACACGAAAGATCCTTTTACTTAACATTTCTGCATTTTTCTATAAAATATTCTTTTTAATCATATATTAATTAAGAGACAAGCGTCGAAAATTAACAACTTATTTTAGAACTATACTTTTGTACATTGCATCGGGCATTCGTGAAGCGAATGAAAACATTTGACTTTACGAAGCGGCGTTTTGACAATTGAAAATGCGATTGTGAAGAGGAGGTTTTTGACCATGTTGTGTCTCAAATCAACAAATAGAATATCTAAAGCTAGCGAGGATAATAGCATTACATACCTTAACCGTGGAGGAACATCCAATTTACGGAAAACACTTTTGAGATCTTCGGTAAACAACATCCTTATTGTCTTTGTACATGTCGTGAGACATTTTTTAGTCTGTATTATTCTTCTTATTACCCTCCTCCTTAGCTTCATCGACCTCTACTGGATTCGCGTTACAAAAAATCTATGAATCCGACCTTTGGTTCACTCTCCTTCTGGTCTCCAATTCCATGGAATCACGGTTTACAGCATAAGACTTGACACAGTTATCGTTTTGGTGATGTGCTCTTACTTAAAAACCATTAAGCCTTTGGTGTCTGTTACCATCAACATTGATATTCATACCAATGAATATTATAACTAACTTGGCGTCAACAATTGTTAAACTTATAAAATCGAATATTTGCTTGACAATATTCAAACATTAAAATGCTCATAGTAGGGACACATCGATGTAGTCACAAGAAAGGAAATACAAAACCATTGATATGGTTCAAAGTCTCCAAATTAAATACACAAAACTACTAAATTAATTAAGCTTACAACGTCATATTCCTAAGTAAATATACTTGTAACTCTATATTATCTTGTATAAATCATATTGAACAAAATGGATCATCCATTCACATCTTTTTTTCATTATGTGTTACATATCTTTGAAAAAGGTTATCCGATTTTGTATTGGTTTTCTTGCATAAATGTTGATGAGTAGCCTTGGGGTTGCGAAATTGCTTTGGTCGGGCTACAGGTAGACTTTGAGTAAAATGGCATAAGCTAAAATGGCTTCCTTATGTAGAAAATATTCAAAGCGGAAGGAATTAGATTACGAAGGTTCAAAAAAATGGTTAGTGTATTTTCAAAATTAATTTTATGGCCGTCATCTAGTAACTATATTTATTTCGACAATATATCGCGCATTTGCTCCACAGGTTACGATTTTGTAAAATAGTAACATAACCTTGAACATTTTGTCCTTGATAGCATTACTATAACATCTTTGTTACAATTAGCTACACATATTATTTTAACACCTCAATTTCCAAAGCACAATATAATAAAAGTTTAAGGTCAATATTAATAATTGCGGGGAGTAAAATTTTATTTTCTCAAACAAAGTAATGTGTTAGAACGCACTTCTAACATTTAGAAGTACATTTAAAAGAAAGTAAGCAGATGAAACCATTGGCTAGTCTTTTCATAGGGTCCTGATGACAAAAGTTACAAAAAAAAAAATGAGGTTGGCTCCGACTTTGTCATTTACACAAACTTCGGTTTCTAAACTACTTGATACCGATCTCATAATACATTTGTATCCCAAAACTATACGAGATGCATATATAATACCAGAGCAACAGCACAATCACATCTAAGTATTCTTTGATCTGCATTAACAAAATTTATGCATTACTCCTCTTAATATGAATACACATGGAAAATTATATTATAAACACATTTTATCATTAAATAAAGTCAAGTAAAGATAAAATAACTCCTTGTGAGATCAAAATCTACACAAGTTATTGGGTCATGCTTTTTAGAATCATCTTTAGCACAAGATAATTATATTCAACTGACAAGAGATACTTGGAGAGGACAAAATGTTCTCAAATTTGTAGTTTATGAAGTAGGCCAACATCGGAACCGTGTGATATCAGCCACAACACACTTCACAAATTCAAGCACAAAAATTTCAAGAGATCTTGTATATGACCAATATTTTAGAGTGAAATGTAATTTTAAGGAACAAAGTAATAAAATTTCCTACTTATAATTACGTAACTTAATAAAAATTTGAATAAACCATATGCAAAAGACCAGTGATAGGGTTCCACCAAATTAAAGTACAAAAGGAAAAGAAGACTAATACAAGAAAAAACACATAATTCCATAATAATAGTTACTTATATTCAAATTGTCCAAATCACGAAAAAAACGATTTCTTGTGAGGAAAATATTAGCAAAAAAATAAAAGACATTAGTATATTTAATTTGCTTGAAAAATCTCACTACATAATAAAGTACATGTCTCAAATCAACAAATAGAATTAAGCATAGTGGCGGAACTAGGGAAAATGGAATGTGAATCTTCTCATAAATCTTTAAGCATAACCGTTGGTTGGTACAATATCTCTTTATCTCGAGTTTTCTTTGTATAAAGCTTAATTCTTGAAATGCAGGGCTCCTACTCTTGGTTCCTTTGTCTGAATTATGGTAACACATTATGCTTATTAAGCGTATAAATTAATATTAAGCCTTCGGGAGTTACCATCAAAAAAAAACATAATAATGTGTATGTTTATAATAAGACTTACTTGAGGCAGGGAACAACTGATTTCTTCTTTAGATTATACCCGCTATCAATCTAGGTACATTATAAAAGCGCAATAAAAAAAGTATCATTAGGAAGATGCAAGAAGAAGAAAATTAGGGTTTTCGCGTGATGAATAAATAAAATCTGGATATTGTGAAACTATAAGGAAAGAATTCCTAAGCAAATATACTTGTAACTCCTATATTAGTACTGTATAGATCATATTGAACAAAATGGATCATCCATTCACATCTCATTGTGTGTAATACATATACTTTGAAAAAGGTTATCCGGTACCTGTATCATTGGTTTCTTGCGAGTAGCCTTGGGGTTGCCGAAATTGCTTTGGTCAGGCTACCTGGGTACCCTCAGCTTTGAGTAAAATGGCATAAGCTAAAATGGCTTCCTTGTACTCCAGAAAATATTCAAACAGAAAGAATTAGATTCTGAAGGAAAAATGGTTGGTGTATTTTCCAGTAAATTAATTTTATGGCCGCTCATCTAGTAACTATATTTATTTGACGACAATATATCACAATTGCTCACAGTTCTGGTTTTCGTAAAATAGTAACATAACCTTAGACATTTTGTCCTTGATAGCATTACTATAACATCTTTGTTACAATTAGCTACACATATTATTTTAACACCTCGAATTTCCAAAAGCACAATATAATAAAAGTTTAAGGTCAATAATTAATCATTGACAGAGGGTAAATTTTATTTCTCAAACAAAGTAATGTGTCAGAATTCCGCACTTGCTGCTGTTCAGAAGCATTTAAAAGAAAGTAAACAGATCCAAAACCATTGGCTAGTCTTTTCATAGAGCGTCCTGTTGACCAAAAGTTACAAAAAAGACTAAAAAAATGAGGTTGAGAAACTCACGACTTTGTCATTTAAACAAACTCAGTTTCTAAACTTACTTGATGCCGATCCCATGCCTGTTTGTATCCCAAAACTATACGAGATGCATATAATACAAGAGCACTTGCTGCAATCACATCTAGAAGTATTGCTGATCTACATTAACAAAATTTATGCATTACTCCTCTTAATATGAATACACATGGAAAATTATATTATAAACCACATTTTATCTCATTAAATAAAGTCACGTAAAAGATAAAATAACTCCTTGGCAGATCAAAATCTACACAAGTTATTGGGTCATGCTTTTCTGCAGAATCTTTAGCACAAGATAATTATATCAAAAGCGACAAGATACTACGACAAGGACAAAATGTTCTCAAATTTGTAGTTTATGAAGTAGGCCAACACCCCCGAAGTGGCAATATCCAACCGTACCTTCACAAAATTCAAGCACAAAAATTTCAAGAGATACTGTATATGACCAATATTTTAGAGTGAAATGTAATTTTTGCCACGACAAGAGTAATGGAAAATTTCCTACTTATAATTACCAGTAACTTAATAAAAATTTGAATAAACCATATGCAAAAAGACCAGCAGTAGGGTTCCACCTGCAAATTTAAAGTACAAAAAGGAAAAGAAAAGACTAATACAAGAAAAACACATAATTCCATAATAATAGTTACTTATATTCACCGTGTCCAAAATGCGAAAAGACAGTTTCTTGTGAGGGAAAATGACCAACAAAAAATAAAAGACATTAGTATATTTAATTTGCTTGAAAAATCTCACTACATAATCAGGAGCAGCTGTGTAGAATTAAGCAGCATGGTAACCGGAACTTACAGGAAAATCAGGTATGTGAATCTTCTCATAAATCTTTAACTACAACACCGGTAGTTGGTATATGCTCTCTTTATCCTCAGTTTCTTTTGTATAAAGCAAGATTAATTCTTGAAATGCAGGCTCCTATAACCAGAAAAAGTTCAAGCGTCTAGATGATGGTAACACATTATGCTTATTAACTGTATAAATTAATATTAGAGAAAAAACATAATAATGTGTATGTTTATAATAGACTTACTTCAGGAGCAGGAACAACTACGATTTCTTCTTTAGATTATGCCCACTTTATCAATCTCGTACATTATAAAGAAGCATAATAAAAGTATCATTAGGGAAGATGCAAGAAGAAGAATTAGGGTTTTGTGTGATGAATAAATAAAATACGGATATTGTGAAACTATAAGGAAAAGATACGTATAAAATTGATAATAATTGGTTTGAGAGGTTTATAGATTTAGATATGCAATATATAATAAAAAAAAATGTGTTGCTCTAGTGGTTGAGGTGTTGTTTATTTGTGCCTACGGTGGACATTTGTAGAATAATCTACGTGTCATGCTTCATTATATATAATGTAGAGATATGTGGTGTGTGTGTGTCTCGTGTGTGTGACAACTAGTTATTTAGGGAGCCCTTTTAAGTACCGCATTACGTTAATTAAAACGAATTCTATTAATAAAAGTTTTTTATTGTTCACTAAGCACCAAATTCATTCATGTTCACTAACTCATAACTAAGCATGAAATTTTTGTTACAATCATAATATATACTCTTTCATAACAAGCTCGACATTATTACGACCTATAATGCGGATTATTTGAACCATATAAGCAATCAAATTGACAATCAAATAAGCACATAAAACAAGAAGATAACAACTTATTCAACGAAGGAATAGCTGAAAATAAAGCAAACAACTATTTTCCTTACTCAAAGTAGTATTTCCTGATGTATCTAAATTTTAACAAGCACTGAATCTAAAAAATATGTATGTAACATTTGATATCTCGTTATAACTTAGAGAAAAAACTTATGCCACTTAACTAAATTCAGAAACAAAAGGTTATCTAGAGAGAGTGAAATAAAAAAGAAAGCAAACGTAGGCGTGAAGTTAACATCAAGTAAAAAATTCGATGTATGGTCGATAACACATCAAGTCATCAAATCACAAGACATTCAATGACAAATTCTTTAAATCCTGATCCAATCAAATCAAACACTAAAATCACTAAACACTAGTATTATTAGATTCAAAACCCTAACAAAAAAATAAAACAATAACACATAAATAAGCGAAGTCAAAACCCTAACAAAAACAGTCATGTTAACAACATAATGTACCTCCTTTTCGACCACAGCCCGAGCCTGATCAATCCTAGCTTGTTTGTTGACCAATCTAGCCTTTTTCCTTTCTAGAGAAGCAATATTTTCCATATACGATTGAACAAAAGTAAAATAAGGATACAAGTGGCGGCGGGGAAAGAGGAAAGATGGGCGGGGTGAAAGGATCCACTTATGGTAGCTTGTTAGATACTCCGTATCCAAGTAGAAAAAAAAATGATGTATAGATTGGACTTTCGATCAAATGAGAAATTTAATCATGAGAAGAATGAGAAGTAACCACAATCACAAATCTCGATGAGTTTTTGAGTTTGACTGCAAATTGAATTGAATATTTTTTCTGAATGAGGTTTTAGTTAATTTGGTTTTGGTACAACTAACTTTATTAGCTGAAGTAAATGGGTAAGGAACCCTAATAGGGGATTGTTGGGAATGATTAATTGACATCGGGAAGAGGATGAGGGAGTAAAGGAATCCAATGAGCGGGAGTTTAATGTAAAGTGGTGTATACCGTCTAACGTTGACTTTTTACCCTTGCTAGGAGGGATTGGATTTGTTGTTGTTGTTGTTGTTGTGTATATATATACATACATATATATATATATATATATATATATATATATATATATATATATGTGTGTGTGTAACAACTAGTAATTTAGGGAGCCCTTTTAAGTACCGCATTACGTTAATTAAAGTGAATTCTATTAATAAAAGTTTTTTATTGTTCACTAAGACAAAAATTCATTCATGTTCACTAATTCATAACTAAGCATGAAATTATTGTTACGATCATAATATATACTCTTTCAAAACAAGCTCAATATTATTCTGGCCTATAATGTGGATTCGCTAAACCATATAAGCAATCAAATTGATAATCAAATAAGCACATAAAACAACAAGATAACAACTTATTCAACAAATGAATAGCTGAAAACAAAGCAAACAACTATTTTTCCTTATTCAAAGTAGTATTTCCTGATGTATCTAAACTTTAACAAGCACTGAATCTAAAAAATATGTATGTAACATTTGGTATCTCGTTATAACTTAGAGAAAAAACTTATGCCACTTAACTAAATTTAGAAACAAAAGGTTATCCAGAGAGAGTGAAGTAAAAAAGAAAGCAAACATGTAGTGACGTGAAGTTAACATCAAGTTAAAAATAATTCCGATGCTTGTCGATAACACATCAAGTTATCAAATCACAAGACATTCGATGACAAATTCTTTAAATCCTGATCCAATCAAATCAAACACTAAAATCACTAAACACTAGCATTATTAGATTCAAAACCCTATTTGTAAAACCCCAACCCGACAAGGATAGAAGTGTCACATTCTGGTGTCATATCAGAACATACAAATAAAATACTTACAAACGGAAAACTTAAAAATGAAGTATCAAATCATATAAACAATTTGACTGATAAGGAGAATTACAAAATCCAAAATGTCTAAAATAAAATGAAATCTCAAAACAATAGCCCGACAAAATAAATCCAAATAATAAGGTAACTAGGGTTGGTCACTTAGATAATCAACTCAGCCCATCCAAGCCCATCTTGAACCTAAACCTGCCGCAGGAAAGAAATGCGGCGAGCTAAAATGCCCAGTGAACAGATATAACAACATGAAAGCTAAATAGAATCAGAAATGCAAAGTGAAATGATGAAACAGATAACAAGGTCAGCGAAAGGGAACCAATGAGTCAAGGAGGATCCTGCAGAACACACTTATACAGATATCCAAAAGAACAGATAACATGGAGAACGAAGCAAAGTAAAGCATCGATGACATATATACAAGCACATACAAACCATGCATACAAGTATTGACACATAAGCAAACATAGGGGCGTAGTACCCTACAACATATACAGATACAATCAATTAAGGAAATCGAAGACATACAAGTCAACAGAAATCTAAAGGCAAAGTGGAAGCAATTAATAGTAAGTGAGCATGGAATAATAATACAGTCAAAACCTTAGTTGAAAACATAACGACTATCATAACAACAGATCAAAACATTGGCGGTACGTAAACAAGTAGAAATACAGTATGAACACTATAATTAAAAGCACTAGGGACATAGCAGGGCAATTAAACAAGTTAACATGCCAGACGTCATAAGTTGAACCATTTACCCAATCAACAGTAGTATAAGCAGAAATGTAAACATGGCAGGTGTCAACCATAGCGGATAGGGATACTAACGAATAACAAAGTTCACAAGATTAAGAACGAAGTAACATAATAACAATAAGACAATCGTAGTACACACTAGCATGGTCACACACAAATCAAAGAGGTCACATAAGCGGTAAGTAACACTTATAATCAGATGGCCAAATTATGAAGCACATATAAGACATAATTATCATATCGTAGCATGGTAACGGTAGTCATCATAAACATGTAAAGCATAAACAAATTCAATAATTAAGTAATAACCGAGTACGTGGATGGAACGTTAGTATGAAGTAACCAAATGCGGGATATGTTATTGGACAGATCAATGCAATGGAGAGTAAGTCAGATATATATCTTGTAAGAGTTGAGTCATATTTAGAGTATGCGTAATGAATATTAATATAGACTATGGTGCGTTGGGGATACGGAAGGTACAATATAGGTATATCAAAGTGTAAGGGTTGTCAGAAAAAATTACCAGGAGACGGAAACATATCATATCATATTATATTAGCCATTGTATTCGAGGGGGTGGTGTGACCCTCGGAAAATACCATATATAATAGGAAGGAGACCTTAAGTAACCAATGGAGTAGCTAGCTCCCAGAGTGTGAAGACGCGTATGCACACGACCATCATCACCATATAAATCATATCATATCTTCATATATATCAAAACATATCTAGGATGCATCCTACACCCCCACGGAAACACTAGTGGAAACATATAAATTGCGCTCATAATCATATTAACATTAAAGGGGACAGAGGTGTAACCTCACTCGTACACACTGGAGCGTAGCCATTGGTTCATCAATGACCAATGGTCATGTACCTCCATGATAGGAACACATATGTGGCTAGTATCAAAATGAAGGGTCAAGGAAAATCATACCACTAAGGGTTCATATCAAAGTTCAAGAAGTCAAGTTCATATCAAGAGGTTCAGACATCAAAGGTTCATTCGAGTTCTAACATAGGTTCATAATCAGAGGTTCATATTCAGAGGTTCATAATCAGAAGGTTCATAATCAAAAGGTTCATAATCATAAGGTTCATAATCATAAGGTTCATAATCATAACAAACGAATAGACTCGTATCAAGGATCACAGTAAAGGGAGTCATAGCAAAGGTATCATAAGTGAAGTAAAGTCAGGATCAAAAGTCCGGAAAAATCCCTCTGAAAAGGATAGAATTCTGTACCTCATTCGAAGAAAGCAAAATAAAAAGCAAAGTCACAAGATGAATCAATCTCGTCGTCCGAAACCTATATGATAGTAACGCTTATTAAGATCGGATTACTCATTTAGACGGCTTTCCATTTTAGCGAGTTCCCACTTTCATAACTTCCATTTTAGGTAACTTTCTATTTTAGGCGGGTTTCCAAATTAGCAGGTTTCCATATTACAACTTTCCAAATAATAGCAGGGTTTCGTATTTACCAGATTTAGTCATAAATGATATAATCAAAAGCAAATTAGGTTAAAATAGTGAAAAAAGTGTTATCAACTTTAAGGTCATTTATGCCAAGTTTTACAAGTTTAGGGTCTAAACCGTCGTCATTACATAGTATAGCAAGAGGTATTATAGCAAGTTTACTTGTTTTACTCATTTAGACCATTTAGTTATCATATTAATGAGTTACCCTTCGTTTTTAATTTACGAAACCAACCATTAATTCCTTATTTAAATCGTATATCGCATGAAACTCTAGTTTAGATTTAGATTAACGTATATGTTTTGAACCATTTAAAAATCGAGTACGACAAGATTACAAGACCCTTAGTGAAATCCTATTTTTGGTCATGACATCCTCAACCCCAAGACAAACCATTCGACCCATATTAAAACCAAACGAGATCCTTTGTCATTTTGTAGTCGATACAATGAAACCAAGATAAGTAGCGTATGTTTCTAGTCCATGTCAACTCGAATATTTAGTAAACCTTTCATGTCGGGTTTGTGGAGTTAAAGTAGATTCAAAGCCACTAGTTTATGTGTCAAATTTTAAACATATCAAATTAGTATAACATTTTATGCATGCAATATCAGTAACCTGCCTTCAATCTTATATATATAATACACACACACACATACACACACACACACACACACACACACACACACACACACATATATATATATATATATATATATATATATTATACACGCATGATCAGTAAGGTCCAACTCAATTTTATATGTGTGTAGATCAATTCGTTATATGTATATCATCTACTTTTAGGTGCCCACATATATCATCTCATGTGTTTATTTAACGTGTGCATGCTTCTTTACTCTTACTATAATTCATATCATAAAAAGGGACCCAAGGTTATACAAGAGTTACATGCAAAACCCACGACAGAAAAATGGAACCCGCGTCTAAGGCTTTCTTTTGCCCTAGAACACCACGAAAGGACTGCACCAAGCCAAACTCCTTCACCCTAGCACCACCCATGCCTAGAATTATCCATATGTGCTTCCTTGGTGATACGCCGTCTTTTTGCTTGGATTCGAATGGAAAAGAGAAAAATGTTGCCGTCTTTTTTGTTCTTAGGGGATTTTAGGGTTTTACTTTTATTCTATAATAAGATTGATATGGAATAAGTCGATTTTAGAAGGGGAGGTGGTTTGGGACGATTTTAGGGGAAGGGGCATGATTTTTGGAAGACAAAACAAATTTTTATTAGTTACTCTTTTTAGTTTATTTTAAATGCTTGTAATTAGTATACCATATGACATAGCCCAATTTGCTTTATATATAGTGTGATATTTGTATAACTTGTGAACATAGGTGTGATTTTATTTATCACTGTCTTGCGTAAATTATTCATGAGATAAATGTTACACGTGTTTAATGAGGTTGACGTGATTTACGAATTCTCATAATTATTAACCTGAGGGCAAAATAGTCAGTTAATACGTTCAAGATTTTCGGGGTTTTACAACTCTTCCCCTCTAAAAGAAAATTTTCATCCTCGAAAATTGAAGTCGCAGGGGTACCCCAGAGACAAACGAGTTTAAGGAAGACGTAGCAATCCATAGGCTCATACATATCATAACAATATCGGTTCTAAAGCGTACAAATCTTATACGTAACAGATGTCAGTGAGAATGTCACAAAGAGGTACAAAATTCCAAACGAACATGAGGAGTGACAAATAACGGACATAAGTCATATTCCATTCACGTACCAACCCCGGTATTTCCCCAGATGTCGTATGATTTCAATAAGGTCAGATTATATAATCTAATATTATCCTTGATCAGCGTCATAATACTTGCATCACATAACAAGTCCTTATTGTTACCATATTCTGTCTCGGGTCATGACAAACAACATAACTAAAATCACAACAAAAAAGATATCATACAGGTAGAAATTAACACACCAAAACAAACCAGATCACATACATACAACATATAGTACATCCAAACAACTTACCATATCACAAAAGAAAGAAATCCGCCAACTTGCTCAAAACGGTTCCTCATGACTCATTACTGACGATTCAAAAGAAAAGCTGAGATATTACCAAAATGCAAAATGATAAAACTTCACGATTCAAACCGAATTCTAAACGAATCAAGAAAAGTAATGCCGATCAAAATCACATAGCAAGATATCAAACCGCCTCAAAACTCATGACAAACGAATCGGAGTAACACTAGTTGCGCCCAATCATATGAAATAGATGAATCTTCTCATCATCTCAACGGTTGGACTGTTGACCACGATACGCCAAATCTTTGTAGTAGCATCTCCGCCTGTCTAAAGTACGCCGGTCATAGTTCCTCTGCTCATACGTCTTCCAAGCGTCCACAAGTTGAATCTTGTCTCCATCTTTGCGCCTCTGGTTGATCCATCCACCCGTCAGCAGCATCCTTGGCGTCTCCC
>OU343225.1:221536209-221624582 GCA_910596185.1 Chrysanthemum makinoi
GAAAATGTATAAAAACAGACAAAAAACGTACAAAACAGATGAAAACGTATAAAACGGACGAAAACATATAAAAATCAAGACCTATAACACATTTAAGCACCGCCATGAATAAGGGTTTACATAACCCATTTAAATTTACCCAACTTCATTCTAGATCATCATATGATCATTCCTTGATCATATGATGAATCCCCACTTTACTCATAAACCTTAACCTCATTTGAATCAACATATAAAGTTACTTACTGGAGTAGAAGTGGTTACTTATGGATTAACCCTTGCATAGACCTTAATCACCTTCATTCCTAGATCATCAAGCTCCATCTCCGTTCCCTCCTTTTTCTCTCTAAAACCAACACCCATAAACACACATATATAAAACACTTATCCAAATGAAGCTTATAGAAGTCTAGGGAATTCTCTAGACATTTGTTAGGTGTTAGTTTGCCTAGCTGGCAACTTTAGTCCCTTTGGTCCTATAACCATTCATCTTTAGTACTAAGACAAGGTGGTTCTAGTGCTAATTTAAGGTTTTGGCAAGAATAGTCTTTAGTACTATAACACTAGTTTGGTACTAAAACAAGGTGGTTCTAGTACTATTTTAGGATTATGGCAAGAATGGTCCCTGCAGACTATAACAAGGTGATTCTAGTACTAAAACAAGGTTGTTCTAGTAATAGTTTGCTCATTTGGCAGCTTAGGTCCCTCAAGTCCCTTTTTCTTTCTACTTTGGCCACATTAACTTTCCATAATGTTGTTCCCTATTCACTATCGTTTTAAAAACAATTAAGTACTTAAAGCAGTTTAACAGTGAATAATGACTGAAAGTAATGTAAGTTAAACACACAAAGTAATTTTCAACATCATATTCTTATTAGAAATAAATCAAAAGAATATGTTACCCAAGTACTTGCGGAATAGTACTTGGGATTGAAATGACAAAGGTTGGGTGACTCTCTAAGCTCAGCTAAGTCCTGAGCACAACTCTTTGAACCCACTGAGCTAGCTCAAGGATAAAGTTGTATTTGGAGGAGTGAAAAGTTGGCTCATGGTGTGTGTTTTACAATTCACAAGCTTTAAAACTTTTCACTCTTCTTTTTATGCTATTTATACAAGTATGATATTTAACTTTAACCTAGAAGACAAAACACATAGATTACAGCGAACACGAATATTGATATATTCGGTTACTGTTCACCTTTACTTTATAGTAAGTCTGCGAGGCTTCTTTCTGACAGCAAGTTACCGCTTACTATAAATGGGAAGATATGATCTTGATAGATTGAGACTGTGTATACACTGGATAAACACTTGAGGGACTTAGTTTTATCTGGGTAAAACTTTCCCGCCTACCAGCCAAATTCATTCTTCACTTTAAAGCCTTCCTTCCTTCGCTTGTCTTCGTGTTTTCAGTTGAGAGAGTCGTTGGCTTCAGTGAGTTATTGGCATCACTCACTGAATCCACCATCTTCTTCTTGACTTAGTCTTCACCCTTTAAGTTCCGCTTTGTTTGAGTGGAGAGGCTCCTTCTTCGCCTCATACTAAGTGTCTCGAAGATGGCTCACCGAGAGGTTATCAAGGACCTGATTGTGTTTAACGGATTAAACACTTAGGATATTTTCTATTCAAATCCTAGTTTTAAGGGGTTTGGGTATTTACTGAACCCAACAGTCTCCCCCTATTTGGATATACAAATAGCCTTAGTGATTGATCAGTGTAAGTGAGCAAATGGCTTCTTCTTACACTGAATGTACTAATGAATACAATAAGGAACTTTTGAGTAATTTTAACAAAACATACATCTTTTATTGATCAGATTACGTAGTTCCTATCACTAGTACAAAAGGATAAAATGATGTCAGTCCAGATGGATACCTAGTGCTTCAAGCTTCACTTTCGTGATGAGTTTTCTCTCAGGATGGTATCTTATCTTAGCATTCAAGTCTTGACAAAACCGATGTTTGTGGGGATTGATCTCGAGAGGCCACTGGAATATAGTGATCATTGCCCACTCCACCGATCAATGTCACTTTTGAAATGGTGGTTCCCATAGACATCAATTTGGAATAGCCCTCTTCAGGCTCTTCAATCACTAAGCAAATACAAATTTCACACCCTCGTGCAGCCTCTATTGCATTCAAGGCCGGCACTTTGATCTCAGTTGGAAATCAACTCTTTTCCTTTTGCTGGAAGCTTGTGGTTGAGATCCTTGAGGTGCAATAAGGCAGTGACATTGGCCAATGGTGCATCCCTCAACCTTTCATATCTCTTTATGAAAGCATCTTCATCACTTGACCACCTTATTTGCTTCTTTCCAATGATCTAAAGTTCATCAAGTTCAGTGATCCCAAAGTCACTGAATTTTAGAGGATCATGAACCTCAAAGTGTCTTTTGTCATCCCCTATAAACATTCATAGCCAAGGGTTGGTGTTGGGAATGATCTGACATCGTGATTTTTTTCAGAGCCTTCGCTGGTCATTGTCCAGTTGTATTCCTAACCCTTTGCCACCTAGAACTTCCTTTTCTTTCTTCATATGCTTATCTGCAGTACCATTTGAAAGCGACCGAGCATCCTTGAACTTTGACCGGCTCGACTTTGGGAGCTTACTTCATCTAATCCCATATTCTCAGCTTCTTCGGCGACAACCTTTACAGTGCTTTTTGGTCTTCTTATCATCCTCACTTGTTTCAATTTCCTTTCTTCTTTAGCAAGGTGTTTGTTAATGTTGAGGAGTGAAGAGGTATTCAGTGTCACCGATTTTGTAGGGAATCTTCTCAGGCTCAAGAGTTGTCAATATGCCTTTGCCCTTGTCCTGGCCCGAGGAAGATGATGCAACTAGGGTGGTGTTGTTGTTGTGACCGCTGTTGTTGTTGTTGTTGATGTTTGAGGTGGTAGTGAGGAGATGGGGATAGCGAGACCGTGTAGATGATGTCAGCTATCGGCAGGTGGTGTTTGCCTCCCTCGTGTGAAGAGGAGTCTTTTCAGATTATTCTCCCCCGCTGCCGGAGCTTCAGTGAGGCAAGAGTTGGCGTGGTCTGAGGGGACTAAGCAGCTTGACCCTTGAAGGCCTGATAGATTTCAGTCATCATACCCTTAATCTCTGTAGTGTCAGCCTGAATACCAGTGACCTTGGCATCCAAGTTAGCCTGAGAAAGTTCCAAGACCGTCATCCGAGGACCAAGATTCCAGGCCAGGGAAGAGGATGCCTGAGCCATGGTCACCACCTGTATATTAAAAGAGTCCAATGAGGCTTGAAGAGACTGGACTGAGGATGGAAGACCCAGAACATTTGCAGACTTGAGTAGATCTAACAGTTCAGTAAGGCTTGAGGACTGTTTCAAGTATGCCTCAGTGGCCTTTAGCACTTGAGAGTTAAGTGCTGGATCTTCTTTGATAAATTCCCTGATTTCATCGATCTTAGTGCCTACACCCTGAAGGTGACTTAAGAAATTAGCCAAGTTTTCATCCAGTCGGTAAATTTTGTCATACATCAAGTCCCTGTGCTCATGAACATTTTCATTGAAGCCCTGTACCTCTGTCCTTAGATCAGCATAAATCACAGCGGCCTCAGTGTGTTGTTCCCACAATGTTTTGGTAACCCCTGAGTATAGCTTCCTTGAAGCCCTGGTGATCCACTGAGCCAACTGCCTTTCAGTGAGGGGAAGAACATTGTCAAACTCTTTGAATTCATCAGAGCTTGAGGAGGACTCAAAAGCATTATCGTCATGTTGGAATTGTTCACCGCTCCTTTGGATCAGGCTGAGGCTCTTGTCTGATTGAACCTCGCGTCCACTTCTCCTGGCAGATAAAATAACATCATCACTTTCAGCAGGTTCATCATCTGACTGTAGTAACTCAGCAACCTCAGCAACAGTTAACAAAGGATGGGGAATGGGCTCCATATCAGCGGGTGATATTGATCCCTCTGAGTCTTTGTCCCCCGTGGACCCCTCGGACACGTGGAGTTTCCCCGCCTTCTGAGTCCTAATTGGTTTTGGGTTCCTTATCGGCGGGTTGTTCCTTTCCATCCGAGTCTTTGTCCCCAAATGCACCGAGACATGATGGGTTTTCTCCGCCTTTAGCTGAATGTTGTATCCCTATCAGTGGGTTGTTTGTTTCCCCAGTCTTTGGGATCAATCGTGTGCCTCGACAAAGGCTTTGATTTGCTAATGTCCTCATCAGCGTATGGAAGGCCCCTACCGGGTTGTTTGTTTCCCTCGATCTGGGAGTAGTATTTGTGACCGGGAACTGACTGTGATGTATCGTGTCATCCGTTGTCACGGGGTTGTTGTTGCCCGGTCAAGGGTGTCTTTTCGCTCGCTTTTTTGTGCCTCTTAGGCGGTGCTCCTCGAAGCCTCGGGCCCTGAGACTTTGGTTTAGTCTTAGTCCCAGCCTGAGACTTCCCCTTCTCTTTAGGAGCGTGGTTTGGAGACACTGATCCTCCCTGTTGTTTACAGCAACCATATGGGCCGTCAATTCAATAGGTGTGACAAAGGATGGGTCCTTTTGAAAGTTTGAAGGACTCGTATGTTCCAAATTTTTTCATCCCGAGTATAATTGGCACCCAGTAACGATTGTAAAGCACAAGAGACAAACCTAGGAAACGAAATATACTTCGTCCTAGTTTTGCTCTGTAGCTTCGTTACAAGATCACCGTAAATGATCTCCCTATGTCGACGCTGATCCCATTCATCAGCAGTATGCCATCATCAACTGAATAGAGTTAACTTGTTCGATTGAGTGGTTCCGCCGAGGACCTGAATTACGAAAGTGAATAGGATCCTCCGCCAATGGAATGAACTTTGTGCGACTGGGGTCTTGTCCAAAAATGTTGGATTTAAAACGATTTGTTTTAACCCATCCTCACCGTAGGTTCAGATGGGCGACGTAAACACCTTTGTTGTAATCTAACCCTGTTGAAGTACAAAAAGTTTTGTAATCCAGGGTGTATTGTTGCCCCCATTAAGACTGAACCTGATGAGATACTCCCTGAGTGGTCTAAGGTTATTCTCATCAGTAGAAGGTGTCGGGTCAAAGGCTTTAGCAGTTGCCCAAAACTCCCTGAGGTAGTTTGGGTACACCAATGAGGACATTTTACAAAGGCTGTTTTGAGTGGGCAGTTGAATAAAAATTTTACAATGTCTTTATAGGTTGGAACATTTTCAGGGTATTCAAAATTTCCTATGACATTGTTTGTTTTAAATTCAACGTTAGTAAGATCCCCTACCCACTGAGAAGCAAACTGGAGAGCTTGTGTTCTAGCCATTTCCATTAAGAAAGATTTAGGGTTTGAAAAAGAGTTTTGACTAGAACAGTTAAGGTTTTAGATCTCCAAGTTTTTTTGATGAAAAACGTTTGTAAATGTTTACAAGAATGGTTTTCCAAATGAAGGTTTAAAGATTTTGAGCGCACACAAATTTTTCTGGATTTGAGAAATGATTTTGACAGAGTTTTGTTGCAGAAAGAAATTTGTGTGTGTTATTTTTGGTTGAGAAGAGGGTTTTTATAGAGTGGTGAAAGGGGTGGTTTATGCACAATCGTGGATAGATAAAGACGGTTTTTGAAATCGTTTGAAATTCCACCTTTAATGCCACCCATCACTACCTGCAGTAAAAACCCGTATCTCAAGGAAGCAATTGCAATGCACATAAAGTGCACTTTTGCAGTATTAAAATATCCATAGGATATTTTATGAGTGAGAGGGCATTTAATGCCAAGTGGGTATGTGATGAGACCCCTGACAGTAAGACATATATTCCTATATTAAATTGTTGGAATTACCAACCTAGGACATTAAAGTAACCAATACTTGGAGCATTTAGTTACTCATTCAATGCTTAGTGTCAGGGATCCTGAGTGAGTCTTACTATTCGGTGAGGGTTGATTTTGGATGTTCAGGAGGCAGCTTAATTCGAGAGAACTTCGAGGATTGGTTTTGAGACACCGAATTTCAATGTCAAGCATTCTCAATTTAGCTTTCAGTCTCACGGTAGGCTCATCCAATGGTTTGGTGAAGATATCGCCCGATTGATATTCGGTAGGGATGAAATGAAGTTCTATGTCTCCTTTCATTATGTGATCCCGATGAAGTGATATCGTATCAATGTGTTTGGTTCTTTGATGGAGGACGGGGTTGTTGGAGATTGCAATTGCCTTTGGTGTTGTCCGTAAGATGGGTACCATTTTGTAGTGGATGTCATAGTCACTGAGTTGACTTTTCATCCACAAAACATTGGTACGGCATCTACTGGCAGCCACATATTCACCGTTGAAGACATATACACCGCTGTCGCTTTTAGCACTCCAACAAACCCGCTTTTTCCTCGAAATTGACAGGACCCGAGGTACTTTTTCTGTCCATGTTGCGGCCGGCATAATCGAGTCGAGAATACCCTTTGAGATCGAACCCTAAGCACTTTGGATAATAGAGTCCAAGGCTTGGGGTTCCGTTCGTAACCTGAGTATTCTTTTGGCTGCAGGTGAGTGGGATTCTTTGGGATTGGGCTGATATCTTGCTATTAGACAGACCGAGAATTGTATGTCAGTGCAGGCGGTTAGATACATCGGTGAGCCAACAATCCCTCGAAATGAGTTTGGTTGATGATTTGCGCGGTGGTCGGATCCAAGATTGTTAGGAGGGACCATTGGTGTCTTCACCGAGACGCGATCGGATATCTCATATTTCTTCAAGAGATTTCGTGTATTTCTCTTACCGATGGAGATTCCTTTATCAGTTTGCCTGATATGTAGTCCAAGGAAATATGTGAGTTCACCCATCATGCTCATTTCAAACTTCTTTGTCATCACTTTTTTAAACTGTTTGCAGAGAGTGTAGTTTGTTGAGCCAAAGGTGATGTCATCAACATATACTTGGACCAATATCACATCTTGTTTTGTCCTATAGATAAACAATGTGTTGTCTATCTTTCCTCGGACAAACTTGTTTTGGATTAGGAAGGCTGAGAGTTTCATACCATGCCCAGGAGCTTGTTTCAGTCCATAAAGGGCTTTATCAAAACTTGCACATAGTCGGAATTCACTACTCTCAAAGCCTGGAGGTTGTTGAACATAAACTTCTTCCTTGAGTTCACCATTTAGGAATGCACTTTTTACATCCATTTGATAAACTTTGAAGTTCATGAAGGAAGCATATGCAAGGAAGATCCTGATGGCTTCCATTCTTGCAACAGGAGTAAATGTCTCATCATAGTCAATGCCTTCTTGTTGACAGTAACCTTTGGCTACAAGTCTGGCTTTGTTTTTAATGACGATGCGTTTCATCGGTTTGTTTCAGAAAACCCACTTCATTCCTATGACTATGACGCCCCGAGGACATTTGATCAAGGTCATGACCTTGTTTTTGTCAAACCGTTGCGGTTCTTCTTGCATGGCTGAACCCAAATTGGTGTTTAAGAGCCTCGGTGACACTTTTGGGTTCTATATCGATAGGTAATCAACATATATACATTCATTGGAAGGCTGCAGTTAACCCAGCGGCCATGCTTCTAGTGAGCATGCCCTCGGTGGGTTCAATGATGTTTACAAGCTCAATGTCACGAGATCTTGTCCACTTACTTTGTGGTCTAGGATCGAGCTTGAGGAGGCCCTGGGGATCTGAGGGGGTGAGTTGGTGGAGTGAGTCATAGTATCATTAAGAGCATTTGTTGAGATGTCTTGTTCAGGTTGGGTTTCATGAATCACGGGGTCCCGATCATTTTGTTCGATGTTACCTATCCCATCGAGGGTGATTGGTTATCAATGAATTTATTGATGGTTGGTTGTGACAGATTGTGAGGTAAGACATAATATGAGATGTCGAGCGTCGGCTTGGTATGAGGAATTGATTCGGTGTTATACTCATCGAGGATATCTTGAAGAGTTGTCAATTCCTATTTCTTCAATCGAAGTGTTGGAGAACCTGATGCTTTCAACACTTTCATCAAAGGTGACATGAAAGGTTTCCTCAACTTGTTGTCTCCTTGTGTTAAATACGCTAAAGGCTTTGGAGATCAGTGAGTAACCTAGAAAGTATCCATCATCATCTTTAGCATCAAACTTGCCTAGATGATCCTTATGATTATGAATAAACACAGGACATCCAAATACATGAAAGTAGGCGATGTTAGGAAGTCTACCTTTGAATATCTCATTTGGGGTTTTGTTATGTCTTTTGACAATGATTGACCTGTTTTGAGTGTAGGTGCATTTTTGGCTTCATCGAAATGTTTTGAGAGGTGAGCCATTTAACATGGTTCTTGCACCTCAATGAGAGTTCGTTTTCCTTTAGCTACCCCATTTTGTTGGGGGTATAAGGAGATGAGAATTTTGGGAGATTCCTTTTCATCACGAAACTCTCAAGCTCATCATTTCTAAATTCATTACCATTGTGGATTCGATTTGTTTCATGTAATGTCATTTTGGTTTTCAATGTTCTGATGAATGACATTATGGTTTCAACTTCTCCGACTCTTTTGGAAAGAAAGTATACCCAAGTGTATCTTGAAACCTCATCAACAATGACAAGTGTATACTTCTCATCTCGGATTGATCTAGGACTGACCGGTCCAAAGAGATCCATATGCAAGAGGTGAAGCGACTTTTGATGGAGAGTTTTGCTTGGTTTTGAAGGATGCTCTTTGATGTTTGCCTTTTCACGGTGAGCATGGTTTATCTTTGCAAAACCGGTGATGGTAAGCCAAGGACCTTGTTTTGTTTTGCCAAGTTGTTGATGTTTTGAAGTTTAAGTGTGAGAGTCTCTTGTGCCACGGTTGATAGTTTCAGTGGCTTTAGCAAAGAGACAGGTTCCATCTTTAGAGAGAGTTGACATGTCTAGGACATAAACATCGTCTCTCCTAGGAGCAATCAACACAACTTCCTTGTTGGCATTGAAAATGGTACCTTGCTTGTCATTGAATTGGACAATATACTTTGCATCACATAACTGACTGACACTGATGAGATTGTATTTGAGACCATTAACTTAAGCTATCTTAGAGAAAACTATTCCATTGCAGTTTACTGAACCATAACCCTCAGTGGGACATGATGAATTGTTACCAAACACTACCTTGGGTCCTGATTCTTTTACAAACTTGTGCAGATACTCCTTTACACCAGTCATGCTTCTTGAGCATCACTTGTCAGAATGCGATAGGCTCCCATGCCTCTACACAAGTAGTAAACGGATTAGTTCTCTTAGTGACCCACTTACTAATGGGCTTGGGTCTCATGGTCTCTTTGAATTGAGCAATCGATTCATGGTCAGTGGTGGAATGCATTGTGCTACCACGGGTTTAGATACGAGGAAGACTCGATGGATTTGGGTTGCTTTGAACTTCTCCTTGCATTGATGACACCTTGTCATCTTGAGATGTTTTATGAGCCGTGTTACCAGTAAATATACACAGCATTTGTTCATAAGACAATCATCAGGGCGATGATCATTAAAGCCACAGTGAGGGCAAGGAGGGAATGGTTTAGCTCTCAACTTTTGAGCTGACTTGGATGAAGAAGCATACTGATGACCAACTTTGGTATAGTTTGCTTGACTGAGAGAACTTACATATTGTAAGTGGTCGGCCGGTTCATGATTATCCTTTTGCAGATCATGCAAAAGGGATTCTATAACAGTTGTCGGTGGTATGGTAGGGTATAGTGACACAGATCACACTTCTGCTTGTTTTTGGAGGTGGCTTTAGACTTTGAGGAACTGGAGGAAGCTGACTTTGTCTCCTTGACTGATTCAGGGACTTTTTCAATGGATTCCATTTTGTCAGTTAGCTTCCTCACGAGTTCAGTCAATTGCTAAATCGACGGCCAAGGTGTGGGTGAGGATGGAAGTTTCAGTGGGGGTGGATTCTTGTTGATTTGGTTTTGATTCTCTTTTCAAAATGGTTCTACCAAGTACAGACCTTTCTTTGGGAGAGTGAGGATTGTATTGTAATGGAGTAAGCTCGAAGCTAGGATCAGCACCCTGAAGGGGTTCCAAAGGTGGAGGTGGTGCTTGAGATTCATCTTCAGACTCAGAGATGTGTTCAGTGCTACTTGGCACATATGGGAGTCCAAGCATGCTCTTTAGAGCTTGACTTTCAGGCTCTAGAATTCTTCCAGAGTCAAAGTTAGAGCTGACTTGGGTGAAGAAGCATACTGATGACCAACTTTGGTATAGTTTGCTTGACTGAGAGAACTTACATATTGTAAGTGGTCAGCGAAGTTGGATCATCCTTTTGCGATCATGCAAAAAGGATTCTATAAGAGTTGTCGCTGGTATGACTGGTATAGTGACACGCATCACACTCGCTTGTTTTTGGAGGTGGTTTTAGACTTTTGAGGAACCTGGAGGAAGTGACTTTGTTTCCTTGACCGATTCAGGACTTTTCAATGGATTCCATTTTGTCGTTAGCTTCCTCACGAAGTTCAATCAATTGCGAATCGACAGCCTTCAGGTGTGGACTGAGGATGTGGAAGTTTCAGTGGGGGTGGATTCTTGTTGATTTGGTTTTGATTCTCTTTTCAAAATGGTTCTACCAAGTCCAGACCTTTCTTTGGGAGAGTGAGGATTGTATTGTAATGGAGTAAGCTCGAAGCTAGGATCAGCACCCTGAAGGGGTTCCAAAGGTGGAGGTGGTGCTTGAGATTCATCTTCAGACTGAGAGATGTGTTCGATGCTACTTGGCACATCACGGGAGTCCAAGCATGCTCTTTAGAGCTTGACTTTCGAGCTCTAGAATTATTCCAGAGTCAAAGTTAGGAAGCTTACTATCGTGATTAAGTCTTTCAATCGAATCATCGGGCTTGGGAACAAACAACATGTTGGTAATCATGCCACCAGAAACAAATGGTTTAGGACTCTAGTCTTTGTTGAGAGAGTCAGTAAGATGATGTTCACCTATGACTCTCTTTTTGCTACTGGGGGCACCCACAACATCAAAGACCCTTGGATTTTTGGTGGTCCAACTATCAATGATATCCTTTTCTTTCTTAAGTTCATCTTGAAGAGCCTGATTTCTTTTAACTAATTCAGTGTTTTGAATTTGTAAGGTTATAGCTTCAAGCTTGTTTTGTTTTAACACAAGTAATTCATCCATACACTTATTCAATTCAAAACTTAACTTGTTGTACTTAGAAAAAAGATTTAATCTTTGCTCCTCTACAAACTTGGATCAACATTGATATAGTTCATATAGACTGCCAATCAGAGTCATCATCCATAGAAAGTAGAATATTTACCTTCTTCATTGTGATGTTAACCCATTCTCCATTTCTGGCATGATTCTTTCCAACATCTAGCTTGTCTTCCTCTGAGAGGGCCATAAAGGCGCTGACATGCACCATTTCATCATCTCGATGAGACCGGCTCTTCATCCCATTCGAAGGTTTCAAAGAACAAGACCTTTGTTTTGCCCCGCACGATGGAACACTTTTGGTTCGAGGGCTGCCTCAAGTAATGCAAGCTTAGCCTTGATTTTCCTATACTTAGCTTCAAAATCAATTGTTTTGTTCGTCGATTTATTCCGAAAGTTTTGATGAGACTAATAGATTTTAGGTTGAAATTTGCTAAAGCCTAAGGGACTGATTTGACGATGGTGGTCCGTGAAGAGGGTCGAAATTGTTTTAGAAAAAGTCTTTTGCAAAATGACCTCTTTTGTGACACTTAAAGCATTCAATGTCCTCGTTAGCTTTAGCAGTTGAAAAACCTTTGTTTCTTTTAATAAACCTTCGAGAGTTAGCAAGGAGTGCCCTTTCCTGAAATTCAACATTCAGATCATTCAGGTACTCCTCACTTGATCTCTCATCAGGCTCATCATCAGAATTATCTTGAAAATCTTAAACCACATTGTTAGAAAAGAAGGCAGTTGATATAGGTGAGGTGATGGTCGGGGACTTCTTGACTTCCTGAGACTTCTTTAAGTCAGAGTATCGTCTGTTGATGAGGTTTTCCTCATAGACAAATTTCCCATAAATTTCGGAAGATCAAGATTTTGAATGTGATTTGCATTTCTAAGTCCCCAGAGAAGTTCAACCATTTCACAGGGAGACAATTAACAAAACCAACATTTATCTCATGTTTGGATAACTTAACACCGTCATTAGCAGTTCATTTAAAAAGAGTTTTGTAACGGGTGTAAGTTTGAGAGAGTTTGAGTCCCTAGCCTTGAAGGTGTTATACTCAAGTTTCAGGTCCATTATCCTGTTTTCCTTGGTATCGATGGACCTTCATGGCTATGAACTAGGTCATCCCAGGTTTGTTTAGCGTATCGACTTATAACCGACTCCATTATATCATCGAAGGCATGATATGATGATACTTTTGAGTCTTTGGTCCCTGGTTGACCACTCTCCTTTCATCTGAGTCCTGAGCTTGAGGTTTGGGCAAACCTTCAGCAGTCTTTGGGACAAATGGACCCTCATTAAAACACTTGATATAATAAGGTTCCATCCCAATCAAATAGCAAAGCATACGCTTTTTCCATTTGTTGAATTTTCCAACTTCAAGTCTAGGGGCAACAGCTGAGAAAGCTCCACCCTTTTTATCGACTAGTTGGGGTACATCAGTTTCAGCCATGTAGGATCCTAATTTAAAAACTTTTAGAGCGGCCTAAAAAAACGAGTTTTATAATTAGCCTTGCTCTGATACCACTTGTTGTTCCATATTCACTATCGTTTTAAAAACACTTAAGTACTTAAAGCAGTTTAACAGTGAATAATGACTGAAAGTAATGTAAGTTAAACACACAAAGTAATTTTCAACATCATATTCTTATTAGAAATAAATCAAAAGAATACGTTACCCAAGTACTTGCGGAATAGTACTTGGGATTGAAATGACAAAGTTTGGGTGACTCCTCTCTAAGCTCAGGCTAAGTCTGAGCACAACTCTTAGAACCCACTGAGCTAGCTCAAGGATAAAGTTGTATTTTGGAGGAGTGAAAAGTTGGCTTGCGTGTGTGTGTTTTTACAATTCACAAGCTTTAAAACATTTCACTCTTCTTCTTATTCTATTTATACAAGTATGATATTTAACTTTAACCTAGAAGACAAAACACATAGATTACAGCGAACACGAATATTGATATATTCGGTTACTGTTCACCTTTTACTTTATAGTAAGCTGCGAGGCTTCTTTCCTTGACCAAGAAGCGCCGCTTACTATAAATGGGAAGATATGATCTTGATAGATTGAGACTGTGTATAAACTGGATAAACACTTAAGGGACTTAGTTTTATCTGGATAAAACTTTCCCGCCTAGTCCAGTCCATTCTTCAGTCTTTAAAGCCTTCAATCTCTTCCTTCGTTTGTATTCAGTGTTTAACAGTTGGAGAGGAGTCGTTGGGCTTCAGTGAGTTATTGTCATCACTCACTGAATCCACCATCTTCTTCTTGACATAGTCTTTACCCTTTAAGTTCCGCCTTGCTGATTGAAGAGGCTCCTTCTTCGCCTCATACTAAGTGTCCTGAAGATGGCTCACTGAGAGGCTATGCGCTCAGTGACCTGATTGTGTTTAACGGATTAAACACTTAGGATATTTTCTATTCAAATCCTAGTTTTAAGGGGTTTGGGTATTTACTGAACCCAACACATAACCATATACTAAATTCGTTGACTACAAGTTGACTATCAGGTTTTACTAGTCAATCACGTTAAGTCCTTAGTCCATTTTCATCTAAGATGGGGCCTATATGTTCCCGGGAAACGGGTGTAACAATGACCCGAACGCTTTCGATGTACCAAATTTGGGGGTGTTACACAAACAAACACCAATAGGGTTACTTGTCAGGTCACACACAAACAACAGTAGACTCATTATGTTTAGGAGTAGGTTACTTATGCTTGGAGTAGGTTTACTTGGAAGTAGCGTTCTCAATCCAGTAACCTCAGTTAATGTCCTCATCACAGACACTTAACAGATGATGAGTGGCCTTTTACTCATCATTTTAAGCCCGTAAAACCTACAAAATGTCTAAAAACACTTAAATATACCCATTTATATTGCAGATATCCTTGGCATGTGTTTTTATGTATTTCATGTACAAAGGATCGAAAACAGGACAAAAACGGACAAAAATGAGCTTAGAATGGAAAAAGTGCATTGAAGACGGAGCCGGGAATGGATTTTCTATATGTTTGGATCCCGGGACACGTTCTTGGAGTGAGCTTGGGAAACTGGAGTCGAAACCCAACCCTAAACCAAATTTACATTTTTACCCTTTAACTAAAACCAAAATTCCTATTTTACCCCTAAACCTAAAATTTCTTTTTAAAAACCATTATTATTTAAAATGATTTTTTATTAAAAACCATTATTTTTTTTATGAAGAAAATATTTTTTTAAAACCATTTTGAAAACCTTTTTTTAAAAAAACCCTTTTAATATTTAACTTAAACCTTTTTTTTTAATCCTAAACCCTTTTAAAACTATAACCTAAACAATTTTTAACTTAAACCTTACTAACCCTTTAAACCCTTTTGAAACCCACCATAACCCTCCTTATTAACCCTTGTCATAATCCCCATTTGAACCTTTAACCTTGCCACTTGAACCCTCCAACCCATCCTTTTGACCCATCTCCTCTTAAAACACCCTACCCGTTTATTTTTTTACCCACTTTTGACTGCAAAAGTCAAAACCCAACAACACTACCCTTTGGCGCCAAAACCATCTCCAGCTCCCCATCACTTTCATACCCAGGTCCAGTCCAAGCTATTGTTACATGCTCTCCTTTTTTCCCCTCCATGTCATCAATCCTTGTGTGATAAATTGGGTGCCAAAAGAATCAAAGGCTGTGATGAAAACTTGGGCACCAAGATGAAATCAATGGCTCAAATGGATTTGGAAACTAGAACAAGCTCAACATTCTCAACTCTCTCTCACAACAAACACATCAAGAACAAAGACAGAAGAAAACAAAAGGGACCTCAGCTTAGTATAAATAGGAAATTGATAAACTTGTAAAAAATTGTCTAGACTTTTTAGTTCTAGTCCATTGTTTTATGTTTTGTGTTTTAAATTACCATTAATGTCTTAATTTAAGTCAAATTTAAATTCTCAGCTTGAATTTTTTTTAGATTCAATGAAAGTTCATTTTGTTTCACTTTAATGTACTGATGTTTAGATTTATGTACAAGTGATGGAAATCAGTTAAATGCTTGTTGTAAACTTGCTTTTTGTTACCAAAAACTTGGTTTTAATCAAAAGTTTTACAAAATGTTTTAGTTTATTTCAAGTTTCAAATCAGTTTTTTACAAAACTGCCTCTAAGGGGGTGTTTGGAATTGCATTATTCTGGGTCAAAAAAACTAATTTTGACCCATTTTGAGTCTCAAAACAGTTTTAATTAGTCTTAAGTTTGTTAGCAATGGTCACCTCAAGTAGTTTTAGGTAGCAATACATATTTTAGTAGAGTTTCTAAAAAATTGGATTCTGCACAAAATAGCCCCAACAACAGCTTTGATCTGTCCCTTTTTAAGCCTTAAAAAAGCTTCAAAATTAGCTTAAACTAGTTTTTAGGATTCTTTAATATATGAAATTTATTTGTTTGAGCTTGTTTTAGCTTTTAGTGCTTAATGGTTAGCTTATTTATTTGCCTTAAGGTCACCCCCTAGTGCCTTGCAATATGTGATCTCAGTACCTAGCAGTCCTAAGCATCCTTTTCAAAATGCCTTTAAAAGCTTATTAAAAGCTTCATGATTGCTCAAATTTGGTTTTTTGAAATATTGGATATGTGAATTTCAGCTGTTTTGAATTGATAGGTGTTTTGAAGCTAGTTTGGTAGCTTATTTTTAAGCTTAAAAAGCCCCACTTGGCCTGTTTAATATGCTGCTGTCACAGTTAGAGTAGGGTAGTCTATTTTTTAGCTTATCAGCTTATTGCTTGCTTATTTTATGTTCCACAGTTAGCTTTTTGGTTTTTTAGACTAGCCCTCATTAGTTTTAGCTTATTTATAAGCTTTTTGTAGCTTGTAGTCCCTTAGATTCCAAACAGACCTCAAAAGTCCTAAACATTCCCTCAGTATAGTCTGCTGTTAAGAAAAGCAGTTTCTGAGCTTATTACTAAGTTTAGAAAAGTGTTGGTGTGGAAAACTAGAAGGGAGGTTGAATAGTTTACCATTTTAAAATCTTTGTTTTGAAACTTATAGTAAGATCAATTGATATTGATCAAAGATATGTTAGGGTGCATTTGGTATCCCACTATGAGAATGAGACTATGACTATGAAAGTGATTAAAGATGTTTGTTTAAGATGAGGGAGCCCACCACTATGGTAATGAATGATAGATATAATCGATACTCCATGTACATCAAGAGAGCTAGGTATGAATCTTTCGTAGGTGTGGGACCCACCGCTACTCTCAAACTCATACCCATTGTCATTCATGGCAGCATACCAAACACACCTTTATTGAAGAATAAACAATATTCAAGCAATATATAATGAGTAAATAAGGAAAGAAACAATCAAACCACGACAAGTTGTTTATAGTGGTTTTTTGGGTAAAGGGGAGTAATCCTGCACCCTGGTAAAATATATTATCCAAAAAACATTGAAGTACAAACGAAGAGGGTGAATTCCCTCGCCACAGTCCCTTAGGACACTCACAGACTCATATATAAGAATGACAAAACATTCTTATAACTTACTACTAACCACTATATAAGAGTGACAAACCACACTTATAACAAATAATAGAGCATAGACTACAACGCCAAATAAAATAAACAAATTAACCACTATTCAAGTAGAAACACTTGATTCTTCAAAAGGCGCCATAGAACTCTAACTTCCAATTAGCCAACCCTCGAGGACCTCGTGATCAGAATTGTGTCCAAATCTGATTGACCTATCATACATACCAGTCCGTAGCTCCCATGACCACATTAATGATTATAAAGAAAACTCCAAACCCACGCAACGATCAATGGTTGCCACACTAACACTATGGTTAAACTCTGAGCAACATCAGCAATCACAAGCATAATCGAAGAAGAATGAGACCAATGTGATGAGAATCTGCCATAGACAAAACATAGAGTTTACACACCCTAACTTTCAGCCACCATATGATCCGCACAGTAGCAGCAATCAACAGTAGCAGCAATACAAATCAGATCAAAACAGTAGCAAGGGAATAGAGT
This sequence comes from Chrysanthemum makinoi, assembly GCA_910596185.1. NCBI lineage: Eukaryota > Viridiplantae > Streptophyta > Magnoliopsida > Asterales > Asteraceae > Chrysanthemum > Chrysanthemum makinoi. The sequence continues at coordinate 221,553,345 of OU343225.1, forward strand.
TAACCAAAAACCCTAACATCCCAATAATCACTCGACTATCCACAAACAGACCACACACAAATCGACAGTAGAACCACCACCAGGTCTAATAAGACGACGAGTCCATAATCACCAAATAGGGTTACATAAACCCTAACATACAAGAACCAGCATAAACCTGAAACTCGTTATGAATAACCCCAACACGATCTGAGAAGGTAACAACTCAATAACAGCAGTATACCAGACCAAATCAAATCGTCGTTGATGATCCAACCATATACCAACGTCCATCTCTCCCATAACCCTCTTACAACCACACTCATAACACAACCCAAAAGGTTCGTACCAACATTTAATCAATACCCTAACGAGGGTATACTTCCAGCAGAAAAAATAATAAACAAAACCCTAAAAAATCAGTGTTCCATTCAGCCTTGTAGATCAAAAAATGATTCAATGTAAAAACCAAATTAGGCTTTATAAGCGTTCAGTATAGATGACAAAACCAATCAATAAATCGCTCCTTATATATTTAAAATCAGTAAAAAATGACTTATGAATAAGCAGAATACTAGGAGCGATTTAAAACCCAAAAGGCGACTCAAGAAACCCTAAAGAAACGTTCACCAGAATATGATGAAAAACGAATTAAAATGGTTAGGGTTTCAACAGCATGCCACCTAAATAGAAAAAACTATCCTAAACACGATTGCATACCAAGAAATGAAGATCGTATAATGGTAGAGAGACAGATTTAGGAGTTGTTTTGGCGTAATAGTGGATAGGTGGCGGCTGGAATACCTAGAGAGAGAGAGAGAGAGAGAGAGAGAGAGAGAGAGAGAGAGAGAGAGAGAGAGAGAGAGAGAGAGAGAGAGAGAGAGAGAGAGAGAGAGAGAGAGAGAGAGAGAGAGAGAGAGAAAACGAATTAGTTTATAGTGGTTCGGTCTACAAGGACTTTTTTTCCTGCCCTAATCCACTCCCCGAGTCTCCAACTTGAGAGTTATCTTCACTAATCAACAAGCTCCTTTAACCGGCGGAGAAAACCTTTACACGTCGCTTACACAATATTTCCGACACAAAGCTAGATGTCGAGTTCTTTTACAAGGGTACAACCACTCCTACACACTATGTATTTTGAGGACTAAAATACTAACCACTCACATTCAGAGGTTTAAGATGGTTTGGTACAACAATGATGTATGAACAAGACTAGATCATACAACAACAAAACAAACAAGCCTTCCAACTATTTGTTGAAGCTTGATTATGCCTTGATCTTCTTTGCTACAAAAGAGGATCACTATAATGAAATGAAACTGAGTTAGAAGTAATAGAGAGAAGGAATGTATGTGATTATGCTAGAAAGGGATGAGAAAACAACTTGGGTTGGCTTGCTAAATATAGGCCAAAGTGATCTGCAGTGACCACGGACCACGGAACCAAAAAAGGGTTCCACCCTTGTAATTTTTTGGTTTCGCCGGTCTGACAACAAGATTATAAAGATCTTTTCAAAGTCAAACAAATCTAACCAAGATCATGTAAGATATGTAGAATCCAAGTCTAAACAAAATATTCTATGAAATCTTCTAGAGATTTCAATGTGATGCATGCCATGATATCATTGGTTGTTTTCTATTTTTAGAAGTAATATGTTAAAAGTAAATACATATGTAATGTTGTGTTTAAGAAACTAAAACATACTTGTTCTAAAAATGTTGACACACATTATGGTTTAGAAGGATATCAAAGTTAATTGATACATGACTAATCAAAATGTAAATGCTTGAGTGATGAAGACTTTATTTAAGGAAAGCTTGTTTTAATATCTATTAATCATGGCAAGCTTTATACTTCACAAAAATGAAATTTACTTTTGTCGTTAACAAAACTTAGGTAAAGATCATAAAATATAAATAACGTTTAATGACGATATTTGTATTAACAATCTTCCCCTTTTTGTTGAGGACAAAACATGATTTTTTTTATCAAAGATTTAAAGTTGTACAAGAGTTATAAAAATATGAGATTAATTAGAATTTGAAAGAACTAGTGAGTTAGATAAAGTTGATAATAAAAAGTTTATTTTATATTATGACTAGTTTGTCTAATTATTCAGTCTTAAAAAATTTTGACTTTTTGTAAGTCAAAGTACGATGTTGACTTTTTGAAAGTCAAACAAGTTCTATAATATTCTCATCCTTTTTGTCAAAACAAAAAAAAGAGGCGAGGCGGAAAATGTAATGAGCCCGATCCATTTTCTCCCCCTTGGACAATGCTCCCCCTAAATTGGGTGCCAAGATAAAGATACATGGATTGTGAAAAAAAAACTACAAAAGAAATGTTAGTAACAAGCATCATCAAAATAATATAAGAAATTTCAACCAACAAATAACAACCACCAACTATATAAGAAACACTATTCATTTGTTAAAATTTTCATGACTTGAAAATCATGAAATGGAACACAATGGATGTGTTGATACATAAAGAAAATCCTAAAAATTAGAAAAATAACTTAAAAAAGAAAATCCTAGAAAATAAAAATTAAAAAATAACTTAGAAATATAAAAGAAAAACTAGAACCCTCCTATTGAGGTGGTGGATGAGAAAGAGCGTTGATTCGCTCTAGGATGTGGTTGAGGATGAACCTCATCTCATCTTGGAGCTCATGGACCATGACCAGGGTCCGTTCGCTAATGTGGGCGGTCCGCTCACAATTTGAGCAACCGTGTCTAGGTGGGAAAAAAGGTTCATGATTAGGTGGTGGTGGAATGGTGGAATTGTTGTTGGTGTTGGATGAAGTGATGAGGGAGGAGAGCAAAGCATTTTATATTTTCATAGCTTCACTAAGGTGAGAATCCACCATATTGGAGAAGTTGTGGAGGTTTTCTAGTTGGCCTTCTATCTTCGCTTTGGATTGTGGGTGATCTTCCCACATAGATTCATCAATGTCCTCGATATGAAGAGACAAGGATGTTGGTGGTAGGGCATGGTCCCCATACAATGGTCCATGAATGTCCCCATATAAAGGTAATACGGCTTCTCATGTTCGTTTTGGTTCGGATCAGTGTTCTACTATTAAAGCTCCTACCGTTTCTTTGAAAAATTCTTATGCGGCTCTTAGTGGCGATGATCATTTTGAGACATATGATACTACTTATACTACATTAAAAGGGACGAGTTACTCTAATCTGGATAGTGATAGTGAAGTTGATGAAGCATTGGACATGTTAGATAAAGTGAGCACTAAGGCGATTAACATTAAGGAAGCAAGCACTTCCTCTGGTGAGGTTCCTCATGTATAGTATTGCTTCCTGGAATATAAGGGGAATGAACCAATCCCCTAAACAAAATTAGGTTCGTCAGGTTCTTGGTGAGAATAATCTTTCTATATGTGCTATTTTGGAGTCGCATGTTTCTAACTCTCATCTTCAGGTTTTATGTGCTAAAGTTTTTCGTAGCTGGGATTGGACCTCTAATGGTCATTTGTGCGATAAAGGGTTGCGTATCATTTTAGGATGGAATATGGATGATGTTGACCTTAATGTGATTAGCATGACGGACCAAGTTATTCACACTTTTGTTTGGTTTAAGGGGGATAAAAAGGAGATTTTTTGTTCTTTTGTTTATGCTCATAACAAGTACACGCATAGAAGACCTTTGTAGAATAATCTAGGTGCCCACAAGCAAATTGTTCATTTACGTCCTTGGTGTATTCTTGGTGATTTCAACTCGGCGTTGAACTTGGATGATATGGTTGCGGGGTCATCGGTTATTGATATTGCTATGAGAGAGTTTAAGGAGTGTGTTGATGAGATTGAGGTGTCGGATGTTAATCAGACAGGGCTGCAGTTTACATGGAATCAGAAGCCTAAAGGTTTGGATGGTACATTGAAGAAGATTGATCTCATTATGTCTAATCTTGGGTTTATGGAATCTTTTGTTGGTGCTCACGCTATATTTCAACCATACTGCATTTCTGGTCACTCTCCTGCTATTCTTCATATTCCTACCTCTTTCAAGTTTAAACCTATGCCATTTAAGTTTTCTAACATTCTTGTGCAAAATTCTCAGTTTAAATTACAGGTTCAGAAGTATTGGAGTAAGCCTTTTAGTGGCTTTCACATGTTTCAGGTGGTGAATAAGCTGAAGTCTCTTAAGAAGCCGCTTCGGAGATTGTTGTTTTCTGAGGGTAATATTCATGATAAAGTCGTGAAACTTCGCCATGAATTGGATACGGTTCAACGTGCTCTTGATTTGGATCCGTTCAATTCTGACATCTGAGAGGAAGAAGCTTGTTACCTCAATGCCTATAATGAAGCTATTCTTACTAAGGAACGTTTTCTTAAGCAAAAGGCTAAAGTTGATTGGCTTCGTGTGGGGGATTCTAATTCTGCCTATTTCCATAAGGTGGTTAAAAGTAGGAAGGCGAGGAGTAGGATCGATTCTATTAGTGATGGTAATGGAGTTATTTATGTAGATGACCAAGTTCCTAATGCTTTTGTTAGTCACTTTACTTCGTTTCTTGGTCAAGAGGGGTTATCTATTCCATTTCATGGTGATAACCTTTTCTCTTCCACTCTCGATCCTCATGTGGCGTTAGATATGGTTCGCGATGTTACTCCTTAAGAGGTTAGAGATGCTATTTTTTCTATGGGTGATGATAAATCTCCTGGTCCGGATGGTTTCTCTGCGGCGTTTTTTAAGGGAGATTGGGATATTATTGCTGAAGATATTACTAGGGCGGTTCAGGAATTCTTCGTCAATGGTAAGCTTTTGAAAGAGGTTAATCATACTACCATTTCCCTATTGCCTAAAGTTAATTATCCAACCTGGATTACTAATTTTAGGCCTATATCTTGTTGTAGTGTGCTGTTTAAGTGTATTAGTAAGATTATTGCAAATCGTATCAAGGATAGTCTTACTAATTTGGTTGGGTCGAATCAATATGCTTTTGTTCCTGGTCGCCGGATTTTGGATAATTTTTGCTTACTCAGGAGCTTATGCATAATTATCACCTTGATCGTGGTCCAGCTAGGTGTGCTTTCAAGGTGGACATTCAGAAAGCGTATGATACGGTTGATTGGTAGTTTTTGCGTCATACGTTGATCAGTTTTGGGTTTCACTCGCGTATGGTTCATTGGATTATGGAGTGTGTTTCTACCACTTCTGTAAAACCCTAAAATCGTTAACGTGTGAAATGACCCTTTTGCCCCTCAAGATAAATAATTACGAAAACTCGTAAACATGTAATATCATTAATTTCGTTAAACGTTTACCTCATAAATAAATGATACAAGACCAAGATGAATAAATCATACTTATGATTATGAATTATAGTTATATAACACATAAAAATATTAATTGGCCTACATATAAAGCTACTAGCCAAATTAAATTAAAATGTGACAAACTAAATATGGTAAATAGATTGATAAGGTTTTGGTCCTAATTCCCCCTGTTAGGAATTGGAAATTCCATAGTGAAGTGTCGGTCACCCCAAATATTATCTAGAATAAGTTAGCTCGTAGACATATCGTTAGTTATGCTATTTGTTAGTTTATAAGTCAGTTATTAGCGTAGTTTAGTTTAGTGTAACACCGTGGAGGAAGGACGGGTCTTTACCCACTGTATGCCTGATCCACAGTCTGACAGGAGGACGTATTAGATGTAACTATAAATACCCCTTCCATCCTTGGAAGGGGTGGTGCTTCTCATAATCTAATCTTTAAATTTTGTGCTACAAGTCTCTACCAAAAACACCCTCTCTTATCTTTCTCTCTCTAAATGGCTAACATGTATTTCCATCATCCAAGACCACCCGAATCATTATAACACAATATTTACGATCCTACAAATGGTATCAGAGACATGGTTATTGTGTTGTGTCGATTTATGGTGGTTTTTTGATTCTTGTTAAAACTGTTTTTGTACTACTTTATGGGTCGGAAATTTTTCTTTTCCGAGTACTATTATGGTTAACAGTTTTTAACATGGTTTTTGTATTCCTTTTGGTCTAAAAGGTGTCTTTAAATGGTTACAACATATGATCTTGTGTCACTTATATACAAAACAGATATTTTGTACTATCATTTTTATGTGACGATTTTTTGTACCAAAAGTGATGTCAATGCATCATATGGTCTTTCTCATGGTCAAAACTGGGCAAAAAAGGAAGATTTTATGTCATTCTTTTCTGGGTTATATGAATCTGGTCTTTTTCTTGGTCAAACATGGGTCAAAATGATGCGTTTTTCTGCATAAGTGTTTCTGGGTTTATAAGCTGGTCAGAAATATTGGTTGGAAAAACAACGCCGGAATAATGTCAAATAATATTGCTAGCGACTTGTCATTATTCAGTCCAGATTCATTGTATTCATAGCGACTTGACTATTGAGTCAACTGTCGTAGCGACTTGTCGCAGGGACTTGGTGCAGCGACTTGTCACAATATAGACTGATGCAACTTGACAGAAAGGTGGATGTAGAAGATGATAAGAAGACCATGACTTTCTTGACTATACGTAAATGATGACAACAAGACCCTCGACCTTGACCACAACATACCATATACCAAATATCATTCAACATCGACCTCAGGCTCTACCACCCATCATCAGTCTGTGAAGATCCAACTACATTACCTACCAATCCTACATCTAGATTCATCAATAAACCCTCACATATCACTCCCCAACACACATAAATGTAATATCAAACACTAGATCTCAGTCACTTCATTTCGTAGTTATCAAAGTAACATCAAAACCATAAAAGGTTTAATTCAAGAAATAAATATATCGTCACAGATCTATTGTGAAGCTTTGCTTCATTTACTATACGAATCAAGAAAGAAAAGACTAATAACAAAACTGTTATTCCCTTTTTCTTTGGCTCGTTTAATGAACATAACACAAAACAGCTAATGACACCTACCCGAGACCCACAAATGGATCTTGAAGCCTTTGTTGTTTTCTTGATTCGAACTTAAGCAATAATTGTAACGATCATCATTTGGTACGGTGTTTATTTATTGTTTGAAGATGTGTTTTGATTTTGATTCGGAATAATGAGGATAAGACTTAGATGATGATGGTGATGCCTGAGTTTCTAAGATGATCTGATTTTTTGGAGGATTGAGAAAGGGGCGGATATATTATTGAGTGAGATTAGGGTTTGTGGTGAGGTGAGATCAGGGAGGCGTACATTTTTTTTTGTGTGGGAAGTAAGATTAGGGTAACTATTGTTATGAGTAGTGTTAAATACCCAAAATTTAGGGTAACAGGTTAATGAGAATGGGAATGGGCCGGATGATGATTAGGATGTATTGGACATAAGTTGGGCCGTGTATCACTGGACGAGTATGTTGAATTCAAATATCACATGGGCTGCATTAATCGGATAATGTGTTTCGGTTCCATGTTAGATAAAGGTGATGTTAAATCGGATAATGAGCCGAACCTAAGTGGTGTTAAAATCGAGTGTTATTGTTTGATTAATCGGATCAGTCTGGTAATAGGCTTCATACTTTTGACATGTCACGCCTTGATATATTCGGGTATATTGAGTTTCACTATTATGGATGCCTTGAAATATCAAGATTTGCCATTTCATAGTTTGGTTGGACTTGGGGATTCATTCAATGCACATACTAACATTCCAGATTGTATTTGGCCAAAGTGATGGATGATAAGTGATCTGGACAGATGGGCTTTACAATCATGGGCTTTTGTGGATAATTATTCTTGATTATGGACTACGAATTAATGATGTTGAGATTTGTTTTGTTGTGCGGGTTGATACCTTGGTTTATGCATTTTCACAAAGTATATTTTGTCACGGCTTGAATTGATGATTGGAAAATATTGACTATGGGGTTGTTTGGGCGCGTTTACTTATTTCGTCTTCTTTCTTTCTACCCTTCCGCGAAGATGACTTGTTTGGGTGTTTAAAGAGTGTGATAAAGACTTGTCTATTTAGTTACAGTTGTGATTCTTTCTCGCTTAACCCACAACGTAACTATCACTTCGGTGTCTTACGTAGTTGAGGATATGCCAAGAGGTTTTGTACATTGGGTACACTGTTTCTTCTTCACAAGGATTAGTACAAGTTTAAGTAACAAATCTGGGGAATTTCTCTTCATGATCAAGTTTGGCATATCGGATTTGCTTCACCATGTTGTCACTACAATAGCCGACAGAATGCGTGAATGAAGTGTTTACCAAAGTTTTTATTGGATGGTTCATGATATTGTTGATGTTGGATAATGAACCGTTTATGAACCGCTACATGTTCCCCTAAAACAGAAATTCACCTCAACCAAAGTTGTCATAACACGTTCAAGCTGATATTGTTTACGGTTTTGTCTTGATTTTGTAAAATCCCGCGAAAGAATCTATTTCTCGGTTAAAATCATAGACTTGTAAAATCCCGTGACAATGGAAACATCCTTGTAATTGTAAAGTGAATTTCCGGATCTATCTCACGGTTTATTCTTGGCTTTGTAAAATCCCGCGAAAGAAACTATTTCTCGGTTTAAACTATAGAATTGTAAAATCCCGTGATGATGGAACCATCCTGGAGAAAGGAAAGTGTATTTCGAGGTCTTATCTGATCTTTGGTGCGACTGTTTCTACTTCGAAGAAGGGATAAAAGGGTGTACTTCATGAATTGGATGTGTGTTTGGATATTCATCCTGGCAGCATGGTTATTACATGGTTTTACGGGGTTATGTGCTTTTAACCATGGTCGGGATGAAAACCATTATCATAGTTCACTTAAAACATCAAAGGAGGCTAGATTTGAGCTTTTAACCAGAAGATGTGACAACGGGTTAATTCACTATTATTTATTTGAGGTTGAAGTGAAATATCACGGGTGAGTGTACTTAGTATCTGAAGGTATCGGGGATGGTTGGATGAAGATTCTTCATGATCCTTGTTCGAGTTATTATCAAAAAATGAAGACTTGGAAATCTAGTTATTATTGGGTGACTTTTTCCTTTTCTTTTACCACTTTGGGGAATTGGGCTCGTACCACCACAAAATAACTATCACTTTAAGGAGTTACGTTGTAGTGCTCAGTGTCACATTCAATTGTGGATTTTTAAGAGGTGATGTATGTCTTATACTTGATGGTTGGTTGGATGAAGAGTATAGAACACTACTTAGAGATTCAATGGAGGATGAAGTCTCAGCACCGCTCTTTGTTACATATGTGCAAGTTTAAGTCACGAGTTCGGGTTGTTTTACTTCAGGGTCAAATTCATCATATTGGGTTTTCTCCATCAGCTGTCACGACAAAGAGCCTACTGAATGATAATGGTGATGATTACATGTTTTGCCAAGAGATGATGAAAATGACGTTTGAACACAATAGTTCAAGCCTCGTTCTCTAAATAAAAGAAAAGTGTACGTTTCAGTGCGCTTTATCTTCGGAAGAAGAGAAATCTTCTTATTATGACCATTCTCATCAACATGCTTCATGCTTTTTCCATGCGCTTCAGTCATCAAGTGAACCGTACTACTGTTGATTGTTTTTTTATTCCACTTGCTCAACTATAATGACGATGGCGACATCATGTGCTAATTTTGCGGGGGAGAAGTGTGAATAGACTACATTTTTTGAAGATATTCACTTATTCAATCAAGAATGGCAACTCCGTATGCAATTCTTGAGGGGGAGAAGAAGTGTGAATTTACTGCATGGTTGATTGATTTATGAGAATAAATGGTCAAACGGCTCCAAATTCATGTAAGAACCGAGCTTCTTCTTATCGGGTCATCTTCACATGGAGTTTTCTACTAAGAGTCGTTGGTTAACATCTTCACACGGGCTGATTTGATTAATGACAAAGTGCTTCCAGTTGCGGGGCTGATTTCCTTGATGAACATCTTTCTGTTTTTGTTTGATTGGGAGGGATTTGATTTAAGGGGATTTGCTATATACAAGTTAACGGGAATGCATGTGGTGAGAAGAAGATGTTAACTTTCTGATCCTCAAACGGACAATCTTGAAGAAGGTCGAGTCTACAGTCTGTTCTACATTTTCTGCTGCATGTTAGAAGACTAAAGACGAGTTGCATTTGATTATCTAAAGACTTCTTCTTAATATGGGCATTTATCAAACAGATTGTCAGTTTAGGGGAGAACACTAATTGGGGGAGAGTGAAATGTCAAATTTAATCCCTAATTAGACTTGCTCACATTCTTCAGTAAGTTGATTCTCACAAAGATCTAAAGTGTTCTTCTCAAAAGATTTCTAGAATATGGGCTTTGAATGTGTTGCTGATTCTGAAGTATCAAAACCAAGGGGGAATGAGACACACATCTAAACGCGAGTAAACTTGATGAACTTAATACTTCTAAGTGACTGAAGATATCCTGGGAAGACAAATGTCATTACTGCAGAGACACTCAAGGTTTGACTCATGGCGTTTAGTGTTCTTATTCCAACTATGTGGGGGAAGAGATAGAATAGTTAGTTTCTGGTGATAAAAGAGGTACACAAGTGTGATGATTTCGATGCTATCGCAATCATCGAGGGAGAGAGATTGTGTACATTGGGGACGCTCAACTGTTTCACTTGAGTGCTTAATCAGTAATTCAGAGATATAATCACTTATTCCGGAGTTGAAATCCGCAGAGATAGTCCTCCGCAGAGATAATCAGTGATTCGGCCTGCTTCTTTTATTTGACCTCTATGGAGAGTTGGCATGATAAAATGCAACGAAAGAAGTCTCACTGCATCAGCAGACGGTTTTCTTCCAACCCTCAGCAACAACAACAAAAGCAGCTTAACCACCTAACGTATCTTTGTGCAGGGATAATAGTGATGATACCATTTTTCTAAAACTTTGAAAAATATTGTTTGAAAATGGAAAAATATTGTTTTGAAAATAAATCGGATTCAAAGTTTTGAAATCAACCGGACTTTATTCTGTCAAATCTTAAGTGATTTCAAATTAAATATTTTCAAACGATATTTCTTCACAAAAGTTCCGATTTGTACGAAATAAAGTGGTGATCTAAAGATTTAATATTATGTCTTGGTAAGATTTTCTTTAAAACTCAAAGATCTTTCAAAATGAAATTTTTTCTGTTCTTGTTTGATTGTGAAATTGTGTTATTTTACCTAAAAGATCTCTTAAAACAATCATACCTGACACTAACAATCTTTAATGTCTTAAAATGGTCCTTATCTGTCATTTTTCAAAATCAAATCTTGCCACGTCTTTCCCCAAAATTTTCTAAATGATTTAAATCAATTGGGATCACAAATCTCAATTGGTTTGAAATTTTTGATCGGGGGAGAGATCGTGATTTAAATCTCAAATCTGTTTTAATGGAATTGGTTTTAGTCCTTCAAAGGCACTCCTGCCTCCATGTGCCAAACAATTTCAATATACATAATGCACATGTTGAGGGGGAGCATTTATCCAAAAACAAGATGAGTATTTAAACCAGGCACAAGTTCTCCCATGTTTTCTAAACCTTATTAAATCACTTGGGATCCAAAATCTCAAATGGTTTGATATTTTTGATCGGGGGAGAATTTGTGATTTAATTATGAAATCTGATAAATGATGATCGATTTGATTCAAAAGTGCAGGTTGCTCTCCCATATGTGCTAAACGCTTTTGAATCTCGAAGCACATATTGAGGGGGAGCATTTCAAAAGAAAATAAACAATCAAGGTACAAAGATTTCTATGTTTCAACATAATGTACCTTGATTGATTTTCTAATGGTTTTCTGTATGGCTATATGATCGTGAAAGTACTTCAAATGAACTCCTTCCTCTATGTGTTAAAATGATCTCAAATATCCTACGCACATATTGAGGGGGATAATTTACCAAAGAAAATCAAATGGCTTTTTCCACGGAAATTGTGATCAAGAAATTATTTCTAAGAACTCTTGCCTCCATGTGCTAAACAATTTCAAAATCATACGCACATGTTGAGGGGGAGCATTTCTAAATGATCAAAACTATTAAGGTATAAAATACTTTGATATTTTATCACCAGTACCTTGATTGATTTTCCAAATGATTTTTCAATTGGTTTCGAGAAGAAATGAACAATACCAAAAGACCGACCAATTTACTTTATGCATGGTGTTATAAGGATGGTTAGGTTAGGTATTCGTTCCTACGATCCAGCCAGTGCAGGAGGGATCTACCCAGGGACAATCCACAAGATAGTGTAGAAGTCCTTAGGTATGATGAAAAAAGGAGAAAAGTGAGAAATGGGATAAGTGCGAACTGAGACAGAGCTAGAACTGGAATAAACCCAACAAGGTTCTAGTTATGAAGTCTCGGTAAGCACTGAAGGGGTTGAAGAATGAAAAAGAAATGAATGTGAAAAGGGTGAAAAGAAATAGCCCTCCAATAATTCAACCTTAGGGCAGAAACCGGGTTCAATACATATGCTACTGGTGTTTACCAAGGTAACACTAGTATTGAAGACAAGAAGTCATGGACCCAGTGATGCACTGCACTAAACTTCCCAAGCTACTCAAGTTCCTCTTAAAAGGGCTTGTTTCATTCTCACGGGGAACCTACATAATCTATCGACTTTCTCTTAGAGATTGTTGATATTGAAGAAGGAGACCATCTCCCTAGTCTCCGGCATAGGAACCAAAGTGCACAATTGAGTCTAGAGCCAAGAGATAATCCACAATATCTCAATAGGACACTAAATTAATGAAGACTTGCTGTTTCACACAATGTGGAAAGTAAATATATATTTTAAGAGTCCTACGCATTATCCTTGTGGTATTGCCAGAACATCTGAGTGGTATGTAAAAGTATTCACGATGAAGATGGAACTCAAACAAGCTCTTGGAGGGTGACATGTGAGATATTTTCAAAAGATTAAGCTTGTGACAACTAGATAGAAACAATGGGGCGATTCAATCTTGAATCAAACTTGGTCCAGGAATTGAATTGACGAATACTTTTGGAAAAACCGTTCGATGTGCAAATCTTCTTTTCTCTAGCACATCGAATGTGTATTCATATTTCAAACTCAAAAAGTATCTCTGATTGAAAAAATACTTTTGGAAAAATCGTTTTAATGTGCAAATTTCTTCTTTTCTCTAGCACATCGAATGTGTATTCTCTTTCAAATACAAAAGGTATTTTTGATTGAAAATTGATCTTTCTCATAAAACCTTCGTCGTATTGCAAAACTCTTTCTTCAAGCGACACACGATTGTTTTTCAAATAATTTTTCATCAATCAGTGAATCTCAATTTGCTGGTTCACTCACTCCGTGTTGTCTTCTTTGAGACGTTCCAGTTTGAGAACGGCTAGAGCAGCTGCGAAACCCTGTCAAGGAGGTTCTTAGGAATCCTACCGATCACAGCAATACTTGTACGATCAACGGGAACCGTGGGCCGTGTACCTCAATTCAATGAAAGTGATCAAAGACACTTTCATGTGTTTTATTGCTAATCGTTGTGTGCGGTACATTTGGACGGTTGCGTTGATCGAATTGAGAAGTCAATCCTAAGCCGCATGCTCACAGCATCTACACTTAATTGAAGAAATCATGACTTGTGCATATCTACAGAACCTGGCTCTGATATTTTTATACTATGTTTCGGCTACGATGCTGCAAATGTCATGAGCCAGTAATGCTTCCGCTACTCTGATGAAAAGATGTCATGATCCAGAAAGTGTGAGCATGTCGGTCCATAAGTCACAACATCACATGAAGGCAACACAACAAAGGGTGATCCAGAGATTTACTTTGGCTGATGATCTCAATGAAAGCTCAAAGATCATCAAAGATGTGGATCAGTTCAAAGACCTCCACTGAAAGTACAAAGCACTCGGGCTATGAAGAGTCACTGCTAATGCACAAAGTTTACGGAAGTGAAGAATTCAAGTCTACGAGCTCAAGACTAAAGATTAAATAGAATGCTAGGATTCAAACTGTAAAACATGGGGTGACCTCCCTTAGAGGGAGATTGTTAGGAATTGGAAATTCCATAGTGAAGTGTTGGTCACCCCAAATATTATCTAGCATAAGTTAGCTCGTAGATATATCGTTAGTTACATTATTTGTTAGTTTATAAGTCAGTTATTAGCGTAGTTTAGTTTAGTGTAACAACGTGGAGGAAGGATGTAACACCCCCAATTTCGTGATACGCAGCGGAATTCAAACTGGGTGTTACTTCATGGCACAACAGTCATAACAATAGAAAACGAACTCTAATGGATTCGTTTTAAAAGATTTATCATTCGATTTATATAAATATCAGAGTTTACAAAAATGAGGTCCCAAATGGTTCCATGTTTACAAAATACATTAAATGGGTTTTCGAATGATAATAAAATTTATAGCCTTCTTGAGTATCCGTGCTCCTCCATGCCAGCCTCGTAAAATATGGACCTGAAATACATGCTTAAAACTGTCAACACAAAGGTTGAGTGAAATTTATAGAGTTTAGAAAATCAGTTGAACACATAATGTTTGTAGTGTGAGTTATAAATTCACACCAATGGTTTGAAAACCAAAAGAGATATTATTGCACTAAGCTCATGTTAGGATTTAGTAAATCCGGTTATTAAAGTGTCGGTCACCTCAAGTATGTATAATCATCTGAAAGCTCGTAGTCGTAGGTTATTTAATGTTAAGTTGTATTTAGTTAAGTAACACCGTGGATGACGGATAGGTCTTTACCCACTGTATGCCTGATACACAGCCCGTAGGTGGCATTTTGTGTAAGTACTATAAATACTCTCTACCTCCCAAGGTAGAGAGCTGTAGCTAATAATAAGATTTCTTCTTTCTCTCACTAAAGTTCCCAACCTCTAACTTTCTCTCTCTAAAACCTCTTATACGCCTATTTGATCTTGTGGTTTAATGTGTTTATGAAATCCAAAGTGCTACAAATGGTATCAAGAGCCATGGTTTGATCATCTCTTTCATATCCTTGGATTTCTAGTGGTTTTTAGATGGTTTTTGAGTTTGAGAAAGTTTAGTGGTTTTTGCATCATTTGGATCATCTTTTTTGTTAAAGTTTGAATTTTGGGGGTACTTTTGTGTTTAGAATCATTGTAAGTGATTGGGTTTTGATTTGGTAAGCTTGAATCACTATGGTTGGACTTGTTTTGGATTGAAAAGTGTGTTTTTTAAGTTTTCATGTTAGCGACTTGGTTCTCGTTGTGATATTCATCATAGCGACTTGCTTCATATTAAGTTAGCGAGTTGGAGTGTTATTTGGTGGCGATTTGGTCCTAGCGACTTGTCTAGTGAGACAAGCCGACAAATAGTACAACTTAGTGGATTCTCCACTACGGCTAGCGACTTGGTAAAGTTAGCGACTTGTACTCAGTATTCTTAGCGACTTGGTGCTAGCGACTTGGATCGTAGCAAGTTGTTCTTTAGCAACTTGACGGTTAGCGACTTGGTGTTAGCGACTTGGACCTTAGCGAGTTGCTCTTTAGCGACTTGACTGTGTAGCGACTTGAGGTCCAGCGACTTGGGTATTATCAACTTGATCTTAGCGACTTGGTTCAAGTATTCTTAGCGACTTGGTTGGTTTTTGTTTATAATACGGTTTTCTCTTGATTTAGTAAAATCCCGTGAAAGAATCTATTTCCCGGTTTAATCACATAGTTATAAAATCCCGTGTAATCTGTTAACATGTCTACCAATGTACCTACAATCATCTCCACTGTTGCTGAGGATGTTCAAGCAGCTGGTTCAGATACTCGTCCACCTATGCTCGACAAAACTGACTATGACTCTTGGGCTCAAAGAATCAGATTGTATTGTCTTGGAAAGGAAAATGGAGTCAACATTCTCAAGTCTATTGATGAAGGGCTGTATCAAATTGAAACTACAAGAGGCATAATTGATACTGCTGCAGATGGAACAATGATATTTGGAATGGACAGACCAAAGCAGTATGATGAGCTTAGTGATAAGGAGAAAAAGAGATTCGATGCTGATATCAGGGCTTCAAAAATTATACTTCAAGGTCTTCCAAAAGACATCTACAAGCTTATCAATCACAACACTGAAGCAAAGGCTGTGTGGGATAATGTCAAGATGCTTCTCTCAGGGTCTGAATTAACCAAGGAAGACAGAGAATCACAGCTGTATAATGAATTTGAGAACTTCAAGATGAAACCTGATGAGAGTGTCTATGAATATTATGTGAGGTTTCACAAGCTTGTGAATGACATGAGGAATATCAAAATGACCATGCCAAATATTCAGCTGAACTCAAAGTTTGTGAACAACATGAATCCCGAATGGCACAAGTTTGTCACTTCTGTAAAGCTAACCAAAGGATTGAAGAATACAAACTATGAGCAACTGTATGCCTTCATTCTTCAGAATGAGAGACATGCCATGTTTGAGAAAAGGATTCTTGATCAGTTCAAAGCTTAGGGTGAATCAAGCTCATCAAATGACTCAACAGCCTTTTACACCAATGTTGGAATTACCACCAAAGCTTCTCATGTTATACCCACGGGTAATGGTAATCACAAACTCATTCCCGATCCAAGATTCGAACAACAGGATGCTGATGCAGTCATGGGACACTTCATTAATCAACTGGCTCTCATGGTTAAACAAAACTTGACTCTTACTCCTCACACTAACAGTCTTCATACAAACAATGAAATCAGAACTGCATCTAACCTTCACAATCATGATCTTGTCAGAGATGGGAGGGTTATGGTGCAACCAGTTCAAGAAAGGCAGTATGAACAGGGAAGAGGTGGAGTTGGTAGAGTTTATTTTGCAAATCAGAATCGAGGAAGGAATGGAAATCAAGGTCAAGTAAAGCCGATCAAGTGCTACAACTGTGGTGGTGAGGGACATATTGCTAGAAACTGCACTTCTCTAAAACGTCCATATAATGCAGAGTACTTCAGAGACAAGATGCTGCTTGTTCAAGCTCAGGATAATGGAGCAGCTTTGGATGAAGAGGAGTTGTTGTTTATTGCTGAGGGAAATGCCAGAACCTATGATGCTGATGTTGATGAACAACCAATTCAGGAGTTAGGTAACAATCATCAAAATGCATTTCAAGTAGCTGACTGTGATGCATTTGACTCTGATGTCGATGATGAACCTACTGCCCAAACAATCTTCACGGCTAGCATCTCACCTATGGTCTCTCCAAAAGTCTCCTCACCAGAACAAGCTAGTCAATCCAAAGAATCAATCATCTCAGAGGTATTAAAACTATACGATGATGTTGATGAGCAAAAGATGCATAATAAAGTACGATCTCTTGAAACTTATGAGTCAGATATTGAAAATGAGGGTAATAGTAATATTGTTCCTTATGATCAATATGTGAAGCAAAGTGAAAGTGAGATTGTACCTAGTGATGTATCTTCTGCAGTCAATGATGACTATGTTTTTGATGAATACACTGCATGTGCCCCTGATGATTTTGTTATCTCTGAACTGAATGCCTATAAAGAACAAGTAGCCATTTATGAACAGCATGCTAAGTTTGAGTTAACTACCCGTGAGCAGGAAATGGATGACCAAATGCGTACAACTATTAGAAAAAGTAATTTTAGAGAAGAAGTATTAAAACAAGAGTTAAACACTTTACAAGAAAAGCTTTCTAAAACTGCTAAGCAAAAACAAGAACTTCAAGAAAATGTGAAAATGCTTAAGCAAGAATTCAATGCAAAGGAATCAAAACTTTTGAATAATTTTTCTAATCAAAAAACGTTGAAAAACAAGCTTGAAAATAAGTTGTACGTACAAGGGAATACCATTCAGACTGCTCACTTGATCACTAAGCATAGAGTCTTAAGCGATAAGCATAGCATTCCCCTTGTTGAGAAACCTAATCTCAAGGTAGTTAAAAAGGCTAGAAATGCTCATAAGGTACTTTATGATGGTAATAAAATCCTTAAGCCTAGGCAGAAACCTAGTTGCATTGAGTGCACTGAGGAAGATAAGAAATCAGATGAAGTCACTAGGGAGAAATTGAATAAGAAGCTAGAAGACCCTGAGTGTAAAAAGAATAATATAACGATTAAACCCCATGATTACACTAAGGAAAATTGGATCTCCTTAAACAAGTTCAAGCCTCAGACTCAATTAACCCCAGAACAGATTTTTTGGAAGAAGGATATGGATATGCAAAAAGTTGAAAATCTTGTTGAAAAGAATTCCCCTTGTAGGAAATTGCCTAAAGCAACTGTGTATCCTCCTAATACACCAATGCACTTAGTTCCTAGATCTATTGCCACTAATAGCAAGACCTTAATCAGCCTGTATGTTGTTTATCAGCTGTTTGTTGATTTTGAAAAAAACGTGTAAGAAGAGAATCACACCTACAGGGATAACTGAGGGGGAAAGGGGTTTTGAGCAAACCAAAGAATGTTATTTAACAGAGGTCATGCCTTTATTTAAACAATTAAAAGGTCAATTTGAGAGTCTTCAAAAGGGAATAAATTCCGATATATAGAAATGGAAAAAGAATTTGATGCAATGATTGTTGAGGTTAATGATTATGAACGGGAACTAAAATGTAATGAAGTTGAAAGGAAGAACTTGCATATCTTAAATGAAAATTTGATCTCGAGTTGTGTTGCTCAAGAAGTGTTTTATACTGTTACTAAGCACTCTATTACTGCTTCTCGATTTCATGAATTATCTGTTGCTTTTAAAGTTTCCCATGATCGTGTCATTGAGCTTGAAAAGAAAAACTCAGAACTAAATGATAAAATTGATCAGGATGATCACAACAATTTGGTAAAGCATCTTTCTAAGCTGGAAGTTGAACATTTTGATTTGCAATTAAAATATCAACATCTTAAAGAAAATGTCAAAACTTCAAACATCAAGACATCCTCAAATGTTCCTGAGTTTGATGCAGTTTTTCAAATAAACAAACGTGACGAACAAATTCAAGCTCATTATAACACGATCAGAAAGTTGAAAGCCCAAATTTCACAATTAAAGGGTGAAAAGAACAATGTGACTGGCTCCCAAATGCCTCCTCCTTTAGATTCTCAGTGTTCTCAAACTTTTCATCTTCAAAACTTGGTTAATGTTTTACAAAAAGAAAACGAGAGTTTTCTAGAAGAAAATGAAAAAGTTAAACGACACTTTAAAGAGTTATATGATTCAATGAAAGTCACTCGTGACAAGAACAACGAAAAAATAACGTCTTTACAAAAGGAAATTGAGAATCTGAGGAGATTGGAAAAAGGGAAACTGCCACTTGTCTTTAATGAGAATGTTGCATCTAATTCATCAACAGACTGAAAATATACTATGACTGTTAAACACATTCCTCCTCATCTCAGAAACAATGAACGTGTATTTCATGATTACTTTTATCATCTTAAGGATAATCTAGAATGTCTTCATGATATTGTAGAAGAAGATTACCTAAATAAACCACTTGATAGTGAGGTTAGGTATGCGTGCCTATATGCCAAATGATCTCAGGAGATATTAGAATGCTTAAGAGCAACATGCCCAAGATCTTTCTTTAAGAATGATAAAGTAGTGATTCCGTGTTCTATGCCTAGTGCCAAGGATACAAACCATTCAATGCCCAGTAATAAGAAAGTGAACTTTAATGTGCCTTCAAGTAGTTCAGATCCTTGCACATCTAGTTCAGGAATGCAAAAGGTAGTTCAACCAACTAATGTTCCCATAATTCCCTCTACAGGAGTAATCAGTGACATTAATGCAAGCGGGTCAAAGCCTCCAGGCAATACCAAGCAAGATAGGACCTCGGAAGCTAAGAATGTGCATTGGAAGAAAGTAGAAGACCATCCTAGGAACTTTAAGATTGAGTTGAATAAAACGAATCGTGTTGATTCTAGTATTAGCGATAAGCCTACTGTAATTAATTCTAATTCTACTACTATCTGCAAACCATGTACTGATGATTGCTTACTTTCTGTTACTAATCATGAATGTAGTGTGAATGATTTGTCTAATGCTGTTAAATGCCCTGTTAAAACTGTTAATGTTATAAATCATGCAAAGAAGGCTAAAAGGCAAAGGCGTAAGAACGTTAGAAAACAGTGGAAACCCACAGGGAGAAAATTCAGTAATATAGGTTATCAATGGATACCTAC
Organism: Chrysanthemum makinoi; assembly: GCA_910596185.1. Classification (NCBI taxonomy): domain Eukaryota; kingdom Viridiplantae; phylum Streptophyta; class Magnoliopsida; order Asterales; family Asteraceae; genus Chrysanthemum; species Chrysanthemum makinoi. The sequence goes on from OU343225.1 coordinate 221,573,419, forward strand.
TGGCCGTAAGGTTAATGAGTTTTGCCCAAAATTTGCTAAGACAATGCCCACTAGAAAATGGATGACTACTGGTAGAACTATTCCCTTAAGAAGTGAACATACTTTGAATAGGTCGAATACGGACACTAGTCCTACATCTAGTTCTGATGAGTCCATTGTTTATACTTCTGATGTGGGTGTTCCAATCACTGTTTCTAACCAAGTGGAACCCATTATTGCATGGGGTTCCCAATTATCCAGTTATCCATTCTTGTCTGTGTTCAACTGTAGATCGTTCAAATCGTTCGTGGTACCGGACTCGACTGTTCCAAGCATATGACCGAGATCGCCGCGCTCATGAACTTCGTTAGTAAATTCATCGGGACTGTTAGATTCGGGAACGACCATTTTGGAGCAATTATGGGTTATGGAGATTATGTGGTTGGTAAAAGTGTAATTTCCAGGGTATACTATGTAGAAGGTCTTGGTCATAATTTGTTCTCTGCTGGTCAATTTTGTGATTCCGATCTAGAAGTGGCTTTTAGAAAACATACTTGTTTCGTTAGAGAATTAGATGGTGTGGAATTGCTAAGAGGAACTCGTGGTTCAAATCTATACACCATCTCTATCGAAGACATGATGAAGTCTTCTCCCATCTGCTTGCTGTCAAAGGCTTCTAAAACAAAGTCATGGTTATGGCATCGTCGTCTCAATCACTTGAAATTCGGCACCATTAACAATCTTTCTAGAAAGGACCTTGTAAGAGGCTTACCCAGATTAAAGTATGAAAAAGATCATCTTTGTTCAGCTTGCCAATTAGGAAAAAGCACGAAATATGCCCACAAACCAAAACCCACAAACTCAGTAATGGAAGTTCTTCATACCCTTCATATGGATTTGTGCGGACCAATGAGAGTGCAAACGATAAATGGGAAGAAATACATTCTAGTCGTTGTAGATGACTATTCTCGATTCACTTGGGTAAAGTTTTTGAGGACAAAGGATGAAACTCCAGACATCATCATTAAACTTATCAAGCAGCTTCAAGTTCGACTTAACAATACTGTTAGAATTGTTCGAACAGACAATGGCACAGAGTTCGTTAACAAAGAGTTAATCCAGTTTTATAAAAGTATTGGAATCAGTCATCAAAGAAATGTTCCACGAACTCCTCAACAGAACGGTGTAGTTGAAAGACGAAATCGAACTATTGTGGAAGCCGCTAGAACAATGATTATTTATTCAAAGGTTCCAATGTTTCTCTGGGCTGAAGCTATTGCCACTGCGTGCTACACCCAAAATCGTTCCCTTATTCATACCTCTCATGGAAAAACTCCATATGAACTTGTCCATAAACGTAAACCTGATCTATCCTACCTTCGTGTGTTTGGTGCGTTGTGCTATCCTACGAATGACGGTCAAGATTTAGGTAAGTTAAGAGCTAAGGCGGAGATTGGAGTTTTTGTTGGTTATGCAAACAAGAAGGGTTACCGAATCTACAACATAAGAACTCGAGATATCATGGAAACTATTCACGTTACGTTCGATGAGCTGTCCGGGAAAATGGCTCTAGGACAATCCAGTTCTGGACCCGCATCTCAACCATCATCAAGTAGTCCTATCAGTTCTACTCTTGTACCTAATCCGTCACCAGCAACTCCTTATGTACCTCCCTTAGAAGATGATTTGAAGAAATTATTTGATCCAATGTTTGATGAACACTATGAGCCAAATGCTAATGATATGCCAATCCCATCAGCAGAGGATGCTTCTATCCCTGTCAATGAAGTTAACCCTTCAGTATCAATGTCATTAAGTCAAGAAGCGCCTGCTGCTGATCACTCTGTCTCATCAACAAATCATCAATCATCGAGTGTACATCATGGAATTGCTTCTGGCACCAATGATGAAGTTAATCCCTTTGCTACTCCCGAAGATGCCCCTTTTGAGAACGTAATTGCTCCTGAATCATCATCAGAACCATCTTCATCAGGAGAAATTGACTCTGCTACATTAGTTCCTCAACCACAACCACAACCACATGAACATCTCAGAAAATGGACTCATGATCATCCATTGGACAACATCATTGGAAACCTCTCTCATCCAGTATCCACTCGGAAACAACTTGCAACTGATGCCTTATGGTGCTTTTTCAACTCCATACTCTCTAAGATCGAACCAAAAGACGTTAAAACTGCCATGAATGAAGACTGCTGGTTCAATGCTATGCAAGAAGAAATTCATGAGTTTGATCATCTAGACGTATGGGAATTGGTACATGCTCCTGATTGTGCTATGATCATTGCTCTAAAGTGGATTTTAAAAGTTAAACTTGATGAGCATGGTGATGTACTAAAGAACAAGGCTCGATTGGTTGCTAAAGGATACCGTCAAGAGGAGGGTGTTGACTTTGAAGAATCTTTTGCTCCAGTGGTACGCATCGAAGAAATCAGAATCTTCCTGGCTAATGCTGCAAGTAAGAATATGATTGTCTATCAGATGGATGTAAAGATGGCGTTTCTTAATGGAGATCTTAAAGAATTTTTATACGTCAGCCAACCAGAAGGTTTTGTGAATCCAGAGCATCCTACTCATGTCTATCGCTTGAAGAAGGCTCTTTACGGGTTAAAGCAAGCTCCAAGGGCATGGTATGAAACGGTATCAAAGTTTCTTCTATCTACTGGATTCAGAAAAGGAGCATTTGATCCGACATTGTTCACCAGAAAGTCAGGCAAACATTTAATTCACGTTCAAATATATGTTGATGATATCATCTTTGCCTCGACTTACCCCAATGAATGTGATCGATTTTCAAATGAAATGGGTTCCAAATTTTAAATGTCAATGATGGGACAAATGTCATTTTTCTTGGGATTACAAATTTCACAAAGTCCCGGAGGAATTTTTATAAACCAATCTAAATATGCAAATGAGATTTTAAAGAAATTTGGATTTGATTCTAGTGACCCTGTTGACACCCTTATGATTGAGCGTACTAAACTGGATGAGGACCACTTAGGGATCATGGTAGATCAAACAAAATATCGTAGCATGATTGGATCCCTGATGTACCTCACAACCAGTAGACCAGACATTTTGTTTGCTGTTTGCATTTGTGCTAGATACCAGGATAAGCCTACCAAAAAGCACCTTGAAGCGGTTAAACGGGTCTTTTGGTATCTCCAAGGAACCATCAATATGGGTCTTTGGTACTCGAAGGACACCAGTATGTCTCTAACAGCATATGCAGATGCAGATCATGCAAGGTGTCAGGATACTCGTCGAAGTACGTCTGAAGGTGCTCAGTTTTTGGGTGATAAGCTTGTGAGCTGGTCTTCAAAGAAGCAAATGAGTACTTCTATTTCCTCTACAGAGGCTGAATACATAGCCATGCCATCTTGTTGTGCTCAAATCCTTTGGATGAGATCCCAATTATCTGACTATGGCTTTGCATTCAACAAAATCCCTCTTTACTATGACAATAAAAGTGCTATTGCTCTCTCTTGCAACAATGTTCAACACTCAAGAGCAAAGCATATCGACATTCGACATCATTTTATCAGGGAGCAAGTTGAAAACGGTGTGGTGGAACTTTACTTTGTGAGGACTGAATACCAGTTAGCAGACATCTTCACCAAAGCTCTTCCTAGAGAACGTTTTGAGTTTATCCTTCCACGACTTGGTCTTAAAAGCCTACAACCGGAAACACTCAAACGTCTTCAAGAGGAAGAAGAGGAGTAAAAGGTCTTTCCTTCATCTATCTCCTGTAAATAGCTATTCAAAAACAAAATACAAAAATATAAAATTTTCAAAAATCCATAAAAATTAGAAAATCTTGAAAAATTTCAAAAAATATTGTCTTTTTGTCATGTTCTTCTCGATTCAAAAATATCTACGGTCTTTGTGTTGTCATTCAAAGAATGATACGGGTCTTTAGATATTGTTTGAATGTTTAAAAAAAAATCAAAAAATCAAAAAATATATTTGGGAGAAAGTGAAACAATGGTTTATTGTCACTTCAGGCAGTAACCCGTTTTTAAAGAAAGAACTGAGCCATGCTTTATCTTGTGTTTCAAATCTCATGCTCTGATTCTTTAAACAATTATTTGCTATCTAATGAAAACTAATAGCATTGATTAATAACTCGGACTAAATATTTTGAAAATCATCTGGACTTATGTGTCAAAATATCTATCTCTCAATCAACAACTGACGTCATTGATTGAGGGGGAGAATGATTTCAATTAAATCAAAAGGTTATTTGTCATACAATTGTTTTCAAAAGATATTCATGCATGTTTAATCATTGGAGTTTAAAGTCTCATAATCCGATCCTTATCAGTTAAAACGTTTTCATAATAAAGTCACAATTCTCCTTAAAAGCTTTCAAAATCAATTTAAATCTACAGAGATCACAAATCTCAAATGATTTGATAATTGTGATCGGGGGAGAATTTGTGATTTAAATTGGATTTATACTAATAATTCGATAAATGGTTTTATAAGGATGTACAAGCTCTCCTTCCCACATGTGCCAAACGATTTTAAATTTTCAATGCACATGTTGAGGGGGAGAAACTATCTTAAACCTCAAAGAATTGAATCGTGATTGATGTGTCCCTAAAGTGCAGGTTCCCTCTAGTATGTGCAAAAACTCTTTCAAATCTCGAGGCACATATTGAGGGGGAGCAAACTTTTGAAAACCTCATCCTTCCCCAATATGCCTTATCTAATTGATTTAATCAAGGAAGTGATGTTGATATCTTTTAGAAAAATGGTAATCAAAGAAGTTAATTCTTCCTCTTGCCTCCGTGTGTCAAAACGATTTCAAATACTCGATGCACATGTTGAGGGGGAGCTCTATTTTTTTCTAAAAATATCAAAAAACAATTCAGGTACAAAATGCTTTGATAAATATATCACAAGTATCTGGATTGATTTTCAAATGGGTTTTCAATGGTTCCAATGGCAGATGAACAATACCACATAGACCGACCAACTTTACTTTATGTATGGTGATATAAGGATGATAAGGTTAGGTATTTGTTCCCATGATCCGCCAGAACCGGAGGGATCTACCCAGGGACAATCCACTAGATAGTGTGGAGTCCTTAGGTATGAAGAAAAAAGGAGAAAAAGTGAGATATGGGAAGAATGCGGACTGAGACTGAGCTAGTACTGGAATAAACCCAACAAGGTTCTAGTTATGAAGTCTCGGTAAGCACTGAAGGGGTTGAAGAATGAAAAATAATTGAATGAGAAAAGGTAAATAGCCCTCCAATTATTCAACCTTAGGGTAGAAACCGGGTTTAATTCATATACTACTGGTGGTTACTAAGGTAACATCGGTATTGAAAACAAGACGTCATGGACCCAGTGACGCACTGCACTACATCTTCCCAAGCCACTCAAGTCTCCGAAATAGGATCCAAATATGCACTATTGAGTCTAGAGCCACGAGATAATCATATTAATCTATTTAGGACACTGTCAACGTAGACTTTCTGTTTCACGCAATGTGGAAAGAAAGATTACATCTTTAGAGTCCTACGCATTATCCTTGTGGTATTGCCAGAACATCTGAGTGATATGCAAACATATTCACAATGAAGATGGAAAGCCTTCTGGAGCCAACATCAAACAAGCTCCTGGTAGGTGGCATGTGACATCTATCTAACAGATCAACCATGTGACAACTGAACAGAAATAATGGGGCGATTCAATCTTTTGAATCAATCCTGGTTCAGGTTATGGATTGACGGATACCTTTGAAAAACCGGTCATTGTGCTTAAAAATCTTTTCTCTAGCACATCGTCCATGTACCAATATTTCAAAATAAAAGGTGTTTATGATTGATAATTGACTTTCATTAAAACCTTCGTTGTACTGCAAAAACAATTTATATTGAGCGGTACACGATTGTTTTTCAAATCTCTTTTCATCAATCAGTGAATCTCAATTCGCTGGTTTACTCACTCCGTGTTGTCTTCTTTGAGACGTTCCGGTTTGAGAACAGCTAGAGCAGCTGCGAAACCCTGTAAAGGAAATTCTTCGGAATTTTACCTGATCACAGGCAGTACTTGTACTGATCAACGGGGAACCGTGGGCCGTGTACCTCAATTCAATGAAAGTGATCAAAGACACTTTCGTGTGTTTTATTGCTAACTGTTGTATGCAAGTATACCCGACGTTTGCAGCTGATCTGAATGAATCAGTCAATCCATAGCCGCATGCTCACACGACACATTCACTTCTAAATGAAATCATGATTAGTGCATCAATGACTCTGATATTTTCACTCCATGCTTCTGCTACGCTGCTGCCAATATCATGAATCAACTAAAGCTTCCGCTACTCTGATAAGAAGATATCATGATCCAGAAAGTGAGCATGTCGGTCCAAAAGTCACATCATCACATAATACCAACACCATAATGGAAGAGTCAGAGATTTATGATTGATGATGATCTCAATGCTGGCTCAAAACTCATCATCACGTGGATCAGTTAATGACCTCCACTTGGATTATCCAAACATGCAACAATGAAGAATCAATGACTACGGGATTCAGAGCAAAGAACAAGAACAAGAACGCAAGAACAATCTTTATGAAATATCTGTTTGTATTCATTGTATTTATGAGGTGAATTTTGAGGTGACCTCCCTTAGGGGGAGATTGTTAGGATTTAGTAAATCCGGTTATTAAAGTGTCGGTCACCTCAAGTATATATAATCATCAGAAAGCTCGTAGTCGTAGGTTATTTAATGTTAAGTTGTATTTAGTTAAGTAACACCTTGGAGGACGGACGGGTCTTTACCCACCGTATGCTTGATCCACAGCCCGTAGGTGGCATTTTGTGTAAGTACTATAAATACTCTCTACCTCCCAAGGTAGAGAGTTGGAGCTAATAATAAGATTTCTTCTTTCTCTCACTAAAGTTCCCAACCTCTAACTTTCTCTCTCTAAAACCTCTTATACGCCTATTTGATCTTGTGGTTTAGTGTGTTTATGAAATCCAAAGTGTTACAGCTCATGATACCGAAAACGTTAACAGCTTGTTAATAGAAATTGATATAATAGTAACAGTTGCCCTAATAGGCAATTTGACAATAAACCTATAGATCTTCAAATATAGTGCGTTTGTTTGCCTACCCGGTCAACACAAACGGGTTTCAGAATCCCAATAGGCCTATCAACAATATTCGCGTTCACTCGCAAGTGATTAATGGTTCATGATAATAGGGACTTAAGATTGGCAATAGTGGTACTTAGTGCAAATAATACATTCAGATAAGCATACAGTTTGAAAGCAATGTGTTCGGTTTAAAATAAAGCATGTATCTCCCCCAAGGGTTTGTAAAATAATTAAGTAATAGAAAGTGGGGCTATGAACTCACCTCACGAGTAAATGATATCAAATGTATAATGAGTATGATGGATATGCCGTGAGAACTTCTACGAGCAACCTAGAATAGGATGCTGCGACTTAGGTTTGAAATAATGATGCTAAAGAAATAACAAACCTATATACGTTTCTATGTTGATCATGATGTAGTACATGGTTTTTGAGTATGTCGTTTATAGAAATGGTCCAGTTGTGAAAACGTATTTAGTTTATAGATATCGTACTACCGTTCGGGCCATCACAATTCAGAGGTCATGTAGTAAACGTTCGAGGAGCTAGGACACTTAAAATCGTAAATCCAGCAACTCGTCGATACGTTTTACTCAAATGAAACCCCTCACATGAAGCTCCCTAGTATTGTAGCATTTTAATAGATAAGACATATGTTTTGTTTATATATCATAAATGTCATATGGTTTTTAAACACAAGTTACAAGGTTGTTTGGTTATGATTAGGAAATCATAATGGTTATCACAAGTATCGTTATAATTTATGTCACAAGTGTTTAAAGAAAACTTTACAAGTTTTATAAATTATAAAGTTGGTTATTACAAGTATATTTTCTTGGTTTATCAAGGGAGTAGATCCAAATTGTATTGTATACGTTTAGGTTTGTCAAGGCTAAGGCCTTTGGTTTACGGTCTCGGCTTAGGAAACCTCGAGGCTTTAGCCATGGCCTTGCCGTGGCTTTGTTCTAGGCTACCATGGTCTTGAGACTCAGCCTTGGCCTTAGCCGTGGCTGTGGTCTTGGCTTAAGGCCATTAGGCCTCTTGGTTTGCTTTTAGTTGTGACAAAAGTATAGTTATGAGACCATATAAAGGGCAGTTTCTGTTTTTGAAAGATAATGGCCTGTTTATGCGTTTTCAAGGTCCGAGCTTCTTTAAGATCGAAGGAAAACGTCGTTCCGGACAACTTTCGTGTTTTAACTTTTTGATGATTCGGGCCAGAAGTACCACTTTTACAACGACCAGACCCAAAACAGTTTCAATATGGGAGTTTTGGCGTTTTGGTTTCGCTAACTTCTTTTGCCTATAACTTTTGACTCGTTTGTCCATTTTGGGTGATTCAAGTTGCTATGTTTACCTTTTTATCTTTTCTACCATAGTATGTAAGTTAGAAAGTCCACAGGTTACTGATTTTAATGGTCTCAAATGTGTAGAATATGACTAGTTTACTAGTTTGTTACTTTTATGACAATATGTAAATTAAAACATGTGATTGAGTATATGTACATCATGAATCAACATAGTAACTATATATATAGCATGAAATAGTTAAGATTATGAATAATAAAGATGAGATGATGGTGGTGATTAGTTGCTTACAACTTTTGGCTTTTAATAAGAAAGGAGTAACTTAGTAAGGATAGGACTTTGATTGAACACCTAGGACCTCGGATTGAGCTAGCTTTCTACACCTTGGCACCCTTGCAATCTTGAAGAGTTGGTGATGAAGTAATAAGTGACTTGAGTGGATCTAAACTCAAGAAGATCACTTAAACTTGCTAGAGATTTGATGTAGTAACTTACTACTTGAAACTTCTTTGCATAAACTTGGAGTTTATAGATCAAATGATGGAAGATATGTATGATTTGTGATATGAACGACCCAAAACAGAATATGAGGGTTCTTATGATGCATTTCACTTGCTATTTAAAGGAGGGTAAGTTTGGTTAACCATATATTGGGTTAAATGTTAACCATGGTTAAGTTAGGACACATGTAATGATCTAAATGAACCATGGTTAGGATGATGCCACCAAAATGATGACTCCCCCCAAGGTCGGCCATTAAGAGATAAGATGACTTAGGTGGATATTTTGGATATTATCTTGAGTTTATAGCGTGATTTGGTTCCGTTAAATGCCAACCGTAAGTCGTTAAGCCATAAAACGTAAAACCGGGTATCGTAAAAATACGAAACTTGTAGGAATGATGAGACTCATCATTATACTCAATATAAAAATATAAAATGGGTGATAAGTCTCATTGGGTGCAAAAAAGCTGCTTAAAGCTGGAAATACGGGTCGAAAACGCGTAATTAGCAGTTTATCAGAAAAAAATGAAATTTCAGGGAAACGACCGTGAATTTATTTAGAGTAGACTAAAGTTAGTATAAAAGTGATATGAGATGTCAAAATATGGTTTTCGTCATACGCGGGATAACTTTACAGTTATACGTGAAGTCTAAAAGTTACGCGATTTAAGCAAAAATGTAGAACGTACAAGGTTAATTTCTTTTTGGTCAAAGGAGGAGGGAAATATGTTTGATTTTTCCAAAAAATGTAAAAGTGTCAAAAACATATTAGAAACACAGTGCAGGAATCGTTAAGTCTGGATGTAAGTAGAATTGTTTAAAACGTAAGTTTAGTTTCGTACGGCGCAAGGTTTATTTGGTAACATTAAAATGAAATCTTAAAAATTCTCAAATTAATTATGAGTGATCTAAAAATTTATCTGATTTGAGGAAAATTGACAGAGTTGATTTTTGTTATGCGCGTGATGACTAAATGGTGCTCCGACCAAAACGAAACTTTAAGACGATGTTTTCTTAATAACTTTTGCGAAAATGATCTAACGATTGTCGAACTCTCTGGTCATTACTAAAATAATTTATCTTACGAGAATGTGAAATAAAATTTTTACAGGATGAATAGTGAAAGTGAATAGTAACTTTTCAAAAATATGAAAAGTAACCCGAAAATTGCGCGTTGTTACAAAGGACGGGTATTTAGTTGTAACTATAAATACCCCTTCCATCCTTGGAAGGGGTGGTGCTTCTCATAATCTAACCTTTACATTTTGTGCTACAAGTCTCTACCAAGAACACCCTCTCTTATCTTTCTCTCTCTAAATGGCTAACATGTATTTCCATCATCCAAGACCACCCGAATCATTATAACACAATATTTACGATCCTACACCCCCTAACCGGCCACCATTCACGCCCAAATCATCCCATTTTAAACCTTGTGATCTCCTAAAATCACTCAATTATCTCTCCTAAATAAAGGCCTAACTAAACCCTAACCCTAAAACAAATAAACAGAAAAAATAAACTCTCCTCCATCATCATTATTCTGTCGACAAAACCAGGGTCCAAAGAGGGAGTTTTGAGGTCCTTGCAAGCTGCTATCGCTGTGTATTGGGTGCAAGGTTGCTTGGTTGCTTCAGGTCATTGTTTGCTGCTGTGTGGTCGTGGGTATTAAGGCACAAAGGGGTGCCTTGGTTTGCTCTTTGCCCTTATTTTCCTCATCTCCTTGCACGCTACAAAAGGTACATGTAAGACTCGTTCTTTCTCCTTTGTTGCTACTGTTGGTCGTGGACCTTGTGACCCTTACACGCATGGTGGAATTCATTAAATCATGTCAAAATATTGCACACAACCTAAGTCGTTTAAACCTGATGTTGTGCTATTCATAAAAATCATGAAACAACCTATACATGTCGACTTATATACATTCGAATCTGTTTGTGATTTTGGTTTTCCTGGTCGTGGGGTTTGACAAGTATGCGCCTATATTTTGAGACCTAAGTCATGTGATAAATGAAGGTTAAACTAAGCATATGATGACATAGTATTAGTCACTTAAAAACAGGTCCTAAAAACTTTATATATATGTCGACAAGAATGTTTGAATCTGGTTACATTTTATGTTTTCTAGTCGTGAGAATTTAATACCATGCGCACCATTTTAAGCCGTGAAACATGTTTTAATGAATGTTTGAACTAAGCCTATAATAACCTAATTTTAACCACATAAAGGACATGCGTTAAGAACCTTTTAATATGTGTTGATATAGGTATATAAAGCTGGTCCTATGATTCGTTTTGTAAAACTCTCGTTGTACCCCAAGACATTCGATGACAAATTCTATAAATCCTGATACAATCAAATCAAACACTAAAATCACTAAACACTAGTATGATTAGATTCAAAACACTAATTGTAACACCCCAACCCGACAAGGGTAGAAGTGTCACATTCTGGTGTCATATCAGAACATACAAATAAAATCCTTACAAACGGAAAACTTAAAAATGAAGTATCAAATCATATAAACAATTTGACTGACAAGGAGAATTACAAAATCCAAAATGTCTAAATTAAAATGAAATCTCAAAACAATAGCCCGAAAAAATTAATTCAAATAATAAGGTAACTAGGGTTGGTCCACTCAGATAATCCAACTCTCAGCCCATCCAAGCCCATCTTCAAACCTAAAACCTGCCGCAGGAAAGAAATGCGGCTGAGCTTAAAAAGCCCAGTGAACAGATATAACAACATGAAAGCTAAATAGAATCAGAAATGCGAAGTGAAATGAGGAAACTGATAACAAGGTCACAACGAAAAGGAACCAATGAGTCAAGGAGGATCCTACATAACACACTTATACAGATATAAAAAAGAACAGATAACACGGAGAACGAAGCAAAGTAAAGCATCGATGACATATATACAAGCACATACAAACCAGGCATACAAGTACTGACACATAAGCAAACACAACAGACGTCGTACCCACACAACATATACAACATACAATCAATTTAGGAAATCGGAAGACATACAAGTCAAACAGAAATATAAAGGCAAGCGGAAGCAATTAATTAGTAAGTGAGCATGGCAATCATACAGGTCAAAACCCTTAGTTGAAAACATAACCAGTATCATAACAACAGTCAAAACATGGCAGTCACACGTAACAAGTAGGAATATAGTATGAACACTATAATTAAATGAACTAGGGACATAGTAGGGCAATTAAACAAGTTAACAAGCCAGACGTCATAAGTTGAACCAATTACCCAATCAACAGTAGTATAAGCAGAAATGTAAACATGGCAGGTCAACCATAAGCAGATAGGGATACTAACGAATAGTCAAAGTTCACAAGATTAACTGAATGAAGTATACATAATAAACATACAAGACAATTGATTACACACTAGCATGGTCACCACAGAAATCAAAGAGGTCACATAACGGTAAGTTAACATATAATCATGTGAATCACATATAAACATATTAATCATATCGTAGCATGGTAACCGGTAGTCACATAAACATGTAAAAGCATAAAAAAAATTCAATAATCATGTAATAACCCAGTACGTGAATGGAACGATAGTCTGAAGTAACGAAATGAGGGTGTGACAAATCAATGCAATGGAGTATCTATATCTTGGTAAGAGTGAGTCATATAAGGGTACTGAGTAATGAACAATTAATACAAACTATGGTGCGTTGGGGAATACGGAAGGTACAATATAGGTATATCAAAAGTGTAAGGGTTGTCAGAAATCTACCATGAGCCCGGAAACATATCATATCATAAGTAGCCATTGTATTCGGAGGGGTGACCTCGGAATACCATATATAATAGGAGGGGAGACCTCAGTAACCAATGGAGTAGCTAGCTTCCAGACTGTGAAGACGCGTATTGCACACGACATCATTCACCATATAAATCATATCATATCATATCATATCAAAACATATCTAGGATGCATCCATACGCCCCCACGGAAACATAGTGGCCAAACATATAACTTGAGCTCATAATCATATAACATAAAGGGGACGGTGTGTAACATCACTCCTACACACTGTAGTCATGTCATTGGTGCATCAATGACATGGTCATGGTACCTCCATGACTAGGAACACATATTTGGCTTGGGTATCAAACTGAAGGGTCAAAGCATAATCATAACATAAGGGTTCATATCAAAGGTTCAGAAGTCAAAGGTTCATATCAGAGGTTCAGACATCAAAGGTTCATGTCAGAGTTCCATAACATAGGTTCATAATCAGAGGTTCATATTCAAAGGTTCATAATCAGAAGGTTCATAATCAAAAGGTTCATAATCATAAGGTTCATAATCATAACAAACGAATATCATAGCGAATAGACTCGTATCAAGGATCACAGTAAAGGGAGTCATAGCAAAGGTATCATAAGTGAAGTAAAGTCAAGGATCAAAAAGTCAGGAAAAATCCCTACTGAAAAGGGATATAATATTTGTACCTCATTCGAAGCAAGCAAAATAGAAAGCAAAGTCACAAAATGAATCAATCTAGCCGTCCGGAACCTATATGAATTAGATAACGCTTTTTAAGATCGGATTACTCATTTTAGACGGCTTTCCATTTTTAGCAGGTTCCCACTTTCGGTAACTTTCCATTTTAGGTACCTTTCTATTTTAGGCAGGTTTCCATAATTAGCAGGTTTCCATATTAAGCAACTTTCCAAAAAATAGCAGGTTTTCGTATTTAACAGATTTAGTCATAAATGATATAATCAAAATCAAATTAGGTTAAAATAGTGAAAACAAGTGTTATCATACTTTGAGGGTCATTTATGCCAAGTTTTACAAGTTTAGGGTCTAAACCGTCGTCATTACAAAGTATAGGGTCAAGAGTGTAATTATAGCAAGTTTACTTGTTTTACTCATTTAGACCATTTAGTTATCATATTAACGAGTTACCCTTCAAGTTTTATAATTTACGAAACCAACCATTAATTCCTTATTTAAATCGTATATCGCATGAAAACTCTAGTTTTAGATTTAGATTAACGTATATGTTTTAAACCATTTAAACTCGAGTACGACAAGATTACATGACCCTTAGTGAAATCCCATTTTTGGTCGTGACATCCTCAACCCCAAGACAAACCATTCGACCCATATTAAAACCAAACGAGATCCTTTGTCCATTTTTTAGTCGATACAATGAAACCAAGATATAAATACGTATGTTTCTAGTCCATTTCAACTCGAAATAATTTAAATAAAACCTGTACATGTCGAGGGTTTGTGGCAGGTTAAAGTAGATTCAAAGCCACTAGTTTATGTGTCAAATTTTAAACATATCAAATTAGTATAACATTTTATGCATGCAATATCAGTAACCTGCCTTCAATCTTATATATATACTAGACGAGTACCCGCGCCTAGCGGCAGCGATGTCTAGTTTTCTGCAAAGTTCCGATGACCCATAAGTTTCTTTCAACAAACTGTATTTATAGCATTAGAGAATCGTTTTCGAATAACTACAATTCTGATGCGTGGTTGCATAGCAGCGTAAATATATAGTTTTTAAAAAATTATGTGGAGTCGATCTAAGTGTGTGAGTATATTTTCTAATAGGATTGTTTTAAGTTATTAAGATTTTTAGTAATAATAGATTCAAGCATTACAAAAGCAACGGTATTGTGTAGTTGGCAATATTATATTGTAGTTTAAAGGTATAGCCAACATGTGTGACCGCTTTTTCTTGTTTTGTCAGTAATTTAGGCAGTGATAACTATTTCTTTTACATGTGTAACGTTTATCATTTGGTGTGGGGCTTTTAAAATTGTAACTTTGCAAATTGGATATCACCATATAAGATTATTTTGTACTATCAATTTGTATAGATATTTATGCATTGTTCAAAGCTATTTGTTTGAGGTACAAATAATTATCGCTAAAGATAACAATACTATTTATTTTTTGTGATTTTAATAAACTTACATAACATTATTAATACACTGGACAAAGGGCTATACAATATATATTAACTTTTAAACGACGATTCATATATGCTAGTCCCTTAAATGGTGCAAGAGCAACATTTTTAAAATAACATTATACAAATGACAAATTACATGTGTCAAAGCAAAATAAACCAAAACTACAATTACTTGGTCTCTCCTTTCAAAAAATTGTCACGGGTTCCACAACTACTTCATCATTTCTCATATAATTTTGTCAAATTTGAAACCCGATTTCACCCGGTGGTTCAACTGGTTGAACCGTTCCGATAAAAAGCAGTCGATTTAAACCGAGTCAAACCGATAGGTTGGGTCAAAAATGTCAAATTAAACGGGTCACCGCCGTTTGAAGCGTCCCGGGTCAACCCGGTATCGGTTTCAACAGGTCAACCGGTATCGGTTTCAACGGGTCAACCCGGTATCGGTTTCAATTGGTTGTTTTTAATTTGGTAGATGTGCTTTTAATTGGGTGTACAATGTGAATAAATTATTGTACTTTTAAGTAATGGGGTGTTTTAATAAGAGTATTAATTATATTATTTATTTCTCTCTCCATTGACCATGTTTTCAACATTCAACTTTCAACATTTTTCACTTTTTCCACTTTGACCATTTTTCCATTTTATATAGTACTAGAGGAGTACCCGCGCCTAGCGGCAGCGATGTCTAGTTTTCTGCAAAGTTCCGACGACCCATAAGTTTCTTTCAACAAACCGTATTTGTAGCATTAGAGAATCGTTTTCGAATAACTACAATTCTGATGCGTGGTTGCATAGCGGCATAAATATATAGTTTTTAAAAAAATTATGTGGAGTTGATCTAAGTGTGTGAGTATATTTTCTAATAGGATTGTTTTAAGTTATTAAGATTTTTAGTAATAATAGATTCAAGCATTACAAAAAGCAACGGTATTATGCAGTTGGCAATATTATATTGTAGTTTATAGGTATAGCCAACATGTGTGACCGTTTTTCTTGTTTTGTCAAGAATTTAGGCGTGATAACTATTTTTTTTTTACATGTGTAGCGTTTATCATTTGGTGTGTGGCTTTTAAAATTGTAACTTTGTAAATTGGATATCACCATATAAGATTATTTTGTACTATCAATTTGTATAGATATTTATGCATTGTTCAAAGCTATTTATTTGAGGTACAAATAATTATCGCTAAAGATAACAATACTATTTATTTTTTGTGATTTTAATAAACTTACATAACATTATTGATACACTGGACAAAGGGCTATACAATATATATTAACTTTTAAACGACTATTCATATATGCTAGTCCCTTAAATTGTGCAAGAGCAACATTTTTTAAAATAAATTACATGTGTCAAAGCAAAATAAACCAAAAACTACAATTACTTGGTCTCTCATTTAAAAAAAATTGTCACGGGTTCCACAACTACTTCATCATTTCTCATATAATTTTGTTAAATTTCAAACCCGATTTCACCCGGGTGGTTCAACTGGTTGAACCGTTCCGATAAAAAAACAGGTCGATTTAAACCGAATCAAACCGATAGGTTGGGTAAAAAAATGTCAAATTAAACCGGTCCGCCGGTTTGGCGTCCGCCGTCAACCCGGTATCGCTTTCAACGGGTCAACCCGGTATCGGTTTCAATTGATTGTTTTTAATTTGGTAGATGTGCTTTTAATTGGGTGTACAATGTGAATAAATTATTGTACTTTTAGGTAATGGGGTGTTTTAATAAGAGTATTAATTATATTATTTATTTCTCTCTCCATTGACCATGTTTTCAACATTCAACTTTCAATATTTTTCACTTTTTCCACTTTGACCATTTTTTCATTTTATATAATATAGATATAGATATAGATAGATGTATTATACATGCATGATCAGTAAGGTCCAACTCAATTTTATATGTGTCTAGATTCCCATTCGTTATATGTATATCATCTACTTTTAGGTGCCCACATATATCATCTCATGTGTTTATTTAACGTGTGCATGCTTCTTTACTCTTACTATAATTCATATCATAAAAAGGGACCCAAGGTATGTCGTGTGAGAAGGTCCCAAGACAGGTTATACAAGAGTTACATGCAATTTTTCCATTTGACACACATATAACCCATGCGAGACCCTTTTAACCATTTTCTTGTCGACACAAGTTAGACCAACGTATTCGCTTCTTATTATCCTTGTTTCTTAGCATGATACAGGAATTAACCAAACATGTATATGCCGTGGAGAGGGGTAACAAAACAGATTCAATGACACGATAATTATGTACCCTTTTTACCATGATTTTATGTACCCATGAGTTATCATTTATGAGCTAGTTATATTCATTATATAAGCATGCGTATGGAGACAAAAACACACGACCAGATCAAGAATCATAAGAAAGGAATGAGACGAGATGATGGCATACCCTTGTAGCGTGTATGTGACAAGAAAAATGAGGACCAAGGTTCATAAACACCCACGACAGCCTCTTGATGGCCTAAACCCCACGACAGCTTGAGAACCCACCACGATAAGGAAGCCAAACCCTCGACCAGGAGCAGCAACCCACGACAAAACAGCACCAAGCTTCTTGTTGGCTTGCAAAACCCACGCCAGAAAAATGGAACCCACGTCTAAGGCTTTCTTTTGCCCTAGAACACCACGAAAGGACTGCACCAAGCCAAACTCCTTCACCCTAGCACCACCCATGCCTAGAATTATCCATAATTGCTCCTTGGGAACGCCTCTTTTGCTTGGATTCGAATGGAAGAAGAGAAAAAAATGTTGCCGTCATTTTTTGTTCTTAGGGGATTTTAGGGTTTTATTTTTATTCTATAATAAGATTGATATGGAATAAGTCGTGATTTTAGGAGAGGGGGAGGTGGTTAGGACGAGTTTTAGGGGAAGGGGGCGTGATTTTTGGAAGACAAAATTTTTTTTATTAGTTACTCTTTTTAGTTTATTTTAAATGCTTGTAATTAGTATACCATATGACATAGTCCAATTTGCTTTTGTTAGGTTCTCATTTATGTAACACAATCATCAATATAAGAAATAGAGAGGAGAAAGGATCGGATGAACACACACACTTATGCGTATAAATATGAAGAAGGTTTATGCATAGAATAAATGTGAAAGTGAACAACCAACCTTCAAGAGAAGGTTTACAATCCTATTTATAGGAAGGAACTAGGGCAACATGCAAGTTTCATTCCTTTCCCTTATTGGCCTTTGGCATAGGCTCATGGCTTTCTACATGAGCCTAGCATTAATTAGTAACATAAAAGCCATAATTAAGCTAACTATTACATATTAATTACTAACACTTGTAATCTAGTTTAGGAGTGATTCCAACAATCTCCCCCTAAGTGTTGGTGATTAATGATTAGAGTGAAAAACGTTGTAGGTGCTGATGTAATAGTAGCTTTGACGTCTTCTGACATTCTTCTTTCTTGTGAGAAGAAGTGCCTTGATTCGAACAATCTCCCCAGTGTAGGGATCTTGTTTACTTTAAAGTTTTTCAGCTTTGACGTCTTCATTATCTTTGTTCTTTGATCTTTGTTCTTTGTGGTAGTAGTGATAGTATGTTGTTGTTATTTGCATCAGGTCCGCTTCGTTGCTCCAGTGTCTCCACGTCTTTCTCCAACATGCTCACATGCTCTTTAACGTTGGATTCCAGTACTGATGTAGTTCTCTTAGTCTTTAAACTTTGTAGATTCTTTGGCTTTGACGAAGAATCATTCTGACTTTGTGTTGCCTTTTGAGAGAACTTCAATTAGTGTTAATGTTGGCATGAGCATGTGGAGAATCTGCACGATCTTTTCCACCCGCGAGCATCCATAAGAAGAAAACATAAAACATGGGTTAGAAAGAATCCACCGCTTACAAGTTTGAACTTCGAGTGTGTTAACAACATAGTGTGAAAACATTTATCTAATTCTCACTAAGGCTGTTCCTGAACTGGAGTCCCACAAGTGAGATAACGCGATGTACCGAAGTACACCTACAGTTCAGATGAGTCGCTGAGGTACACCGAAACATCACCCCACGATCGTAGAGACCGTTTGAGACACACTAAGCGTAACCCACAAGGAGTTAGCGAAGTGACCTGCTGTCAGGGCTGTTTGATGTTGACTCTGGCAGGAGTTTTCATTCAATCACTAAGGATCACAAATGTGAACCTCTCATAAATGTTCTCGATAGATTGCTAAGATCTGTGAAGGACTCTTGAATATATCATTTGCGTCCTTATTGTTGAATGACAAGTGATGAAATGTCAAGTGTACCTAAGAGATCTTTTGATGAATCTCGTGGCTCTAGACTCAATAGTGCGCTTTGGTTTTCCTGAGCGGAGAATAGGGAGAGAGTCTCATTCTTCAATACCAGCAATCTCTAAGAGAAAGCCGATAGTTTACGTAGGGTTCCGTGTGAGAATGAAACAAGCTTCTGTTGAGAGAAACTTGAGTGGCTAAGAAGGTTTAGTGCATGCGTCACTGGGTCCATGACGAATTTAATCTTCAATACCGGTGTCATCAAGTGACAACCAGTAGCATATGAATTGAACCCGGTGTCTGCCCTAAGTTGAATAATCTGGAGGGCTGTTTCTTTTCACCCTTTTATTTTACTTTTCTTTTTAATTCTTCAACTCCTTCTTTCTCCGATTCTCATTTTCTCCTTTTTATAATCATACCTAAGGACTTCTAAATTCTAACTATTGGTGGTGTCCTTGGGTAGATCCCTCCGACTCTGGCGGATCATAGGACGGTTATTCCTAACCTTAGTCACCTTATAACTCCATGACTAACCTATGTTGTCGTAAACCAATCACATGAAAATCTCTTAAAGTGGTTATGAGTAAAGACATTTTGTACCACTGAAAGAGTTTTATATTTTGCAGAAATACTCCCCCTCCACACATGCTTAAGTATTTTGACAGAAATTTGCACGGTGAGAGAAGAGCGCGCACTTTTGAATTGATCAACTCAAGATAGACAATTCCCCGCGAGACAAGGTTACGTTGCATAGTTAAAGAGTTGCAATATCAGCTTTTAGGTGACAACTAGCTCTAATAACTACCTTGAAGGTGTGGACAAACCTCGAAAGGTTGTCAAACCCATCAAAGTTCATGTCTACCAAGAGTTTCTCGAATGGTACATTCTACTAGGACAAGTCCATTGCGAGACACGTTTACATCACTAGAGAACTAGCTTGAAATTATTACCCATCTCGGACAAGTCTTTTCGAGTTACTAACATTTAAGATCTCATCTATTCATTGGTTAAGTCTTTGGTATGACGATTCATTAGCAATTCACAACATATTTCTTATCACATAATTTTTCTCCCCCTCAAAGATGGCATGTAAATGTTATTTTTGAAAAAATTTTGATATCGAATATGTCCATTTTGAGTTTTGTGGGAAGATTACCACAAAGAATAGTTTGTATACAAAGTTTTTAATCAAATACTCCCCCTCAACAAGTGATATTAACTTTTGAGGTTTTGAAAATCATAAGGGGAAGTACATGTTCTTTTGAGCAAAACTTTTGAAAATGAAAGTTTTGATTAGTTTTACTCAAAAGTAAGAAGCTTTCGCTCCTTTTATAAGGATTGTGGCACTGATGCATACCACAGGGTCCTTTCATGACAAGTACGGGTTGGTTATGTGTGCACAAGCCATAGTCAAATATAAATCACACATCCAAAATATGATAAGAGAAACAGATCAAGGGGTACCAGGAGACTCAGGTATTCCGCCAATAACCCTAGGAATGCGTTTTGGAAGTTGGTAGCCTGTGAGAGATATGCTCGGACGCCCACCAGCAAAACTTTCCAATGTTCTGATATGATCCCGTCTAAACAACCTTTCATCAATCCGCGTGATGAACTTCTTCATGTCCCTCCTATCCCTTGAATTCCATCTCTTCAGTGACCCTATGCCTTCATGTATCTCCTTTAACCGATAAGCTAAACCGTCCCTGACTTTCTTCAATGTGTGATCCCCAAACTTATGAAGCTCTTTGCACGCCATGTAGAAATTATGGTGTAGTTCACTAATGTAGACTACCCCAAATGGTTTCTTGATAAGGGTGTACTGAGCAAGTCGGTTTATGTTAGGAAGGTCTAGCTGAGGTCTTGTGAGATTAACGCGTTTCTGGTAAGATTCCATGGCAAGTTGGATGTCTTCTACACGTTCTTGGATCACGATGCTTCTGATGAAGATTAACAGTGACTTGATGTACTCGCGTTGGATAGTAATAGAGAATTGTCGCATTCGTCCTTGTACCTTTGCAAGATCCTAGTGTAGTTGAGTCATGTATAGTTTTACCGCCGATTTTACGCGAAGGTTTCGTCTATTTTCTTAAAGTGTGAAGGTTTTATTTATCAAGAAGAAGAAGCATAATATTGGATGAAGCTTATCACGCATACATTCTTCTTGGGAAAGAATTTAACCACTACTTTACACGGATTCTACCGAGCTAATCAGGGGAGTACTAGTTTCTTTCTCTTTTAATTACCTTCCTTTATCATAACTTTGATACTTTCGTGGAACATTGCGGACAATGTTCAGTTTAAGTGTAGGGAGGGAGAATAAAACGGGAACTTTGAAACTATGCTTATCCTTGATTATTTGTCTTTTCCAATTTCATTTGTGTAATAAGCTTAGAGAAATATTTTTTAGGGCAATTTTAGCACCAAATTTAAATTTTTTCATGACATGTACGAGTGGGACTTTAGTCTTAATAAAGCGTCTCATGGATAGGAGTTATATGACTAACACAAAAACCGTTCACCACTCAAATTCCACCCCAAAAATGTGAGGTTCACCCCTAGATCTATAGGAATTAAAGCGTTCGCCTTTAATGCTTCAAGAGTGTACAGGTAGTATATTAGATTCTAGAACTTATTTTGTGATGCATTCCGAGATCGCTAGCGAGACTACACTTGTGTAGTTAGGAATAACTAAATGATAAGAGGCATTAGGATAACCCTTGTTTGAAACCCATATTATAATTACTTCTTCCACATCGGTCGAGTAATTAGCCCACACCCTTGCGATGTACTCATCTTTAGTACACGATACCCCAAGTTAACCCCTCAGAGCCTATCCTTTTCGCGGTTCTCGTAATGTTTCGGTTTTCCGGAATATCAATGAAGAGCATTGTTTACAATCCACCCCCCAAATGCACACCTAAATCGCCTTAGCCTACCTTGTATGCACTCACCTTTAGTGTATTATTGTTATTACTACTAAACCCTTAGTTCAAATATCTAGTTACTTGCATGGTTTCTAAGTCGAGTCATATCTTTTGTACATAGTTTTGGGATGATTGGGACTCATGGGTAAAGTAAAATTTTATGGAGTAACGGGAAGGAACGTTAAATTCAAATTCCTTTAATTTACGTAATTAAATACTCCAAGTGTTTTGATTTTTTAAAATCGGGTCAATCAGTGTTAGAGTAATAACAACTCAAGTGTAGGGGTGCTCTTAGAAATACCTTATATTTTGATGTTATCTTAGAGGATGGTAGAGTAAAAGTGTATGAAAAAAGAAAAAAAATCGAAAAAAAAGAGTGTTGAAAAAAAATGAAAAAATGAAAGAAAAATATACGGGCTACCATCCTACATCTATCTTTATGTTTATGTTTTTCAAATTATGTATGTTTGTTTCAAATTATTTAGAGTTTAGCGAGTCGAGTCTTGGCTTAGCAAAGCCATTCTTTTCATGCTTGTAACATAAGATTATTAACTTGCCACCACTAAATCGCCTATCCAACCAAACCCTTTCTTTCCCTACCGTAAGCCTAACATTACAACCCTTTTAAAGACTGTCATAGCATCACAGTTACAGATATATTGAACGACCTAAAGTGTCGTTTGAAAAGAACATCGTTTGATATAATAAAACATTCAGAGTTTACAAAAGATAGGTCCCAAATGAAATTAGACATGTGCGTAATTAAGTTTGTTACAATCCAAACGATGTTTTAAAGTGCATAAAACCCAAGTGAGACGCGTCGTCACCGCGACTCTATGATAAGTCCTTAGGTATGCCATGATGTATATGCCCTAGATACCTAAAAATACATTGCTAAAAGTGTCAACACAAAGGTTGAGTGAGTTCATAGAGTTTATGTAAATGTTTAATACGACTACCACAAGTATAGGCCGTGTATGAAAAATATGTCACATAAAAATGTTACAATTGCTATAAGCACATGACACCGAAGCTAGACTGATCATGATGTTCGCCCTAACAGAGTGTTTTGCCAAACAACTCAATAATGATAAAAATGAAATGCATCCGTTTGACCAGTTGGGACCACCAACCCGGATGGAGGAGTCACCCTCAATAGATCTATTCACTCACCCTCGCTTCTTCCGGAATTAACGGTTCATGATTATGAAATGAGGACATTCAATTGGCAATGAGGTAACTTAAGAAATGTAATGAATTTGATATACTTGGTATCGTAATAAAAATGATGTGCAATGTATTCTCCCCCATAGGTTTGAAATAAAGTATAAACTTGAATAAAACGGGGCTATGAAAACTCACCTGGTGCAATGTTTATGATAATATAATGGCAAAAGTGGATACACTGAAACGAGGCGCAACCTCTAACCGTGACCTATTATGAATTATATGGTCTATAATAAGTTATGATGTAATGTTATGCATGCAATTCGTATGATATCTATACCACTTGTGAATTTTGAAAATAACGCTTATCGTCGAAAAATAATCTTATAACGTCCTGACAACTTATAAATTACTTTACAAGTATTTTCGTTGAATTGATATCCTACGATAATCATTTAGTGATTTATCACGAAATTATAGTTTTTCGTCGCAAAATAATATAATTTGACAATTCATGAAAGTGACTAAATGGCCTCGAAAAGCTAGTCGTAAAATAGTGAATATCGAGTGTTGGGAAACAAACTCAATGGTTTTGGAAAGCTTGTAGCATTATCTAAAAGTCTTAGCTTTTAAATTTTCATCATAGAGGTCTCGATCATGGAGAAAAACATAGGTAAAGTAGGGTACTTGTACCCAAAATATTGTTTAAGGGTAGTTTTCGGCAAAGTTTGAGTGACCGTATTTTACTCGTTACGACTCCGTTTGACAAACGGTTGGACATTTTGGAAAATAGGCTAGGCAAGCTTACTCTTACTAAAAGACATCATTTTATAAAAAGTACTCTATCGATGTTAAAAACAACTCTCAACATGGTCATTCGCGGCCGATATCTTTGGCTATTAGAAAATATATTAATTATGCTTATATGAAATAGTTACGACAACCTTTTTTAAACGCGTGTAATTTAATCGTTACAAGTCCGTTTTCTACGTTTTATAAGTCATTAGCTTCGTATTAAAGTATACTAATATATTTTTGATAAATCGACTCATTTAATAACGCTTAAGACTCATTTTTGACTCGTAAAAGTTTGAGACAACATGCTGAAATTTGCTGAAAATATAATTTTCGTTGTTAAACTTGAAAATAGCATAACTTCTTCGTTATAACTCCGTTTTAACCCATTCAAGCGGCCACGTTTTCGTTTTAAAGTATATTTTCTGAATATATAGCCCAAAAATTTTTACCAACTGTCCAAATTTCCAGAATTCACAGAAATGATCAGACCCTTATATATAGTTGTCGAAATGGATTTTTCTCGCGTAAAACTTATTCTAACCACTTCAAACCAACGCCAAAGCTATTCTAAACCTACCATACACCTTCTTAGGATGTCATGGGTTCCTAGACATCATCAAAAATGATATGTTTCAAGGGATAATTATAGGATGATATATATTCATTTATAGTACTTAAAAACAATTAAAGTGGTATAGATAATCATATAACTTGCATGTTTTTCTCAAGCATGATAAAATGACCAAAGTATGAATATGACAACTTAAAAATGATCATGAAATGCTTACTAGTTAAGTGATGAGGTTTAAAGAATAAGGGTTTATCCTAATTACCCTAGGTTTTTATTTCAAATCCTTGATTAAGAGTATGCTAGAGTTGTGAAATTAACTTGTATTGAAAAAAATATGAACTCCTTGCTTCTTCTTCCTTATGGCCGGTTGGTGATTAAGAAAATGAGAGAGTATAATTTTTTTTCACCTTTGCTTCTATGTGTTATATGTGTTTATTGTTTTGGTATATAATTTCTATTTTACAAATATCTAATCCAAGTTGATGAGTATGAACATTAAGTCAAGAAAACTAATAAAAAAATGATGACTCATATGAGAAGGTCGACAAGGCCAAAATGGGGGAAAACTTTTGGATGAGTTTGTAGTTACATGCATTTTAATATTAAGTAAAATGGGTATTTAATGCATAAAATTAATTATTTAGTGTAGCGTTGACTAGAAATCAATTTTAACGGAACAAAATAAAATATATCAAAGTCATAAAAATAATAAAATTACATTTCTTACAAAAATTTAGTGAAATAATAATTATCGAGTAGTATTTACGAAAACCGTCGTAATTATATAAATATAACAATTTATATACAAAATAAATTTAAAACAACGGGTAAACTAATAATATTATTTTTATAATCTTAATATGAGTATAAAAATATATCAGAATAATTTTTGGAAGTGTCGGATCAAATGTTCAAAATAAATGATTATGCGATAGCGTTTATTTAATTGGAAAATAAACGTTAAATAAAATATGCAAAACCATGCATGAATTGATATGAAATGATGTTACTAATGATATGTAGACTAAATCTAGTCTATATGAAATATCCTCAATGATTGCTCATGAATACGCAGCTAAACCCTTACGGTTACGCGTATTTGATACTCGTAAACCTAGTTTACGATAAATGACGAATAGTGATTTTATCCGGGAATGAATAGTGTTTCGTGAATAGTAAAATTTTGAAATACCCTTTCAAAATATCAAATCGACTTCGAAAACAGTGAATAGTAAAATGATGAATAGTAACCGATGAATAGTAATTCCCGAGATGAATAGTGAAATTTTCAAAGTTTGTAAAATGACCTGAAATTACGAGTTGTCACATCTTAGATAGTTGTTCCTAGGTGCTTACGCCAAAGTGGTGGAGGTTTGGTCTAGTCTCAAGCCTATGGTAATCTATGTACAATGACTAGGTAATGAGTGTTTATCTTACATTTCGATTTACTATATTTCATATATACCCGAGAGATGAGAGAATCCAAACACCCCTTATGAGGTGCTAGTATATAATTTCCGTGCTTGTTATGACTATTGCGGTGGTTTTACTTGTTGTGAATTATGTTAAACCATTGTTTCATGCCCCCTAACTTATCAATTGATTGACCAAAAGCACATTTGCTTGAGGACAAGCAAATACCAAGTGTAGGGATATTTGATAAGGATTTAAAACGTACACTTTTAAGGGGTCATTTAAGCCCTTAATTTCCCACTTTTGTATCCGTTACTGCTTAATTTCATTCCTTTTCACATTTTAGGTCTCTTGGAAGCAAAATGCTGGAATGATGCTTATTTGGACGAAAAGGAGTGAATATATGAAGAAAATGGCTAAGTCAAGATCGAAGACACTCAAGCTGTTGAAACTGAAGCTGACGGCATCCCAACTTAAGGGCGACGCCGTCCCTTTCTACGGATTTAATTAGAATACACCTGACGGCTCAATATACTTTTTGTTAAAATACACCTGACGGCTTAAGGCTTT
Source organism: Chrysanthemum makinoi (assembly GCA_910596185.1). Taxonomy (NCBI): domain Eukaryota; kingdom Viridiplantae; phylum Streptophyta; class Magnoliopsida; order Asterales; family Asteraceae; genus Chrysanthemum; species Chrysanthemum makinoi. The sequence goes on from OU343225.1 coordinate 221,600,049, forward strand.
GAAGAGGAAGGGCGTCACTAAGACTATTCATCTCAGACGGCCCAGATCAAGAATCAGACGACGTCCCTGCTCAAAGCCCGACAAATGCCACAACTACAACGTGACGCCGTCCCAACGATAACTGGCCAAGACGAAACCCTAATGAAGGCGATCCGCGTCCCCCACCTATAGCATAGACCGTCGCAAGTGTAAAATTATATATAGAAATCAATTTTAAATTTTAGGAGGTAGACTTGTGGAGTAAAAACCTTAAACGTTTGTAGTCCGACTTGGATGATTTTAGGGTCCCAAACCCTATTTTACTCATCAAGATAAGTGTTTTATTCCATTGATTTCATTATGCCTTCCATTGAATGTGTGCATGCTTGCTTGTTTAACATGTCCGGCTAAATTTCTTGTGTGCTCGCTTAGATCTATAAAACCTAGTTATTAATTATTGATTGGTTGTCTCTTATCTTAATTGTAATTGGCTTAGGAGTGCAATTAGGCTATCGTTGTGTTTAAATGCTTGAGTAATCTTTGTGAACATTAGTTTATGAATACTTAGCAGATTTTGTAGTCTAAACATCCAAAGATAACCTTAAAGTTAGTTTATGAATCATCTAGCAGATTTCGTAGGCGATAACCTTAAGGTAGTCTCAAAGAGTTAGGGAAAAAGGCACACTCTACGATCTTAGTAAACACAACGCGTTAAGAATAAGGACGTGACAATTCAACCATGAATAAAAGATAACTAGGGAGTAATAGTATCTAGGTAAGCACATTTTTAATCATCATATGAGCACACATCAAAAAGACATAGACTACCCGTAGAATTAGATAATTAGAATAGTAGAGTAATCGGTAGAAGTACCACCCCCCAAATCCAAGCCCCGAGATTTTACCCTAAGCTTTCTAAAAATATAATAAGATAAAAAAGAATCTTCCTCAACCTCAACCTTAGCGTAGTACACTTCTTGCTAGCATTCCTATTCCCCTGGAGAAAGATATCAATGCCTGAGGCTTACCCATTACTACACTACAACGATTAGGTTCACTGCCTAGGGTGTTGAAAAACTTGCTCGACGAAAAGGAAGTTCCTTTGACCCCGAACGCGCTTCATACGAGCATCAAAATTCCAAGTGTAGGGATATTTGATGAGGATTTAAAACATACATTTTAGGGGGTCATTTAAGCCTTAAATCGACACATTTTATATACGCTACTACTTAAAATCATTCCTTTTCATATTTTAGGTCTTTTGGAAGCAAAATGCTGGAATGAAGCACATTTGGACAAAAGGAGCGAAAACATGAAGAAAATGGAAAATTCAAGATCAAAGCCACTCAAAGACAAATAAGACGCCCCAACCAAAGGGCTTGGCGTTCCTTTATAGAAGACTTGATCAAAAGTGCACGCTCACGGAAATTCTGGTCCTAAAGCCTGGCGGCGTCACGCCTAAACTCTTGAAGGCTTCATCACAAATTTTACACTAGACGCCCAAGAACCAAGATTAAGACGATGTCCCTATTAAAGAATGATGGCGTCACACATATCAACAGACGCCGTCCCAACGATGACATTGACTTGGCCCAAACGAAACCATAATGACGACGACTTGACGACATCACTAGGAAAAGGTGACTTCGTCACGATTGTAAATCTATATATAGAATTTGATTTTTCTGTATTTTGGGAGGTAGAACTTTGGAGAGAAAACCCTAATACAGTTGTAGTCCGACTTGGACAGTAGGCTAAGGTCCCATACCCTATTTTACATCACAAGATAAATTTGTTTATCCAATTATCATTATGTCTACCCCATGTTCAATTGTGTATGTGTATGCTTGCTTATTTAACATGAGTAGCTAAATTATTCTTGTGTTTGCTTAGATCTATGAAACATAGTTATTAGTTGTTGTTAGGTTGTCTCTTGTCTTAATTGGTAGAAGCTAGATTAAGGAAAACTGGCTTCTTCTTTCATTGTTGCGAGCTTGAACGTCCTAAATAGCAAAAAATCCTTTGAGTGCACATTAGGATATTCGTTTTGTTTATTGCGTGAATTGTAGCTTTAGAATAATAGAGTATTCTAAGGGAGATACCATTATACTTGCCGATACCGGGTATTCTAGAGGAGAGTTGCAATTCATAGAATTAGGGAATTAGGCACCACCCTACGACCAAACGGAATACAATGCACCAATTAAGATAAAGGAAGTGACAATTCAACCGACTAATAAGAGATAACTAGGGAGTAATAGCATCTAAATGAACACATCTTTAATCATCATACGAGCACACCTCAATTAGCATAATCTATCCGTAGTTAATTAGATAAGTAGATAATTAGTAAAAGTAGTAAAATCAGTAGAAGTACCACCCCCCAATCATAAACTCCGAGATATTTATGTTGGGAATTATGTGAAGTTACTGCTGAATGGATTCTACTGAAGTGTATGGATTCTGCCGAAGACATAATTCTACTGAAGTATTATAGTTATTATTTTGTTTCTGCGGAGATAGTATTCCGCATATTCTATAGTTAGTTAGGATATGCATGAGCTTTATTAGGAAGTGATTGTGTATATCTTATTTAGTTTTACGTTTCTTTGTGAACAAGTTAGGGTTCCTTGCCTATAAAAGGAACACAATAGAATGTATAATAGACAAGAAGTTTTACGTAATTATTATCAATATAACGATCCATAGAGGATCACAGAGTTCTTAGTTATTTGTGTTTCTTGTATTTATATTCCGCTACTAAATACATGTTTTAGAGATTGTCTTTTACTGTGCTTGTGATTACATAGGCATAGCTAACGATCTACACGAGCTCAAGATCTATCAAGGTCTGCTAGGTTCAACAAGTGGTATTAGAGCCTCGTGAGAGTCTCTACGATACTAAGAACAGGTTTTTATACACACCCTTACAACCAAAATAAAATTCACCATGCCTGGATCTGATGTAGATGTCGAAATCACCAACAGCCAAAACTCCACCCATCTGCAACAACTAAGTCTCTCTAACAGCAATGCTAAGTTTCCTTACCTAAAAAGGGAGGAGTATGATCTTTGAGCGATGAAGATGCAGAACTGGATCTCCAACATTGATTGGAATCTATGGGAGATAGTGAAGAAGGGAAAAAGTTTGAAGAAAACTACCATTGATGCTGATGGTAAGATGACTTATGTTCCTCCCAAATCTGCTGAAGAGTTACCGCGCTCGAGAGAAACCAAGGAAAAAATTCTTCTTCAAGCTTTTCCTGAGGATCACTTGAGTGATTTTCACTTCATGCAAGATGCTAAGGACATATGGTTAGCAATTAAGGCGAAGTTCAGTGGGAATGAGGAGTCTAGGAGAATGAGAAAGTCCATGCTGAGACAACAGTTTCAAGATTTTCAAATCTCTGAAGAGGAAGGAATTCACAAGGGCTATGACAAGTTTCACAAGATTTTAAGTCAGAATCATCGGCAGGCAAAGCCAGACAATGATGATTGTAATTCTAAGTTCCTGAGATCATTACCTCCATCCTGGCTACAAGTGAGAATTGCTTTAAAAGCTAAAGGTGGTCTGGATATGCTTACTTTTGATGAGCTGTATAACAAACTTAAAGCTCTTGAACATGATGTAAAAAGTCCTTTTCGATCATCATCTACTGCTAGTCACACAACATTCGTTGGAGCCTCTACCCCAAAGATGAGTTATGGTCCATGTCCAACTTACTCATCATCATCTTACACTACCACTCCATCAAGTTCTCAATCTGTGGGTGTAATGGAAGATGTGCTTGGATCTTTCTTTGCTGATTATGATCCTCAGCAGCAACTTGCCTATGAGGATTTCGAACAGGTGGATCCACTGGAGATGGAAGAGATGAAGCTCAAGTGGCAGGTGGCTATGCTATCTATGGAAATCAAGAGGTTTGAGCACAAAGCTGGAAGAAGGTTTGGATTCCAAGGAAGAGATCCAGCAAGGTTTGACAAAAGGAAGGTCAAGTGCTTTACATGTCAACATATGGGTCACTTCTCCGCAGAGTGCAAAGACAGAAAGCTGGTGATGAGACGAGATACTCTACTTATCAGCAGAATCATAGGGATGCTGGAACTTCAAAGGGATCAGCTGCTTTGGTCACTCTTGATAGCAATGTGGACCGAAGCAACATGAGCGGAAAATGATGATGGACTGTTATTGATAATGTTGGTTTGATTGCAAGTCTGTACTTGAGGATAGGCATGATCGATTGCCTGATGGGCATCTCTCAGGAACAAAACTGTTTGTTTGGTTGTAGTGAGCGTTATAATGAACTCAAAGAAGCTTATGATATTTTGAAACCTAAATATAATGAATTTGTAGAAGTTCGCTTATAAACAGGCTTTTAAAACACTAGAAAGACAAAAGGTTTGGTTTCTAAGAATCAAATAGCTTATGATGAGAAGATAAGTGTGTTTGAAAGGGATCTTGAATGTGCTAAAAATGAGTTAAAAAGGTATGAGAAATTAAGAGCAGATGTAGTGTCAGAAAATCTAGAGCTAAAAGAGAAACTAGATGAGGAAATTGCTAGGCATAAACAATGGTTATTAAATGGGAACAAATTAGCAAGTCACATCTATGCTAGTCAAACTCCAAATACTTCTATAGGTTTAGGCTTTAAGAAGTATGTTGGATTAGAAGCTAGGGATGACAAACGCAAATCTACACCAGCAGGCCTAGCTAATTTTGTGGAGGTGACCAACATGTCGCACGTGGACCTATTAGAGGTGAGCACATGCCCATTGACCTTTCCATTTCTGTTGACTTCGATGGATCACACCATCTATATGGCAAAAGTCAAATGACTTGCCGCACCCTCGATACTTCATCTAATGACTTTGTCTCTTGTGTTAACAGTGACAAGTCCTCCTCGGAGCAAGGGTCTATAGAGTGTGATTCAAATGACAAGTCTCGACCTTCCCAAGTCTTCACCCCTGCCCGCACCCAAGACTACCAATAAGCATGTCGAAGTTGCCGCCAAGGAATCATCTTCCAAGACAGTTGCCTCAAAAACTTGCTTTTTAATTCTTTGCATAATAATTCAAAAAACAATTTTTTCATGGTTTTGGTTTGAATACTTCCGCTTGTAATAGAACATCTTTTGGTTTGAATAAATCTTCTAAACAGAAGACATGTTTTGTGTGTGGAAGTAAATTTCATTTAATTAAGGATTGTGACTATCATGAGCAAAGGATGGGTAGGTGTGGTGATTCTAGGACATCTAGACCAATGTGGACCAATGTTAATGCTATACCACCTTATGTTCCACAAGCAACTTATACTAATTTCCTTTTTCGAGAAAACCAGTTGCAAGACCATATGCTCAACCAACAAGTTCATATTTTAATAATGGTTATTGGCCTGGATATGTTGACTCTATGACTGCTGGAAAGGGTACTGGATATCTGTCAAGTCCTCAGAAGGTTGTTCTTGGAATAAAAAGGGACCTAAATTTCAATGGAAACCCAAGAACAATGGTGGATCTTATACATCTACATGGCATAACTCATATGATCCACAAGGCAGGTTCAAGTCAGCAATGACTTGAGCCTCCATTGTATACTAATTATTTGTTTATTTGTTGTTGTTGTAGAATCATCCTCTTACGCATAAAGATGTTGGCATTGTTGATAGTGGTTGTTCAAGAAGTATGTCAGGAAACAAGGATATGATGCATAACTTTGTACCAATTGAAGGAGGAGGCAATGTTACCTTTGGAGGAAGTGATGGAAATTATGGAAAGGGACCATCAATACACCTCAACTGGACTTTGAGAATGTATACTATGTCAAGGAACTCCAACACTTCAATTTGTTCTCAGTCTCACAAATCTGTGACACCAAGAAAAAAGTACTCTTCACAGAGGATGAATGTCTTGTGCTATCTAAAGACTTCAAACTCCCAGAAGAAACTTCAATTCTGCTAAAAGTTCCTCGAAATCACAATCTTTATACATTCAACTTAACAGATGTTAAACCAGAAGGTGATTTAACTTGTTTGGTGGCTAAAGCATCCCTGGATGAGTCTACCAAATGGCATAGAAGGATGGCTCATGTGAACTTCAAGACCATAAACAAGCTCTCTAAACTGCGTCTTGTTGAAGGTCTTCCTTCCAAAGTTTTCACCAATGATCATAATTGTGTTGCCTGTAACAAAGGCAAGCAACACAGAGCCTCATATAAGGTTGTTACTGCTGTGAGCCTTATTTCTAACCTCACTGCTTCATATGGATCTGTTTGGTCCAACTCACGTTAGAAGCATTGATCAAAAGTATTTTTGTCTGGTCATCACTGATGGTTATAGCAAATTTTATTGGGTATTCTTTCTAAGGACCAAAGATGAAACATCTCCAGTGTTGAAAGACTTCATTACCCTTATTGAAAATCAGTTGAACAAAAAGGTTAAAGGAATTCTGTGTGATAATGGGACAGAGTTCAAGAATGCTATACTTATAGAACTTTGTAGGTCAAAAGGGATAAAAAGGGACTATAGCACTCCAAGAACCCCACAACAAAATGGGGTGGCGGAAAGAAAAAATAGGACCTTAATAGAGGCTGCAAGATCAATGCGGCGCACTCTAAGCTACCCACCATGTTTTGGATGAAGCTTGGTACAGCCTTGTTATGTAATGAATAGGGTGTCCATTACTAGACCACACTTCAAAACACCATATGAACTTCTATGGGAAAGTTCCTGCTATTCATTACCTTAAACCTTTTGGTTATCAAGTGACCATTCTGAATACAAGTGATCCACTGGGCAAATTTGATGAGAAAGTGATGATGGTTACATGTGGGATATTCTGCTCATAGTAGGTGTACAGGGTTTACAATTTATCTCGCTAAGAAGATTGAGGAGACTTTGAACCCGAGGTTTTTAGAAGACAAGCCAAATGTTCAAGGACGTGGTCATGTTTGGTCTTTTGACCTTGATTATTTAACTGATTATTTGGGTTATTCTAGACATATGGCTAACCAACATGCAGGTACTCAAGAGTCTCCAACTAACAAAGTGGGTACTATGGATGCTGATTCTGACAGTGAGTTTGAAGATGATGAACAACCCATTGTAGCCTTCTTCTCCCCTAACAATTTTGCAGGTGACACTTCTAGAGATTATGCTGATGAGAGTGAAGATGAATCACACTATGCTGAGGACCTTGCTAGGCTGAAGAAACAAGAGTATGCAGCTAATCTAGATGCTGAGAGGAATGCCGAGGAGAGTAACGTGAAGCAATCTGGAAACATCAATTCTCTGAAAGTAACCTGTTTCTCCTAACATCACCAATTCTCACAAAGACATGCTGTTTCTACTCCTGTTTCTACTAGAGTGTCAACAGACTTTGGAGAACCTTATACACGGTTTCCAAAACCTTCAGATCTTGGTCATCATCAACCTAAAGCTGGAATCTTCACCTCACCTTCCTATGACACTGATTTTGAACCTTCTGTGACTAATCTTGATACCTCTATTGAAGTCAACACCACTGCTACTAAAAGGATCCACAATACTCATCCACAGTCAAATATTATTGGTGATCCTAATGCACCTGTTAGAACTCGGGGTACTGTGGCAAGTTCTAAATATGGACAAGTGGCTTTTATATCTTATGTCTCCAATCAGCAAAGGGACAATCACACATACTATGAACATTGCCTGTTTGCTTGTTTTCTCTCTCAAGTGGAACCAACCAGTGTTACTCAGGCTCTTGATGACTCAAGTTGGCTTGAAGCTATGCAAGAAGAGATGCAACAATTTCAAAATCAGCAAGTTTGGATCTTGGTACCACTACCTGATGGCAAGTATGCAATTGGGACTAAATGGATTCTGAAGAATAAGAGAGATGCAAGAGGTGTTGTTATAAAAAACAAAGCAAGATTGGTTGCTCAAGGTTATAGAAAAGAGGAGGGGATTGATTATGATGAAGTGTTTGCACCTGTGGCTAGAGTTGAGGCCATACGGATTTTCTTGGCTTATGCATCTTACATGGGATTTATGGTGTATCAAATGGATGTTAAAGGTGCTTTTCTGTATGGTGAAATAGAAGAGGAGGTTTATGTCACTCAACCTAAAGGATTTGAGACCCAGATCATCCTAATCATGTTTATAAGGTAGCTCTCTATGGACTACATCTGCACCCCAGAGCTTGGTATGCTAGGCTTTCAACATTTCTCTGCCAAGCATGGTTATAGAAGAGGTGCAATTGATAAGATACTTTTCCTTAAGAAGAATTCCACAGACATTATTCTTGTGCAAGTGTATGTGGATGACATTATTTTGGATCCACAAAGGAAGCTTGGTGCAGGGAGTTTGAGGAGCTTATGAAGGGAGAGTTTCGATGAGTGCCGGGGAGTTGACTTTCGGGTCTCCAAGTTCGCAGAAAACCTGATGGTATCTTTATCACCGTGACAAATATGTGAGGGACATCTTAAAGAAGTTTGGTATGGAGAGTGTCAGGACTGCCACTACACCTTATGAAGCTCCAAAGACAAAGACCAACAATGAAGTAGATCCACTAGTGAATGTTCATTTATACAGATCTATGATTGGCTCTTTGATGTATTTAACAGCTTCAAGGCCTGATATTACTTTTGCTGTGAGTGTTTGTTCGAGCCATCAAGTTACTCCACTTACTTCCCATCTCAATGCTGTTAAGAAGATCTTTAAGTACCTCAAAGGCCAACCTCATCTAGGCCTTTGGTACCCAAAAGAATCTCCATTTAAGCCGAAGCATATAGTGATAGTGACTATGCCGGTGCAAATCGATAGAGGTCCACCACCGAGGTTGCCAATTCCTTTGAAAGAGATTGATTTCTTGGCAATGCAAGAAACAGACTATTGTGGCTACCTCATCTACTGAAGCAGTAGTACGTTGTCTGCCGCTAATTGTCGCGACGGTTCTTTGGATACAATATCAATTGTTGGATTATGGGTATAACTTCATGAACACAACAATTTTTATTGATAATCAAAGTACCATATGCATTGTTAAAAATCCAGCTTTTCACAAGAACAAAACATATTGAAATTAGGCACCACTTTATAAGAGATGCATATGACAAACATTTGATAAAAGTGGTTAAAATTCACACTGATGATAATGTGGCGATTTGTTAACAAAGCTTTTGATGGACAGTGTTTTCAACACCTTGTGGTCCATATTGGTATGCTTAACCCTTAATCTAAAGTTTAAGGGGAGACATAGGCCTCAGGGGAGGCATATGCCTCAGGGGAGGATTTGTGTACACTTTGCATATTTTTATGTAAATTTGTAGATTTTTATGTATACATTTGAGTATTCTGTTTACTAACACTAACCAGCTAATATAATGATAGGTTTGTTTGTCCTTGTTTTGTTTGTGTGTTTCTCTGTTTGTTTTGTTTGGAAGATTGTTTATCTAAGTTGAAGTTCATCATGATTGGTCTAATGGAAAATGGTCAAGTAAGCTTTAAAGCTTGTTTCTTCTGAAATCAAAGTACTGAAGTGAGCAATTTGTTTCCTCTGAAGAGAAAGTACTGAAGTTTATTATTCATTCATATAAGAAGCAGACAGGCTTAATTCCATAATGCAGTGCTTACATCTATGAGAACAAACTAATTACATACATAAACCTACTATGACTACCAGCTTCACTTTTATCTTCCCTACTCCTAAAGCTTCTTTGGTAAGGCCCACTTTGGCATCACTTTTGGATCTCCACGCATGTTGATCCATTCATAAACTCTTGTGCAAGCTAATCCACTCACCACTTCTCTGTCTTCTGGAGAAGATGATGAAGGACCAGCTGGTGATGGTGCTGCACTTGGAGGAGGAGTTTGGAGAGGAGGAGTTTGGAACATTTGCTCTGGATGCACAAAAGAAAGGGGAGGCACATTCACAACAGCTTGGGGAGGCACATTCACTGTCTTTGAAGTTGTTTCCTCGTCTGTATCTTCATAGGGTGATACATCGGAGCTTAAGGAAGAGCTGTCTTCTCCTCTGCTTGGAATGCTTGACAAATAGTTCTTCTTCCATCTCTCAAGACTGCTGTTGGAGGATGAACTGTCGTCTGATGAAAGAGTAATTGGGTTGGAATTACTCATAATTGAGGTTTGTGATGAAATTAGGGTTTGTGATGATAATTGGGGGTAATTGATGACAGTTAAGAGTGCATTGGGGTTTGTTTTATAGACGGTTTCAGACTTAATGAGAATTAATGCGAGTTGGGTGAAACAATAAAAAGATATTTACTGAAGCTTCTTGAATACGTGATTTGTTTCTACTGACTGAAAGCCTTCAGCTGAATGATCGCTGAAGTTGAAGTTTAAAGTTGGTAAAAGTTGCATTACACGTCAGCGATGGTCAACCACTTAATAAATTTGACCAAAATTTGGGAAACTTCTACTTATACTCTATTCGCATATCTTCGCCTCAAATTAAACGATTCCCTCTTTACTCACAATTCAAAACACTTCCACTTGTGTGATTCTTAACCCTAACTTACGATTTTTCTCATGGCGCTTCAATTCAAGCATGATCATAATAAAGTCGCTTTTCTGGGAACAGCTAAGGGTGATGAGTTGTATAGACCAATGGTGGAATTCTTAAAGAGATCCAAGATTCATTATGCTTTAACACATTCTCCTAATGCTATTTATGAATCGTTGGTTACTCAATTTCGGCATCAAGCTACGAAAAGGAGTGATATAGAGATTGTTGCAATGATTGACGGAATAGAGCATGTGGTGACAGAGGAGCTGATAAGAAGACAACTTCGTTTGGATGATGAGAATGGGGTTTATCATTCGAATGCTGCAGTGGTACTTGCTGGGTTAAGAGCTATGGATATCAAGGTACAAGGACCGACATGTGGTTAAAGAATCAGCTTTGTCCTATGTGGAGGTTTTTGGTTCATATTAATCGCCTGTTTAAGCAATAAATCGGGAGGATGGGATCAATTTTCTACTCAATTGGGATGTGGTATTATCTGTCTATCTCAGGGTTTAACTTATAATTTTTCTAAGTTTATTTTCGATAATATGGTTGAGAATATAACTAGGAAAAAGAGCAAGTTTTTGATGTACCCTAGGTTTTTACAAATGATCTTAGATGTTTCTACCCAAACCCAAGCTTTTTATCCCATAGGATCTTTATCTGTTAAATTATTTGCTTCAATGAAAACTAAATATGAGGGGACACATCATCCTTTACTAGCAGCTATGTTGCCTCAGGGGAATGAGGCTGCTAATGAGGATAATGTTGTTAATAATATACCTTCTACCAATGTTATCACGATGGTAATCCTTCAGTTGTATTGATGAAGGCCCTTCGCTATTGCCGGCATCTAATGTTTCTCCTAACCTACCTCCACCTATACCTTCACCTAGACCTAGTCCTAGTCCACCACCTACTCAAGTTACTATTGATGAGGTTGAGCGTGAAACTGATAGACTGCCCACACCTAGTCCTATTAGGAACCAATTTGATGAAGGATCTCCTAATTTTGAGCATGTTCATATTTCTCCTGAAAGGACCAATGAAGCTCCCATTACCACTGAGCAATCAGCTGGTGGAGCTGAGGACCCTATTACACTGACATCTGTATATGCTTTAGTGAACAGGTATGTGGCTGAGGTGGCAGATCTCAAAAAGGAACTTGCAGAGACTAACGTTTCTCTTGGAGTTGAGATTGTGGAGATGAGAAATAAGGTTAAGAGTTTGGAAGATCAACTTGGGCATCATTCTAAAAGAAAGCTAGTGGTTTCTTCTGATGAAGAGCAAGAGGATAATCCGTATGGTTCTCTTCATATTTTGGCTGATGTTGCTCAAGAGACTCATGTTTCTCCTCCCTTGTCTTGAATCTTCAAAGAAAAAGGAACCTATTCGATTTAGAAAAGGAGAAGACAATATCTGAATAAGGAATCCACTGAAGCTTCCAAAGAACCAAGTATTGATGTAGTGTCTGCTGATTATCAAATGGAGGATGTTGCTACTGAACATGGTCAAGCCTCTTTTGTACAAGAACAACCAAGTTCTCAACCTTCAGCAGATGATTTTGCAGTGTTTGTTGCTGGAAGAAGTTATAATTTGGATTATAATGCAGAAGTCTTTTCTACACCTGTTGAGGTTCTTTCTCAAAATGTTTCTTCCGAGGCTAACTTGGATATTTCTTCTGAAGTTCCTTCTGTGCATATTTCTTAAACTGGTTCTACTGAGGAACCTTTTGACAAAGGAAAGGAAGATGTGATAGATGAAATGATTGGCTCAGATATGGTGTCTGAAGAAGAAAAGCAAGCTCAAGCTAGGATGTTTGCTGATTATGAAAATATGCAGAAGAGTCGTGTAGTGGCTGAATTTCTTTATGCTCAGTCTGATTCTAATTTGCCTACAGAGAGACAACGAGAGCTTGATGAATTATTTCCTAAGATCTCTGATGCTCAATGGGATGCCTATACTAATCAAGGTGCATCTGATCCTAATCTTGCAAAACGCATTTTAGGTGCAGCCTTTGATAGTGAGAATTTTGTGGCTCAAATGGTGGCTCTTGGTAAACAAAAGAAGCAAGAAGCAGCTGCAAAGAGGCAAGCTATTGTTGCTCAAAGGAATAAAGCAAAAAGGGAAAAACCAATGACTGTAGTTCAGAAGAGAGCTCATATGAGAAGGATTTTGAAGAATCATAGTTCTACTGTATACAACACTGGCATGTCAATGAAGCAAATCTTAGCTTTATCTGATGATGCTTTGATCAGAAAGTATAATATGATTATGAAATTTTCTTCATATGGTTCTACTTCTTCTTCTACATTGAAAAGGATTGCTAATACGTCTGATGTTCCTAAAGCAAAGAGATCCAAGACAGTTGAGATTATAGATAATTTTGATGATGTGGCACCAAAATTAAGTTCTCCTGTTGTTACTACTGAAGCAGTTGTTGAGGAGAGAAGTTCAGCTGATATGGCTTTCTCTGCTGAACCTTCTACTGTTTCTTCTGAAGCATTGCCTAGTGTTGCATCTGCTGATAACTTGGGTGATACATTGAGTAAGAAAGATGATCTAAAGGTTGCTAAAGCTAAGGAAGCAAGAGAGATGCTTGTCAGAATGAATTCCTTACGTGATGGTGTTCTAATTAAGTCTACTTCTGCTTCTTCTACTCAAGCTGAAGATGTTCTTGCAGATTCTAAGGAAGGATCATCTATGAGGATTTATATACCCGGTAGGAGGAAGAAGAGGATGGCTAAAAGGAAACTTAGTTCCTTAAGGAGATCTGTGAGACTAGCTAGGAAACATCTTTCCAAGAGTAGTTCTTTAGATCTCAAGGCTGCTGAGTCATCTTTTATTAAAGAAGGATCTGTTGATGTTTTTCCTGAAGGATCACATGTTGTGTTGATCAATTGGATTTTGGATGGGGATAAAACCAATGTTTATCGACCGATAACACCGCTATACAGCTTCAACTTCTTGAAGGATATTTTTCATTTGGTGGATAGACATGATTTGAAGATGCTGTATGAGCATGTCACTCAAAGATTATACTATTCATTCACCCCAAGGTTCTGGTTTATATTTATTGGGTGATCTTCAAGTCTTGTTTGAGTCTCATTCTCCAGATGGTAAAGGGTATTCTATTTGGAAGAATTCACATAAGTGGGAGATTGAGAGTTGGAGATTCTATCCTTTGCCATGTGTTCATGTGGTTCAAAATTTGGCATGATTTTGTGATGTTCTCGATAAAACTTATCCTTTGTCCGTTTCATTGATGGAAAGAATGCTTAGTATGGTTGGAAGTACCTCCTAATCCAGTTGGCAATGATGACCTTCATGAAGAACAATGTGTGGGATTGATTAAAACTCAAAGAACATACAACATTCTTTTCATCTTGATTTCGGTAGTTTGTATATTTTGTAATATTTCTTTCTTTTGGTTTTTAGTTAAAAAAAAAATAAAATATATATATATATATATATATATATATATATATTTTTTGTTTGTCTAACTTTTATTGCAGGTTTGTTGTATATTATTGTTGGTTATTGACTCACCAGATGTACCTTGTGTATATCAAAGAGTTAGCTAGTCCAAAGGGTACAACTTTGGTAAAGACACATCAAATCATAATAGCAGTAATGGTTTGCTCAAAATCATAGGGTTTGCAACCTTCCATGCTTAATTGCTGCGGGTTGTATGGTCATCAATTCACCATGGTTTATTCCTTTTTGGAATCCAAGAATTGACTAGCCTACTTGTATATGGCTTGTGGTAAAGGCATTGGACTACCATATTTGGTAATCAGTTCACCAATTCTAAGAATTGACTAGTCCCGAAAGCAAACTACTGTGTAAAGACATTTCAAACCGCTCATGGTTGTTGATTTGCTAATAAATCGATGGTTATCGCAAGTACCATGGTTTTCGATCTTAAACATTTGGCTACTCCAGTAGTGATGGCTATTGGTAAAGAGACATCAAATCCATTATTTTTAATGATTCACCTCTCACAGGAGTTAACACACCTGGATGTGATGAGAATAGTATGAAACTAATATGTTTTGATGTACATGTTGTCATTTGTTGCTGCAAAGATCTGGCGTTTCAGAGTTTACTCATCAAAGAGATGTTCTTATTTTGATTCTTTGCTAATGATGTTCGAATACAATCCTCTAGTGCTGCAAGGTTAAAGATCTACCAAGAAACTAGAACTTAACCAAGTCAAATTCCAGTTTAGGGGAGGATTGTTGGGAATTATGTGAAGTATGGATTATGCTGAAGTTACTGCCGAATGGATTCTACTAAAGTGTATGGATTCTGCCGAAGACATAATTCTACTGAAGTATTATAGTTATTAGTTTGTTTCTGCGGAGATAGTATTCCGCGTATTCTATAGTTAGTTAGGATATGCATGAGCTTTATTAGGAAGTGATTGTGTATATCTTATTTAGTTTTATGTTTCTTTGTGAACAAGTTATGGTTCCTTGCCTATAAAAGGAACACAATAGAATGTATGATAGACAAGAAGTTTTACATAATTATTATCAATATAACGATCCATAGAGGATCACAGAGTTCTTAGTTATTTGTGTTTCTTGTATTTATATTCCGCTACTAAATACAAGTTGTAGAGATTGTCTTTTACTGTGCTTGTGATTAGATAGGCATAGCTAACGATCTACACGAGCTCAAGATCTATCAAGGTCCATAGGTTCAACAATTTACCTTTGCTTTCTAAAAAAAACATAAAAAAACTAAAAACAATCTTCCACAACCCCACCTTCCCGTCATATATCTCTTTCTAGCATTCCTATTACCTTAGAGAACGAAATCAATCCCTGGGCTTATCACATACTACAATAGAATAATTAGGTTCACTGCCTAGAGGGTTAAAAGACTTGCTCGTAAAAAAGGAGGTTTTCTCGACCCCAAACCCTGCTATCAGAGGTCGAAAAATATAAATAACTTTTTTAACATTATTTGTATTAACATTATCATTTCTATCAAGATGTAGTTGTCTCATTTCCTCAACAGCAAATTTACTAACCATTTTCTTAATGACTTATTTGTTAGCAGCCTTTCTTCCCAAATGAAAATTCCACTCAAAAGTCATACCTGCAATTGATCTTTCTTTTTTGCTTATCTTTTTTAATTCCTGATTTCTTTCAACTTCAATATCACCCTCCTCATATGTTGCACTATCAAAGTATTCATGGTCTAATTTTAGATCACTGCATACATCCTTGTTTTCTACTTCAGCCTCACTACCACCAACAGATTCCACATTTTCGTCTATGTTATTCCTAAAATCATCCATATTAACCTCTATACCAAGAATTGGGTTCTCATCATCTTTCATGAAATCACTATCTTCATCTTGTTGATTCTTATCCCCACTAGATTAACCTATTTCTTTATCAATTCTAAGTTGATCTAATTCAACATTCACCCCACTTGACTGACCCCTTACATCACTACCAGAAAAAAAAAGTGGTCAAAATCATTTGACATATCAAATTCAGTCGAGAACTCATCAAAGGTGACTTTGGGCTTGTTAGCAGATTTATGAAATATGTCCAAACTAGAAAGCCAAAGTTCTAAGTATACCTCAATCACCTTATCCTTTCATATATTTTTTGCCAAACTTAAAACATCAATGCCACAAGCTAAATAAGTATCTAAATCCCTATTAGGTATTCTAAAGTAGAAGAACATAGTGTCTTCTTCTTTGTAACCTAACTTTGTGAAAATATCCTTATGTTCAGTTATTGAAAATACATCCATATCAACTCGATCAAACCAAGATGCCTTACCATTCATATAAGGCCTTCCAGAACCCATTGTAAAAAAAACCCCATGGTGCAACTCTAGTGTAAAACGTGTAGGGTTTATCTTACGTGTTTAAATGATAAAAATGCAAGTTAATAAACAACAACTACAAATCAACAATTATTTCCACATGATCAAGTAAAGCTAAAAATGTTTAATTTAAATTAGCCCTAAAAATATACCTTATGCTTTTTTAGGATCAAAGGCTTCTCCTTCTTTTCGAAGCGAATATCGATTTACATCAACCATTACAGCCATATCACATGAAATCGTTTTTTAGATGAAAGTTAAGAAACAGAGTCGTGAGCAGAGGAAGATGACAAGTTAGGTGTGTGTTATTTTGATATGTGTTATTTTATTCGGCTTTGGGAACTAACAAAGCAAAAGAGATGGAAAAGGGAAATTACAATGGTACCCTCACGTGATTGTCACGTGTGTGGACTTAACTGGATTTTGAATGGAGATAATGAAATTGGCTTTGATGAGTAAAACAATAAACCACAATGACTAGACCCGAGGAAAAAACTTCAGTGACTGAAAGTGCAAAACCCGACAAACCACAATGACCATTTATGTAATTAACTAAAATTAATAATTTAAATTTATTTAATAATTAAACTTTTATCATTATCCATTTATAACCACAGATTTATTGCTCGCAATAACTACAAATTGAACTCGTATGTGTTGCACTAAGGGTCACACAAAACACAAATTCGCAAGTATAATTATTTGTCGCTATATACTGTCGCTATGTGCAATTATTTGTCTAATATATCATTATGATTTTAGGTCGAGTAAATGTGATATTATAAGATATAAGTTGTGGTTATATGAAATTAACCGCAAGTATTATTCAAACAATTTAACGTATAAAAATTGAGAATTGATACGTACATCACATTTTTTTATGCATGCACCATAATTTATGCATTACAGTTTATACCGTATAATACTGAAATGCACAAGTTGTGGTGCATACATCAAAAAATGTGATGTGAGTATCACCCCCTAGGGATGGCAATGGGTGAGAAAAAAATCCGCAATCCACGGGTACCCGCACATAAATGGGTGGGTAAATGTCACCACCCACGGGTCGCAGAAAATATTTTACCCATCGGGTGGCGTATGGTGGCTGGGGTGAGGCATACCTATCGTGGGTAAACCCATAAACACATGTTAAAATTAATTGTACTAATTAGAATATCTATGATATTGTATGGTATACATTTAATAGTTACCAAGTCTCAAGAAAACACATTAACCTAAAAGTTCATTTGAGTTTCAGGACTAAAAAGAGAATATGAAAGATCAAATAATCAAAGTTGTATGCATGTGATTTGGTGTAATGATGTTTAATTGCTACTTTAATACATGTGTTTAAGTATTTTGTGAACTTGGTATTTGGCAAATTGATTGGTGTATTGTTATGCAATTTTATATTTAGTTTTCATATCATGGTTTTGTAGTTTTGATGCATTACACTAACCCATGGGTTTACCCGTGGGCAATAAATACCCGCGGCCATGGGCATGGGTAGAAAATTGTACCCATTGACGGGTGATGGGTGGGTGACAGGTGAGAAAAAAACTACGTGAGCGGATGACGGATTAGAGATACCCGTGCTTATTACCCACGGGTGCCATCCGTACCCCTATAAAAATTAGAGTAAATTGCATTTTTGGTCCATAAGGTTTGGCCAAATTGCAGGTTCAGTCCCTAAGGTTTCGAAAGTGCAATGGTGGTCCTCATTTTAAAACTTTTGCTGCACGTTTGGTCCCTGATCAACATCAAATGACTAAAATACCCCTGTCTTCCTCTTTTTCTATTTTCTTTTTAGCTTTTAACATAAATTGCAGGTTCAACCACCCAACGCCACCCATCCCACCTCCACCCATCACCACCCAACGCTACCCATCCCACCTCCACCCACCACCACCCAACGCCACCCATCCCACCACCCCCACCTCACGGCAGCAAGTAAACACCCCTTTTAGGGTGGGCTGTGACAAGAAAGTCCATCACCTCTCGGGTGTGATTATACAAACCAAAACCACCCTTGTGGTTGTCTTTTGAGCCGAGAATCAAGCCAATCGCATTCTATCGGGCCGCCGCGGGCGCGGACAACACCACCGCTGGACAACACCGAAAAGATCTTCCACTTAAGACCAAGAAAGATGAGTCAATACTATCCCCTTATCTTCCTACTTATGACCATGGTATCACAGATTCAACACATCTCTCATAATCAAAAATTAGGGTTTTGTTGATGAAAGGGCTTTTCGAAATTGTTTGAGGGGTTTTGTTGTTCATGGTCTAGATAGCACGAATCCAACTTCAATTTGTTCTAATTCATCTTCAATCGTGTTTAATTGGGGATCGCGTGCGCTCGATTTCATACCCACCACCCTATTGAGGCCGCTGTGGCAAATGACAACACCACCAAGTTGTGGTGACTCAATCCGAAAGCGAAACCCCAATCACAACCTTACTAACCCAAATCAAACCCTTAACCAAACACAACCTTGGTTCCTCTTGATGGTGATGATGATGATGGTTGTTGTACTCGATGGTGGTGGTGGTGCCGTATGCTGGAGAGAGAGAGAGAGAGAGAGAGAGAGGAGAGCTGGTGGAAAAGAGGGTGGGAGGAAAGATGGATAACATCTCGGCTGTGTGTTTCGATGAATGAGAGAAAAATGATAGAAAAAGAGGAAGACATGGGTATTTTAGTCATTTGATGTTGATCAGGGACCAAACGTGCAGCAAAAGTTTCAAAATGAGGACCACCATTGCACTTTCGAAACCTTAGGGACTGAACCTGCAATTTGGCCAAACCTTAGGGACCAAAAATGCAATTTACTCTAAAAATTATTTTGAAATGATAACCAAATCCAACATCACATTGGGCAGAGTTTTTTTAATGCGGACCGGCAACTGTCTTGTCTCCATCTATGCTTTTATTATACAATTCAGAAACACCGTGCTACAGTTAAACAAATTCCTGAATTATGCACATGTTGCGCGCCACAGGTTGGGGCATCATCAAGGTTAAGCATCAGATCATCTTAGAGCATCAGGTATGATAACGCAGCAATGCGTGTTAGGCCGACGTAGTATCAGCGTTATCGGCATCACCATGCCATTCGTCTTGAGTTTCTAACAACGTTGGATGGAGTGTTGCTTCACCAACGTGCGTTAGTTAGTGATTTTTTTTTCTTATTTTATTTATTTATTATTTTATTTAAATGGCTGTCTCTATGATTTTTTTTTGTGTTTTGCATTGTGTGTGAACTGTGTGAGTTTAGTGTGTGCGCAGCGGTTGGGATAAAAGAAGATGAAGTGTTGATTTCTTTCATTTATTTATTTAATTTTTTTACTTCATCCGGTTTAAAATAATTGTCATTATTCCTTTTTAAAATGTTTAAAAAAAATTGTTCGCTTTCTACTTTAAGAAAGAAAAAGATAATTTAGTGATAGAATATTCTATTTGAAATGACTAAAATCAGAAGGCCCCACTTTTATTAATTCTATTCTTCCTATAATTTGAAACGTATAATATTAGAATAGAATGGCCTTCTCAATACTAATGCATTTCGTGACTATTTTATGTATGCATAAATGTTTTTTATTTTAAATCTTCCTTAATTAGCATATCTCAAATACTTTATAATATATTCGATATATGTTTTTCAAAAACAGAACGTCTAAATTATTAATAGTGTAAATAGCTAGTATTTTTATTTTTCAAGTTTTAGTATTAAATTGGTGGTGATAAATTCAGTAAGCTTTTTTTGTAAACAATTCTATTAAAATTTATCATTAGAAAAGGTTGATATATAGTTTAAATGAGACTTAAATTATTAAATTTTACATTAATTTTTTAGTTTTCTTTTATAGTATTTCTTTTAGTTTTAAAATTTTAAGACTTTCGGTTATATAAAGTTTAAATGATTTATAACGCAGTATAGTCGTAAATAATAAAGTGGGCTAAATGGTGGGGTTTGTACCATATTGGACCAATAAAGTTTATGTTTAGTTTTTTCTTATTGTAATTTGTATTTTAATTTGAATTAATGAAGTTTGAGTATGTTAAAAAAATAAATAATAAAATAAAATTTTAAAAAAGTGGTGCTAACACGTTGATGAATGTTATGTAAGAGAAATGTTTTTGGTTATTGGTGTTTAAAGTAATATGATGATGTAAACTGATATAGCAGTTAAAAATGAGTGTTAACATATTATGACACTCGATGCTCTTGCATAACCTAATTAGTATAAATATTTGTTTGAAAGGCAACATATAATCCACACAGTTGATTCCGGAACTTCAACTCCTAACGTCATAGCACTGCTAAATTACAAGCTATTTGGTTTAACTACTCTCAATATGAATGAACTATCTAACCAAATTTTGAAAAGTACAATTTTGTTTCATCAGATTTGATTAAGAATATTAATTAAATAAAACTGGTTTAAATTACAAACTTTGCGCGTGTAGTTATAGTCCATCTTCATATAAATTCCGTTCAAAAGTTTTGATTTGGACCTTTGGAATGTGATTGGTTTTCGAAATTTGCTAACACACTACATTTTAAATAGCTATCCAAAATAGTAAACTACGCTTGCTTGTCTTAGTTAAATGTCACCATGAACTTGCACTTGTTAATCGGATATAGATCGATTCTCATTTTGTTCATCCATTTTAAGATCCATAGGCTATGTTCAACCATCTTCAAAAGATGTAGAAAAAAAGAAGAAGAAGAAGAAAGAAAGAAAGAAAAAGAAAAAGAAAAAAAAAGCCGCCGTATGAATATATCATTTCTTTAAAAACTTCATCTTCAACTATATACTCTTACGACGCATGTGGGCGGACGACTCAGCACCGAAAGACCCATTACCAGACGATCCACTATCCGGATGGCCCGGACCGAAGCAACCTTTTGTCAAAAGGACCTTTCGACACAGCGGATAATAACAAGAACCAAGGGTATGCTGCCTTTCCCTGATTTCACGGGATGTTATCTCCCCACGCCTACGCCGCCTGACACCTAGTATAAGGATAGCTCGGCTCACCATCCTCTATGTTTCAGGAACAGTGCCAGAACAATAACTAGGTACAGTACTCGGGGTAGTATATATACCCCCGCATTTGTTCACACACAGGTAGCATTTAATGCATTCTCACACACAATTATTATCTCAACCTTTAGGGTAAAACCTATATATTTATTATCGAAGCTTGGTCTTTGGGTCACACCCGGGGCGAGGCTAACACATTTGTTTCATCTATACATGTATCTGAAAGACCTTGTCGGATTAAGTCTGAAGGATATTCTCTGACATCTCACCTCGATACAAAGAATTACTTTAACAAATTAGCGTCATCCGTGGGACCTAGATTCAATCTGCCGAAGCTATAGAATGACGGGTTCCGATGAAGTAGGGGTTTCCGGAGGACGAGGGGGCGAAAATCCTCCGGCAACCGTGAAGAACATATAGAAGGGTTTATGTTTGCTCTTAAGTCGATGATCAAAGAACATAACCAGCGGCATACAGTGGATCCGATACGATTAGAATTCGAAGAAGAGGTCTCTCCGGACAAGCGGAACGCTCCGGATAAGGGTGATGGCATCGTAATGGGAGAAAAGGTAAAAGATGCGGACCTCAAGAAACCCTTCAAGGAAGTCCTTAGATCACAGTTGTCAAGAAGGATAATCTAGTTCTCTACTCCAGAATATAAAATGTCGGCCCGCATAAAGTTGTATGACGGGTCGATTCATCTGGAAGACCATCTTAGTCGGTTCGTTGGAGCTGCCACCTCGGGAGGGTGGTTTGGCCGACTCACCCTCGGGAGCATCGATGCGTGGGGCAGATCTCCGAGACAAGTTCACGACTCGATTCTCCATTCATAAATCCTTTTTTAAAGGTCCGACTGAGATAACCAAGATAGTAAGAAGGGCTAATGAAACATTTCTGACGTTTAAATTTGGACCACAGAAACCGGTTTCACCCTGGACGTATCTGAAATCGTAAGGATCTCGTCGTTTAAGAGGGGATGCAAGTGCCCCGAGCTAGAAAAACGTTTGTTGATAAGGTGCCTCGGACGGTTGATTAGATGATGGTCAAGGTGGATGATTTTGTCCGGTTTTAAGAAGTTTTTGCTAGTACCGAGCTCCCTAAAGGAGAAGCTTCGTATCCACTCAAAAAGCTACATACGCACACCTTCCGAAAGAAGGATAAAGAATCCAAAGGATACTTTTGAGGGGAGAGACGGAGGAACGATGAATGTCCCAATTACCATAATAGGGAGGGTTATGCTCCATATCGACAAAGGGACCGACTAGCTCCATACTTACCACCAAGAGATGATTCTCAAGGACGCAATGCCCCTCGTCTCACGCTCAACTCACTTACCAAGACCCCAAAGGAAAGTATGGCCACAAAACATTAGTTGTTGTTGCCGCCACCCAGGTCGATACGTGATCCTATTAGAAAAGAAAACCAAGACAGGTAGTTTGACTACCATGGGGAAAAGGGACACCATACAAATGAGTGTTTCTAGTTAAGAATGCAGTTAGATTTAGCTTTGGAATCTGAGAATTTAAACCACCTGATGCAAGATGTCCAGTAGAAGGGTAAAGGTGGTTAGAGAGGGGACACTCCTCCTAAGGACAAACCGATCAACATGATAAGGATTTGGCAAGAAGAAAGAAAACAAAAGTGAATGGAACGGGAAGAAAGTTGGATGAATGTGCCTATCCCTTTCCCATATGTACTTCCCGGAGATGCTTCGGATGAACCGCTTATCGTGGAGGCCAAAGTTGAGGGTTATTTGGTGCGAAATGAAGGAGCTTCACTAGAAGTAATGTTTGAACACTGTTTTGAAAATCTAAGTCCATCTATAAAATCCCGTCTAAAACAAACTCAAACGGACCTGTTAGGTTTCACAGGGGAAGTAACAAAACCCCTAGGGAAGATCGAGTTGGATGTGTCATTCAGCAGCGAGGGGTTATGTAGGAGGATAACAATGAAGTTTATTATGATCCTGGCTCTAACCCCGTACAATGTGATACTTGGAAGAAATGGCCAAATGACCCTCAAAGCCATCCCTTCAACTATTCATTCGATGATGATATTCCCTACGCCTAGAGCAATAGCAACTTTTGTAACTCGATCAGTCATCATATCAAAGTGCCGAAGGTTTGAAAAGAAACAAATGATAAATCTAGAAAAAGAGTACACATGAATGAAGGAACCAACAGAAGTAGGTCTGAAAAAGGAAGTATTGGTTAATCCTACTTTTCTGGAGCAATTGTAATTATTGGAGGAGGTTTGTAGATAGAATGTAAAGATCAGCTGGAGACATTACTAAAGAAGAACCTGGATTTCTTCGCGTGGGAGCCTGCTGACATGACCGAAGTCCCAAGGAGAATAATAGATCATGCTCTTAATACAAATCCTTCAATAGATATTGTATTTCAAAAACAGATGGTGTGAATTAAGCAGTAACAAAGGAAGTGGAAGAATGGGTTAAAGCCGGTATCATTAGATGGTTAAGTACCCGACATGCATATCCAATCCGGTCCTAGCCAAGAAGTTTGACAGATGTTGGAGAATGTGTATAGACTTCAAAAACATCAATTCTGCATGCCCAAAGGAATATTATCCCCTCCCAGACATTAACTTGAAGATTGAATCGATCATGAGGTACAAGTAAAAATGTTTCCTTGATGTTTACAAGGGGGTACCATCATGTAAAAATGGCTAAAGATGACGAGGAGAAGACAATCTTTTATACGGATCAAGGAACGTATTGATACACCAATATTCCTTTAGGTTTAAAGAATGTAAGAGCGACATATCCGAGGATGGTAGATTCAGCCTTTCAGTGACAATTGGGAAGGAACTTGAGGCTTATGTCGATGATTGATAAGGATTTAAAACGTACGCTTTTAGGGGGTCATTTAAGCCCTATTTCGACACATTTTATATTCATTACTGCTAAATTTCGTTCCTTTTTACTTTTTAGGTCTTTTAGAAGCAAAATGCCGAAATGAAGCACATTTGTTGAAACATCTAAAATGAGCCATAACAAGTACGTGCGAAATCGAAGTTAGGTTTAAGGATCGGGACTATGAGATCACGTATAGGATGACCTTGGAAGACAAAATGGATATGGCCCTTTATCCCTTTTCTCAATTTTCCAGGTAAGAGTTAGAATTTCGAGAAA
>OU343225.1:221624682-221678741 GCA_910596185.1 Chrysanthemum makinoi
AATTTCTTCTAGGTTCTTCTCAAAAGGTTCATCCCAAGACCTCCTCCACGGCTATAAAAGGACCTCTTTGGCTCACATTTCAAGGCGTGCAATCCTAGTTTTCATTTTAGCTTGTATTGTCTTTAATTTTTGTTAGTTTATTAAATGTTTCTTAAGCTTTTATTGTATTCTCAGGTTCTTGTAAACCTTTTAATATCAATAAAAATTCAAGTTTTCCTTTAATCTTGCATTTCTGTTTTAAAATAATCAATAAGCTAATTGGAATGATGGAATAAGCTCATTTCAGCTTATTATAGCTCTAGTGAGCTTACATTGCACCTCACTGTCCACTTAACTCATTTATATTCACAAAAAGTTCAGGTCAACGAAAGTCAACTGTGTGCTCATTTGATGGTTATGGTTTGATTTGATGATGGATCTGGGTTGAGTTTGATGTTATATGGGTTAGGTTAGTGGTCCTTTTGCTGGTTTGCAAGCCATTGTGGCTAGGGTTCTTGTAAGTGCAACTTTCATTTCATATCTAGCTTATAAACAGTACTTGATTATCATTCTCATTAGATCTGTTATAATACTTAAATTTCTTTATCACATTAGCTTTGTTTTTATTAATTTGAATCTGTTTTAGTTAAAGAGTAGGCTTAAGTTTATGTTTTAGCTTATATTGATTGCATTTTTTTCATAAAATTTATTTGGATTAGTGTTTCAAATGGGCTAGAGTTTGAAATACTGGATTGAGATATATTGCTTTAGGTTTGATATAGTTTGTTGGTTTCATAGCTGTGCTTGTTTTGCATCCATTTTCAACTTAAGTCAAAATTTCTTTTCAACTGATCTTGTATGCATATTACTTTAGCAAGATGGTAAAATCATTTCACATAGATGTAAAATTTGATAATCTAGCTTGATAAAGTTGCATTTCATCATATTTCATTTTAATCAGTTCTACATTTGATCTTAAATCTCACCAAAGTCAAAGTATCAAAGCACGCTTTCAAAGTCAAAACCTTGTCAAAGAGTTTTGTGCAGAACTTGCAGAAATGCGGTGCTCATTTTAAATAGTTGGGGTCTGATCTTTGGCACATTTTCAGTTTGCTAGGTGGTCTCTAAGGCCACATATCTGTTTTGGCAAGCTTTTCTGATAAGCTGGTGAATAAGCTCAAACCTGGGCGATTCCTTTGTTTCTGTCTAAATCAGTTAGCTCATAAGCTTGTTAATCTGCTTATTTAAGGTTAGGAGTAGCAGTAATTTAAGCTTATTTAGAGTGGTCATAGTATAGTTTAGCTTGTGTAGAAGATTGGTGGCTTATTGTGCTTGTTTGCTTATTTCTAAGTGCTTTTTGCTATATAAATTTACACTGCAGCTCTGATCTCTTCCACATAATCATTATATTTCTTATTTTTCATAGATTTAGATTATTATTTTAGAATTTTCCTGAGATTTTCATAATTTTTGACTACTGTTTAGTATTTTTCTCAATTAAAAATAGTTTTTAATCACTTTTAATTAGCTTTTATTACAAATAATTAAGAAAAGGTTCAAAAAAATAATTTTTCATTTTTCTCAGTTTAAGAAAAATATAAAAAGCATAAAAAGATTTTTCCATATTTTTCCCCTTTTATTTGGTATTTTTTCACAATTTAAATTAGATTAAAATAGTTTTAAATTAGTATAAAATAGAAAATTAATCTGATAAATAAAAAAAATAGTTTTGAAAAGTCTCTTATGATATTTTAGATTTTATAAAATTAGTTTCACATTTTTCCCTTTGATTTTATAATTTTAGTATTTTAATTTAGTTTAAAAGGTTAAAAATTAGTTTTAATTAAATAAAATCAGAAAAATCCTAAAAAATAGTTTTAATTATAAATTAGTTTTTACATTACATTTCTAGAGTAAAAGTCATTTTAGGCATTTTTAGGATATAATTTAGACGTAGTTGCATTTTAATTACGTTTTATTAACTACGTTTTAGTAATTCGCACTTAGGATTTCCCGTAGAATAGATTCCCTTAATTACTTTCCTCATTCCCGTAGTTTAATAAAATCACAATCAAACAAATCAAAACATCGAGCATTAAATTCCAAACCAAGAACGACATTGGCAATTCCGCGCCTCGTTGGGGAACGATTCGGGTTGACTAATCCGTACATACGATCACACACGGGATTTGATTTATTATTCTTTTTCCTAAGAGAATTTGAATCTATCTTCGTGATTATTTTTGATATCGATATTGAGGTTTTATCCATACACACACCCTTAAGCCTTCATTATCATAGAATCAGTGTCCGAGCCGTTTTAAGTTTCTTACGGTTAGTCATTCACAAGTGGCTAGCTTGTGTGAGTAAACTTGACGTGTTTTGGAAACTGTGAGAATCACAAACCAAAACAGATTCATATTTACATGCAAGTGGGTCGAATTATATATAAATTCTCTTCGTTATTTTATATAATCACAGTTCATGATTTTACGAGAGGAATGTTAACATTGCATGCAACGTTTTAAACAGATTCACATGGGTTGATATATAGGTCAATTACATTGGGTTCAAAACAAAATGAAACATGGGTCGACTAACATGGTTTCTTGTGACCAAACTAGCTCGATACGAAAATTAAATAAACGTGAATTATAGCATGCATGAGAGGGTCGAATACAGGTTCAAAACAATCAAGAAAATGGGTCGAACAGATTCTGTTGATGGTGTCTAAACATGGGTAAAATACATGTATACTCCATTCATTACTTTGTGTGATCAAAGCTTTTGATTTCATGCAACAAGTATTATTATTTATGTGATAATGGTTACTGTTTTAAGTGAACCTTATAGTCAATTACATGCATGCATTATTGGCATACCCATGACAGAAAACAAGAAAACAAAAGAAGGAAAACATGGAAACAAGTTGAGGATTACAAACCCTTGTTGCGTGTGAGTAAAGGGGAAAACAAGACCAATGAACTGAAACCCATGATCACAAGTACCTTCGAGACCTTCCTGCTTGCTTTGATCGAATGGGAGAGATGGACAAGAATCTGCTTGCTTTGATCGAATGGAGGAGATGGAACAAACTTGCCATCAGTTTTTAATGTTGGGGTTTAGGTTTGTGCGTTTTTGTGTGAACGTATGGTAAAAGAAAAAATATGGAAAGGGTTATATGGGATTCTGTTTTGACGAGTTAAAGGGAATACATGGGCCTAATCCAAGTTTAGTTGGGCTCTTATATTTTAATTGTAGTATTTGTTTTGTAGCTTATGAGATTCGGCCCAATACAGTTATATAAACGTGTGGTTTAATCTTTAGACGTAAGTGTAGATGGATCTCGTAATTAGGTTGGTTAATCATTTACAAATTGGATTGGAATTTTATTTAATGAGCATTGACATATTTTACATATTTTATAATTAGAGGGGCGAAATAGTCTTTTTACGTGTTTGAGTTTCGGGTTTACAACTCTTCCCCTCTAAAAGAAATTTTCATCCTCGAAAATTGAAATGAAAACGAATGAAAACAATGAAGACATACCAGACTACGAAAAGAAATGAGGAGAACTTGCTCGCATCGATTCCTCGGTCTCCCAGGTAGCTAGCGCTCTGGGTGATTCTTCCAAAGAATTTTCACGAGCAGAATGACCTTGTTTCTCATGACTCTATCTCGTCGATCTAAGATAGCTTCGGGTTCCTCAGACAAAGACATATTTGGCTGAATCTTATCCAAAGGATAGGACACCACATGCAATGGATGATAATTGTATTCCCGCAGAAGAGATACATGAAAGACATCATGAGCATGAGATAACTGAGGAGGTTGAGCTAAACGGTAGGAAACCTCCCCAACACTGTCCAAAATCTCGAAAGGTCTAATGAATCGAGGACTAAGCTTGACCTTGATCCCAAAATGCTTCACTCCACGAAACGGCGAAACCTTCAGAAATACACGATCACCAGCACAAAACTCTAAGTCACGCCTATGATTATCGGCATAAATCTTCTGTCGAGAACGGGCCTCTTTCAACCTTTCTTTAGCAATCGTCACCTTTTCGTTAGTAATCTCGATGATTTCCGATCCCTCAATCAAACGTTCACCCACTTCATCCCAACAAATAGGTGCCCTACACTTCCTCCCATACAAGAGCTCATACGGTGCTGCCTTGATGCTAGCGTACCAACTATTGTTGTAGGCAAACTACACCAAGCACAAATACTCATCCCAGTTTCCGGTCCACTCCAATGCACATGCCCTCAACATGTCCACTAAATTCTGAATGGTCCTCTCCGTCTGTCCATCTGTCTGTGGATGAAAGGCGGTGCTAAATTTAAGATGCGTACCCCAAGCTTTCTGCAGACTTTTCCAAAAACGAGACATGAATGGCGGATCTCTATCTGAAATAATAGTGGTCGAAGTACCATGAAGTCTAACAATCTCTTACTGAAAAATCTCTGCCAACCTAGCGATACGAAAGTCCTTTTGGATAGGTAAGAAATGAGCAAATTTGGTTAGTCGATCAACAACCACCTAAATCGCATCATGTCTTTTTCGAGTAGGAGGTAACCCCGTAACAAAATCCATGGAGATTTCTTCCCACTTCCAGGTAGGAATATCTAACGGCTGCAACAAACCACTCGCCCCCCGATGCTTAATCTTAACTTGCTAACAGGTCATACACTTGGTGAAAAAAGAAGCCACATCTTGCTTCATAACATTCCACCAAAAATGCTGCTTAAGATCCCGGTACATCTTGGTAGAACTAGGATGAATAGTGAAAGGGGAACTAAGAGCCTCAGACAAAACAGCTTCACGCAAAGCAGGATCATTTGGAAGACAAAGACAACCCTCATACCATACCACACCAAAACCATCCACACTAAACTTCGTCTGCTTACCCTCTTCGATATTCTAAACCACAGACCAAAGCTCACCATCATCCTTTTGGGATTCCTTGATCCGTAGTATAAGGTTAGACTCTACCTTCATAATATTCCAATAACCGTCATAACCACGAATACAAAACTTCATGTCCAACAGCTCTAAATCATGCAGAACCCTGGGCTCCATCTCCAAACTAGCAATCATACCCGACTTTCGGCTAAGCGCATCAGCAACCACATTCGCCTTTCCCGGATGATATTGGATGTTCGAGTCATAATCTTTAAGGAGTTCCAACCACCTTCTTTGTCTCATATTAAGCTCCTTCTGAGTGAAGATATACTTTAAACTTTTATGGTCGGTAAAGATATCACACGGTTCGCCATACAAATAATGCCTCCAAATCATTAAGGCAAAAACAACCGCAGCCAAATCTAGATCATGCGTAGGATAATTCTCCTCATACGACTTCAATTTCATTGAAGCATAAGCAATCCCCTTAGGTTTCTACTTGTTCATTTGTTCTCTAGGAATTTCATTATAATCAACAATTTTCCTAGATATAGGTGATCCAACTCTTGGTTTCACAAACTTAGTTTGTTTTGAATCAGCAGATTTAATGTTTTCTTCCTTTTAGATTGTGTTGAATCAGTCTTATCTTCCTCACTTTCTGACACCCAATCTTCAATGATTGGTGCATCAGATGACCTCTCATCAACTACCTTAGGTGACTTAGACTCACTGTTTTCACCTACAGGTTTGTTAAAACTAAACTCACTACTGAATGACAACTCAGTTCCAGGTGGTGCAAAAGCACTTTTCATGGGAGGTGCCACTTCACCCTTTTTTCATTAATTGACATTCAATTGACTTATGCACTAATGCAGAATCATATTTTTGTTTCTCAACACTAACTACATGTTTCTCTTTGTCATCTAGGGCTTCTAGTTTTACTTTTTCAGCTTCTTCAAGTTTGTACTTAAGTACATTGATTTCTCTATCTCTAATTTCAACTTCACCACCTAGAATGTTAATCTTATCAACATATTCAAACTCACACTTTTTACTAAACTCAAGTTTTTCTTCTACATTATTAAGTCCAACTCTATAACCTAAGTTATCCATTTCAAGACGTTCAACTTCTTTTCTAAGACTCTCATTCACAGCTTTAAGAGGTTTTAAAGTATCCTGACAAGATTTAAAAGAACAACCAAAACTATTTGAACTATTGAATACCTCAGAATCAAAACCAGATGATGATGAAGCATATGCCATGAGATCAAAGTTTTGAACTTCGGAAGCTTTACTTTCAAGAAAAGCAGCATTAGGTCCTTCCTCAATCTGGTCACTCCAGTCATAGTCACCAATTCCGTCTTGAGCCACCAATGCTGAAGAAGGCTTTGGTTCATCAGTTGCCTTCTTGAAATTGTCACCATTCCTCTTTGGAGCTCTACACTCCCTTGCAAAGTGCCCCTTCCTTTTACAGTTGTAGCACTCCATCTTGCTCTTATCAAACCCAACTTTGTTTTGACCACTGTACTTGATCTCTCTATCCGTTCTCCTCATAAATCTCCTAGCCTTCAAGGTGAGCATAGCCATCTCCCACTTAGGTTCAATTTATTCAAGATCATCGTAGATCAATTTGGTCTAAATCCTGGTTCAACACTGAAGCATTGTTTGTGATTTCAGCTGGAAAAGCACAGATAGCACCATCACTAACGTTATCACTAGCAGTGGAAACATTAGAGTTAGCAGTGGAAACTTCATAAGTAGCAGTGGTAGTTTCCTGAGAACTCCTATTTTTGGTAGAAGCAAAAGCCAAGTTCTAAGTAGTAGAGGATGAACTAGCTATATTCTTCTTAGACTCATATACCTTTAAGTTGTTACAGAGATCATCCAAGGTCAGTTTGTCAAAATCATCTTTGTTTCTCCAAACAACTGTGTGCATTGCCCATTCAGGTGCCAAGCTTCGAACAAACTTGAGGTTGATGTCTTCTTGAGGAACTTTATAATCAAGTAATTTCATGATGATGAGCTTCAAGTCTCTGTAAATTCCATCAAGACTTTCTCCACTGTAGCGAGAAGTTTTCAAATTGATGCTTAAGCATGTTCTTCCTTGATTTTCTGGTAGCATTATTACCATCGAATCTTTGTTCAATAGCATCCATCAACTCCTTGGCAGTCTCGTATCCGTGAAAATCCAATGAATACTCATTGGGTATTCCCATACTGAGAATACTGTAAGCCTTGATCTCCAGCTTCCTTTGAGCTTTATCAGTTTCAACCACAATGGTGATTGCTTTACCATCTGCACCAATCTTTGGTAGAGTATCACCCTTTACAATGACATCCCACATATTGTAGTCAATCATGCGAATGTATTGCATCATCCTCATTTTCCATATCTCATACTCTCCCTGCTTAAGCATAGGTACTTTAGAGGCAGTAAGCATGTGAGTTTCGTCACTCATCTTGAATGATTGAATAGGAACATGTCTAAATCAAACACAACTTCTTCTTGATTACAACTTCTAGATCACAAGATCTGATACCACTTATTGATCCCAGTTGAGCAAACGATCTAGTATAGAAGTTGACTTAACGATCACAATATATTAAACACTATGCGGTATCTAGTGCTTAACCTTAAGAAGAAAAATAATAATAGAACAGTAATTAAAACTAAAAACCTCAATATATTTATTAATATACGAATACTCTTGACAGTATTAGGGTTTTACAATCTTGAAGTGATCAACTTTAGATATCACCAAAACGTATATCTAAATCTAACCTAGGACCTCCTTTTATAGGCTAAGGAGTCCTTTACAATATACAATACGTAATCTACAAGATAAAGATCTTTTCTATATTTATCTAATACAAAACTTTCTACTCAAGACATTCTAGAATAATACAAACACTTAAAGCGACATAATAATACTAGTAAAGTAAATAACATTAGCAAGGTAATTCTACCAAGATTCTTTGTCTTGAGCAAAGGGTAACTTTCCTTCTTGCCGTGGTAACTATTACACTAGTAGTGGTTCCACACTTAGTGTAATTCTTCTAGCAGAACCAAAAACCCAACATTTTCTTTGCCAAGTGCTTCTCTAACTTCTTGATCATCTTGGCTTGCTCTTCGCTCTTCCCCAACATGTCATGCCCCTCCCTCTCAGCAACAACAAGTTTCTCCGTCAAATTCGCTTCTCGGCCGGCACATGCTAAATTGCCTTATTGAAAATCCTTGTGCACCCTGGACAAATTGTCATATATGCGAAAATTGCTTTGGAGATATTCCTATGCCTTGGCTAACCAGCTGAACAGAGTTTGAAAGGATGAACGAGCTTTGTAAAGTTCCTCATAATTTTAGCTTATATTCTCATATCGCTACAAGACATCCGCATGCTCTAAAGCATTGAGACCTAATTCAAACCACGCCCGCTCCAGTGCTTGATTATCTAAGAGGTCTTCTTGCTCATAATAAACCTGGCGGGGAGCAAGGTGTACTATCATGTCCCGACAGAGCTCCACATCATTTAAACGCATCCATAATCAAACTCTAGGCTTGGATGAAGGGTTCACCAGAAGCATCACGCCCTAAGAGTCACCAGAGATAACAAAAACTTAGCCATAAACCATGGTAAAATTAAAAGCCATTAGAAAAGGAGCATACCGCCGGTGTTTGCAGGATAACTCCCAGCAAAGATTTGTCTAACAGAACCTCTAGAGGTTAAAGCAAGATGATGGCCTGAAATTGATGAAAGTAAAATAAGTAAAAAATATAGGGGGGGAGGAAGAAGCCAATAAGAAAGATCGTGAAGCTATGATAACATCAAATAGTGTATACATTTCTATTGTTCCCTATTCACTATCGTAAAATAGTTTAAGTATTTAAAAACAAGTTAATAGTGAATCTATGACTGATAAGATGTAAGTAAAACACACTGAATAATTTTCAACATAATATTCTTTAATAGAAATGAATCAAACAAGAATACATTACTCCGTACTTACGAAAATAGTACTTGGGTGAAATGACAAGGTCACGTAAACCCAAACGAAGTCCCACAACTACACGCACTCCAATCGAGCTATCTCAGTGGATTGTTGTATTTGGAGGAGTGAAAGATGGCTTCAAGGTGGTGTGTGTTTTACAATTCACAAGCTTGAATCTTTCACTCCATCTCAAGTATGAGTTTTAACTCTTTCCTAAATGACAACTGACAATTTACGAAGACACAATACTGATGTATTTTGTCTCTGCTTACAAAGAGTATATTAAGTAAGAGAAGGCCGCTTTCCAAAGCTCGATGACACCGAGCCTCGATAGTTTTCCATTCGAGGGAAAGTTGACTTTGGTTGATAAGGACTTCGTCTTATCTGTTTCAAACTTATCTCGCCTTATCCCGCTCATTCTTTAGTCTTCATATCCTTCAGTCTTCTACTTCGTTTGTCTTCGTAAGTAGTTGGAGAGAGTTTAGGGATTCAGTGAGTTATTTTCATCACTCACTGAATCCACCATCTTCTTCTTGACTCGTTCTTCACCCCTTAAGTTCCTGCTTATTGAGTGGAGAGATCTCTTCGCCATTACAATGAGTATCTGAAGATGGCTCACTGAGACTATGCACTCAAGTGACCTGTTAGTGTTTAAGTCTAAACACTCGGGATATTTTCTATTCAAATCCTAGATTAATGAGTTTGGGTATTTCTCAACCCACAGCCTCCTATTTGGATATACAAATAGCCTATGTGTTTGATCACAAAGTGAGCAAATGGCTTCTTCTTACACTGAATGTACTAATGAATACAATAAGGAACACCGAGTATTTTAACAAAACATACATCTTTTATTGATCACATTACATGGTTCCTGTCACTAGTACAAAAGGATAAAGCAAAATGATGTCAGTCTAGATGGATTCCCAGTGCTTCAAGCTTGACTTTCTTAGTGATGAGTGTTTCCCTGTCAGGATGCTCTCTTATCTTGGCGTTTAAGTCAGCACAGAACTTGACATTTATAGGAGTCTGAATTTAAGAGGCCACTGGTATGTAGCTCAGCATTGTAGCCACTCCTGCCTGATCAATGTCACTCCACCTTTGGAATGCAGGGTTTCCATAGACATTCATGAAAAATAGCCCTCTTTCAGGCTTTTCTATCACAATACAGTTGACAAATTTCACACCTTCAGGGAGCTCCCTGTTGCATTCAAGTCTAGGCACTTTGATCTCAGGCTGGAACTAAACTCTCTTTCTTGCCCTGTGATGACCGACGTTGAGA
Source organism: Chrysanthemum makinoi (assembly GCA_910596185.1). Lineage (NCBI taxonomy): Eukaryota > Viridiplantae > Streptophyta > Magnoliopsida > Asterales > Asteraceae > Chrysanthemum > Chrysanthemum makinoi. Next base: position 221,634,833 of record OU343225.1, read on the forward strand.
TCCATGTGGTGCTTAAGCAGGCTGAATCCCCGGTTGTGCCGGTGCATCCCTTAGTCTTTCATACCTTTTCCGAGCATTTTCATCGCTCTCCTTAACCATCGCATTCTCGCTTTTCAATTATTGGACCAAGCTCATCGAGTTCAGTGATCCCAAAGTCAGTGAATTTTAGGATCATGAACCTCGAAGTGTCTTTTATCATCCTCGTAAACATTCATTGCCGTGGGTTTGGACTTGGGGATGATTATGACGCCGATGATTTTATCGGCATCCTTCGCTTGTCATTCAAGTTGTAGTGGTCAATTCTTCCTTGCCTGATGGCTGCAGCTTTTGTTATTTTCTTCCGTACCTTTTTATTTCAGCCCATCTTAGCGCACAGCATCCGTGAACTTTGTCGTAGGACCCTTTTGAAGCTTCTTTGGATCAATTCCCATCTCTCAGCCTTCCTCAAAGGCTTGTACAGTGCTTTTGCTTTTCTCCTCTCTTCCTCGCTTTCTTTTTCCCTTCTTCCTTTGCAAGATAGGCACTTAGTCGTTGTGTGTGAGCATGTACCTCTGTTGTTGATCATGTAGGGATCTTCTCGCTCGTGGAGTTTGCATTTTGCCTTTTCCTTTATCCTGGCCTGAGGAAGATGATGCTACCACGGGAGGTGTTGTTGTAGTCACTGTCATTGTTGTTGTTATTGAAGATGTTGGTGGCACTGATGAAATTGGTATAGCAGGGACTAGTTGAGCTGGCTCCCCCTCTGTGTGAGAGGAAGTCTCTTCAAAGGGTCTTCCCCTCAACTGTCGCAACATGAGTGAGAGCAAGAGTTGCTTCACCTGGGAGTTTCAGTGGCTTGACCCTTGAAGTCTTGATAAATTTCAGAGCATAACCTTGATGTCGTAGTATCCTCGCTAAAGATGGTGACATGTTTCCTGATTAGCCCGATGATTCCAAAGCAGTCATTTGTGGCCTAAGATTCCAAGCCATTGATGATGATGCCTTAGCCAGAGTGGTCACCTGGGCATCTAAGGAACCCAGTGTTGCCTAAAGAGACTGAACCGAAGACTGAAGACCCGGAACATTGGCAGACTTTAGCATGTTGATTAGTTCGTTAGGTCTCGAGGAATTCTTCATGTAGTTAGTAGCCTCCAAAGCACTTTTGAGTTGAGTGATGGGTCTTCTTTGACCGAGTCCCTGATTTCATCAATCTTTGTCCCACAACTCTGAAGATGCTTTAGAATTTTGACCAAGTTGTCATATAGTCGATGAAGATGTTGATACATAAGATCCATGTGTTCATCAGTGTTAGCATTGAAAGTGAGCACATCGGACTTTAGATCAGCATAGCTTGCAGCAGCTTCTGTGTGTTGATCCCACAATGTTTCAGTGACCCCATAATATAGCTTCCTTGAAACTTTTGTGATCCATCAACCACCGTTTTCAGTACGGAAGAACATTGTCAAACTTCTTGAATTCATCAGAGGATGAAGAGTCTGAGGAAGTAGAGGAGTTATCGTCAGCTTGAAAAGGTGATTCCTCAGGATTTGTTGGATCAGGCTGAGATTCTTGTTCATGGGGTTGAATCTCAGCGTCCATGTCTTCCCCTGCTGAAAGAACTTCATCGTCACTATCAGCAAGTTCATCATCAGAAAATAGTATATCAGCAAATTGACAACAAGGTGGTGGTGATGGGTTCCGTATCGGCCGGGTGGTATTAATCCCTCAAAGTCTTTGTCCCCTTTGACCCCTCAGACACCGATGGGTTTTTTCCTCTCGTCTCCGAGTCGATTGGTGGTGGGTCCCGACGGCGTTATTTTTCCTCTCGAAGTCTTTTCTCCCCTGTGACCCCGGAGATACCGTGGGTGTTTCCCGCCTTGTCGGAGTCAGTGGCTGTTAGATCCGTATCGGCGGGTTGTTCGCCTCTTGATTCTTTGGGATCATTGGTTGGCCCTCAGACAAAGGCTATGATTTGCTAATTTCATCCTTTTGGCTAGGCGCGCCCCTACTAGCGGGTTGTATGTTTCCTCTAGATCTTGGGGAGTAGTAGTTGGGACCAAGGGCACTGATTGTGATTTATCAGTCTCCTTCGTTGTCACCGGGGTGGATGTTGCTTGGTCTCCAGTGGGTGGCATATCAGTCTTGGGCTTCTTTTGCCTTTTGGGTGTGTCCTCAAGCCTCGAGCCCCGAGACTGGGTTTGGTTTTAGTCTTAGTCCGAGACTTCCCTTTCTTTTTAGGAGGGGTTAGGAGACATGAGTCCCTCGGTTGTTTACAACAACCATATGGGCCCTCAATTCAATATTAGTGACAAGGGATGGGTCCTTTTGAAAATTATATTGACTCAGGATGCCAGGTAAAGCACAATATTTTTGTTCCTGAGGATAATTGCAACCCAATAACACTTGTAAAGCACATGAGACAAACCTAGTACAAACGTATTTTGCCCTAGTTTTGCTCAGTAGCTTGGTTACGAGATCACTGTAAATAATCTCCCCTATGTCGACAGTGACCCCATTCATCAAGTAGTATGCCACCATCAACTGAATAGAATTAACTTGTTCAGTGGATGAGTGGTACCCGCTGAGAACCTGAATCACAAAAGTGAACAGGATCCTCCAAGCCACAGCAAGTGAACTCTTGGTGAATGGGGTCTTGTCCAAAAATTTTGGATCCATAATGATTTGTTTTATCCCATCCTTCACTGTGGAGGGTTCAGGATGGGAAACATAGACTTCATTATTGTAGTCTAACCCTGTTGAAGTACACAACATTTTATAGTCCAGGGTGACTGACTGTTCCCCATTAAAAAGACTGAATTTAATGAGATACTCCCTGAGAGGTCATAGGTCAGTCTCATTTGTTGAGGGTGTCGGGTCATAGGCCATGGTTGTTGCCCAAAACTCCCTGAGGAGGTTTTGGTACATTATAGAGGGACACTGAACAAAGGCCATTTTCAGTGGGCAGTTGAATAAAAATTTCCTTACGTCCTTATAGGCTGGGACATTTTGTGGGTATTCAAAATTACTGAGATCCACTACCCACTGTGGTGCAAACTGAAGAGATTGTGTTCTTGCCATTTCCATTAAAAGGTTTTAGGGTTTTGAAAAAAAATATCTTGACAAGAACAATCAAAGAGTTTTAAATCCCTCAAGTTTGTGATGAAAAACTTTGGTAAATGTTTACAAAGATTTTTTAGAAAAAGGTTTGAAGAACACAAAGATTTCTGGGTTTGAAAGAGTATTTTGACAGCGTTTTGTTGCAGAAATACTTTGTGTGTGTTTTTATGATTTTGTGAGGGGTATTTATAGAGTGATGAGAGGGGTAGTTTATGCACAAATGTGGATTTGTAAAGTTAGTTTTTGAAAACGTTTCGAATTTCCACATTTAATGTCACCACTCCACTACCCACGTGTAAAATCCTTTTCATGAAACGAGTAAAGGTTGCACAGAAAAGTGCATTTTGCAACAATAAAATATCAATAAGATATTTAATGTGAGAGGGGGCATTTGATGCCAAGTGGGATTGGGTAAGTTTGAGGGACCCCTGACAGTAAGATAGAGAGACATATATTCCTATATTTAATTGGTATGTTTACCAACCTAGGACATTTAAGTAACTAATACTTTGTGCATTTAGTTACTCATTCAATGCTCAACATCAAGAGTCAGGGTCCCTGAATGAATCTTACTCATTCAGTGAAGGGTTATTTTTGAGGTTTTGTTCAGGGAGGATGAACCATTTTAGGGTAAACTTACTGAGATTGGGATTGGTTTTCAGGTTGCTAATTTTCAATGTCTAGCATTCCCAATTCAGCTTTCAGTCTCTTGAAGGTAGGTTTATCCGATGGTTTGGTGAAGATATTAGTAAGTTGATATTCAGTAGGGATGAAATGAAGCTCTATGTCTCCTTTCATTATGTGGTCCCTGATGAAATGATATCTGATATCAATGTATTTGGTTCTTTAGTGAAGGACAGGGTTTTGGAGATAGCAATGGCACTAATGTTGTCACAGAAGATGGGTACCATTTTGTAGTGGATGTCATAGTCACTGAGTTGACTTTTCATCCATAATACATTGGCACAGCAACCTGCAGCAGCAAGATACTCAGCTTCGGCTGAAGAAATAGCCACTGATTGTTGCTTTTTAGCATTCTAACAGACCAGTTTTTCTACAAGAAATTGACAGGACCTTGAGGTACTTTTTCCGTCCATGTTGCAGCCAGCATAACCAGAATTAGAATATCCTTTAAGGTCAAACCCTGAGCACTTTTTATAGTAGAGTCCAAGGCTTGGAGTTCCCTTCAGGTATCTTAGTATTCTTTTGGCTGCAGTGAGATGTGATTCTTTGGGATTGGACTGATATCTTGCTATTAGACAGACTGAGAATTGTATGTCTGGTGCTGGCGATGAGATACATCAATGAGCCAACAATCCCTCTGAAATGGGTTTGATTTACTGATTTGCCAGTGAGATCAGGTCCAAGGTTGTTAGGAGGGACCATTGGTGTCTTCACTGAGGCACAGTCAGATATCTCGTATTTCTTCAAGAGATTTTCGGTGTATTTCTCTTGATTGATGGAGATTCCTTTATCAGTTTTCCTGATTTGTAGTCCAAGGAAGTATGTGAGTTCACCCATCATGCTTATTTCAAACTTCTTTGTCATCAGTTTTTTAAACTGTTTGCAAAGAGTGTAGTTTGTTGAGCCAAAGATGATGTCATCAACATATACTTGGACCAGTATCACATCTTTTTTTGTCCTGTAGATAAACAATGTGTTGTCTATCTTTCCTCTGACAAACTTGTTTTGAATAAGGAAGACTGAGAGAGTTTCATACCATGCCCTAGGAGCTTGCTTTAGTCCATAAAGGGCTTTATCAAGCTTGCAGACATAGTCAGGAAATTCACTACTCTCAAAGCCTTGAGGTTGCTGAACATACACATATTCCTTGAGTTCACCATTCAAGAATGCACTTTTTACATCCATTTGGTAAACTTTGAAGTTCATGTAGGTAGCATATGCAAGGAAGATCATGATGGCTTCCATTATTGCAACAGGAGCAATTGTATCATCATAGTCAATGCCTTCTTGTTGGCTGTAACCTTTGGCTACAAGTTTGGCTTTGTTTTTAATGACAGTGCCATTTTCATCAGTCTTGTTTCTGAAAACCCACTTCATTCCTATGACAAGGACATCATGAGGACATTTGATCAAGGTCATGACCTTGTTTTTATCAAACTGTTGAAGTTCTTCTTGCATGGCCTGAACCCAGATTGGGTGTGTTAGAGCCTCAGTGACACTTTTGGGTTCTATTTCTGATAGGTAATCAGCATATAGACATTCATTTGCTGAAGCTGCATTAGTTTTGACCATGCTTCTTGTAAGCATGCCCTTAGTGGGTTCACCAATGATGTTTACAAGCTCAATGTCCTGAGATTTTGTCTACTTACTTTGTGGTCTATGATCTGAGCTTGAAGAGGTCACTGGAAACTCAGGAGTGAGTTTAGGTGCAGGAGCCACAAAATCATTAAGATCATCTGTTGAGATGTCTAGTTCAGGTTGGGGTTCATGAATTACAGGTTCCTGAACATTTGGTTCAGTGTTACCTATCCCAGCGAGGACTGATTGATTATCAACGAATTCACTGATAGTTGGTTGGGGCAGGTTATGAGGTAGGACATAATATGAGATGTCAACATCAGCTTGGTATGAGGAATTGATTTCACTGACATACTCATCTGGAGGATATCTTGATGAGTTATCAATTCCTATTTCCTCCACTGAGGTGTTGGTGAACCTGATGCTTTCTGAACTCTCATCAAAGGTGACATGAAAGGTTTCCTCAACTTGTTGTCGACTTGTGTTAAATACCCTGAAGGCTTTGGAGATCACTGAGTAACCTAGAAAGTATCCAACATCATCTTTAGCATCAAAACTTGCCTAGATGATCCTTGTGGTTATGAATAAACATAAGACATCCAAAAACATGAAAGTAGCTGATATCAGGAAGTCTACCTTTGAAAATCTCATATGGTGTTTTGTTATGTCTTTTGACAATGATTGACCTGTTTTGAGTGTAACAGTTGTTTTTAGACTTCATCGTAAATATTTTGATAGAGCTGAGCCATTTAACATAGTTCTAGCAGCCTCAATGAGAGTTGTGTTTTTCCTTTCAGCTACCCCATTTTGTTCAGGGGTGTAAGGAGATGAAAATTTTGAGAGATTCCTTTTCATCACGAAATTCTCAAGCTCTTCATTTCTGAACTCAATACCATTGTCAGTTTTGATTTGTTTAACAGTAATGTCATTCTGGTTTTCAATGTTCCTGATGAATGACACTATAGTGTCAGCTGCCTGACTCTTTTTGGAAAGAAAGTATACCCATGTGTATCTTGAAAACTCATCAACAATGACAAGTGTATACTTCTCATGCTGGATTGATCTAGGAGTAGAGCTGGAAATTTCCGACACGGACCTGTTAACACAACACGACACAACCTGCTCTTAATAGGTTTTGTGTTCGACCTTAACAGGTTTCGTGTCTTAACAGGTCCGGACCTGTTAAGACACGTTAAGAGACCTGTTAAGAGGTTCTATAAATATATATATATATCTTCACACCAAACACCACTTTTACCATTTCCATCAAACCAAAACTTAACTCTCTCTCCTCCCTCTTTGAACGGCTACTGACACTCACCACATCTCCCTCATCTAAGATTTTATAAATTTTCATTTTTTTTCGCATGTGTAGCTGTCGCCATTTATCGTCGTTAATTTGCTGCCGTTTATCCGACCACCACCACGCTCCTTGGCCCACCACCACAATCACGAGCTGACTGCTATTCGGTAAGTTTTGAAAGGTTTCTATTCATCTTTATTAAGTTTTGAAAGTTTTCTTTGTTATTTTACTAGATCTATATAGTTTGGTAACTTTTGTGTCTTTTTCTAACATAGATTTGTGTTAATGAATTTGTTTTGAGGTTGTATTTAACAAGATTTGAAACTTTATTTTATGGATCTATATTGTTTTTACAGATATGAGTTCCTAATCTTTCAATGCGCCGCCGTCCTTGCGGATTTTTTTTGCTGCAGCTGCCCTACGCTTTCTTTCCTCCACCAGAAACTTTTACTTTTGTAGGAATATATGGTTTCTTTCTAATATTTGTTATACAATTTTAGTGTAAAGCTTATTTTTTATTCTAATGTGTAAATATTTTTAAGTATAATTTAGCTTGTAAATTTTTTGTTACATAAGACTAATGCTATAAATTTTGTATTTTTGTTAACAGGTCCCTTAACAGGTTCGTGTCGTGTAACCTGTTAATGTTCGTGTCGTGTTCGTGTTCGAAAAAAATGACACGATTTGTTATCGTGTCGTGTTCGTGTTCGACCTTAACAGGTTCGTGTTCGTGTCGTGTCGTATGGATCTGTTATGCCAGCTCTATCTAGGAGTGACTGGTCCAAAGTGATCCATATACAGGAGGTGAAGGCAGCTTTTGATTGAGTAATTTTTTTTTGTTTTGAAAGATGTTCTTTGGTGTTTGCCTTTTTCACAGGCTGAGCATGGTTTATATTTTGCAAAAACCAGTGATGGTAAGCCAAGGACCTTATTTTGTTTTGCCAAGTTGTTGAAATTTTTAAAATTTAAGTGTGAGAGTCTCTTGTGCCACAGCCATTTGATAGTTCAGTGGTTTTGGCAAAGAGACAAGTTCCATTTTGAGAGAGTGTTGACATGTCTAAGACATAAACATTATCTCTTCTAGGAGCTATCAACATAACTTCTTTGTTGGCATTGAAAATGGTGCCTTGTTTGTCACTGAATTGAACAATGTACTTTGCATCACAGAGTTGACTGACACTGATGAGATTGTATTTGAGACCGTTGACATAAGCTCTTCTAGAGAAAACTATTCCATTGCAGTATACTGAACCATAACCTTCAGTAGTACATGATGAGTTATCACCAAATACTACCTTGGGTCCTGGTTCCTTTACATATTTGTGCAGATACTCCTTAACACCACTCATGCTTCTTGAGCATCCACTATCTAGATGCCAAATAGGCTCCCTGGTGTGTCTCTGCACAAATAGTAAACTGGATTAGTTTCTCTTGCTGACCTACATACTAGTGGGCTTGGGCCTAAAGGTCTGTTTGAATTTGGCAATTGACTCATGGTCAGTGGTTGAGTGCATTGTACTACCACAAGTTTTGCATTTGGAGACTGAGGATGACTCAGTGATTCTGGGTTGCTTGGAACTTCTCCTTGCTTGGATGACACTGTCATGCTGGGATGTCTCATGAGCTGGATTTCCGCAAATCTCATAGCATGTGTTCATGAGACAATCATCAGGATGATGATCATTAAAGCCACTGTGTGGGCAAGGAAGAAAGGGTTTTGCTCTAGACTTTTGAGCAGATTTGGAGGTTGAAGCATACTGATGACCAACTTTGGTATAGTTTGCTTTACTGAGAGAACTTACATATTATAAGTGATCAGAAGTTCTGTGATCATCCTTTTTGCAGATCATAAAAAAAAGGATTCTATAACAGTTGTTAGTGGTATGACTGGTATAGTGGCATAGATCACATTCTACTTGGTTTTGGTGGTGGCTTTTGAGTTTGAGGAACTAGAGGAGGCTGACTTTGTTTCCTTGGTTGATTCAGGAACTCTTTCGATGGATTCCATCTTATAAGTTAGCTTTCTCACAAGTTCAGTCAGCTGCTGAATTTGGTCAGCTTCAGTGGGGACAAAGGATGTGGAAGTCTCAGTGGGGGTAGATTCTTGTTGAATTGGTTTTGATGGTCTTTTTAGGATGGTTCTACCAAGTCCAGACCTTTCTTTTGGTGAGTGTGGATTGAATTGTAATGGAGTAAGCTTAGAGCTAGGAGCAGCACCCTGAAGAGGTTCTAGGGGTGGAAGTGGTGCTTGAGATTCTGCTTCAGACTCGGAGATGTGTTCAGTACTACTGGGCACATCAAGGAGTCCAAGCATGCTCTTTAGAGCTTGAATTTCAGGCTCTAGAATTCTTCTAGAATCGAAATTAGGAAGCTTACTATCAGGATTAACCCGTTCAATCCAATCACTGGGCTTGGGAATAGTCAACACATTGGTAAAAATGCCACCAGACACAAATGGTTTGGGAGACTGGTATTTGTTGTGAGATTCAGAGAGATGATCTTCACCTGTGACTCTCTTTTTGCTACTGGGGGCTCCCACAGCATCAAAGACTCTTGGATTCTTAGCCGTCCAACTAGCAATGATTTCCTTTTCTTTCTTAAGTTCATCTTGAAGAGCCAGATTTCTTTTAACTAATTCAGTGTTTTGAATTTGCAAAGTGATAGCCTCAAGATTATTTTGTTTTAAAAGAAGCAGTTCATCCCTACACTTGTTTAGTTCAAAACTTAGCCTGTTACATTTTGAAAAAAGATTTAATCGTTGCTCTTCTACAAACTTAAGGTCAACATTGATATAGTTCATATAAGACTGCCAATCTGAGTCATCATCCATAGAAAGTAAAATATTTACCTTCTTCATTGTGATGTTGACCCACTCTCCATTCCTAGCATGATTTTTCCAAACAGCTAGCTTGTCCTCTTCTGAGAGGGCCATCAGTGCACTGGCATGCACCATTTCATCATCAGATGAGACTGGCTCTTCATCCCAGTCAAAGGTTTCAGCAACAAGGCCTTTGTTTTTACCCTGCACAAATTGAACACTTTTTGTTGTTTCTGAGGGACTGTCCTCAAGCAATGCAAGCTTAGCTTTGACTTTCCTATACTTAGCTTCAAAATCAACAGTTTTGTTATGATCATATTTGTTTTGAAAACTTTGATGAGACTGATAGATTTTTGGTTGAAATTTGCTAAATCCTGAGGACTGATTTGACCCTGATGGTTTATACGAGGGTTCAGAAATTGTTTTTGAAAAACAGTCTTTTGCAAAATGACCTCTTTTGTGACACTTAAAGCATTCAGTGTCCTCATTTGCTTTAGCATTTGAAAAACCTTTGTTTCTTTTTATAAACCTCCGAGAGTTAGCAAGGAGTGCCCTTTCCTGAAATTCAACGTTCAGGTCATTTAGGTACTCCTCACTTGATCTCTCATCATCTGAATTTTCTTTGAAATCTTGAACCACATTGTTAGAATAGAAAGTAGTTGATATTGGTGTTGAAGTGGTGGTCAGGGACTTCTTGACTTCCTGAGACTTTTTTAAGTCAGGGTATCGTCTGTTGATGAGGTTTTCCTCATAGAAAAATTTCCCATAAATTTCAGGAAGTTAAAGATTCTGGATATGATTAGCATTCTTTAGTCCCTGAGAGAAATTCAGCCACTTCTAAGGGAGACTATTGACAAAACCAACATTGATTTCATGTTTGGAGAACTTAACACCATCATTTGACAGTTCATTTAAAAGAGTTTTGTACCGGGTGTAAGTTTGAGACAGAGTTTCTGAGTCCTTAGCCCTGAAGGTGTTATACTCAAGTTTCAGGGCCATTATCCTCTTTTCCTTGGTATCAGATGGGCCTTCATGACTATGAACAAGGTCATCGCATGTTTATTTAGCTGTACTACAGCTTATAACTGACTCCATAATATCATCAGGAAGACATGATATGATGATACTTTTGAGTCTTTGGTCCTGGTTAACCACTCTCCTCTCATCCTGAGTCCACTGAGCTTCAGGTTTAGGCAAACCTTCAGCATTCTTTGGGATAAATGGACCTTCATTTATACACTTGATATAATAAGGTTCCATCTCAATCAAATAGCAAAGCATACGCTTTTTCCATTTGTTGAATTTTCCAACTTCAAGTCTAGGGAACACCTTGAATAAGCTCCACCATTTTTATCGACTAGTTGGGGTACATCAATTTCAGCCATAAGGATCCTGATTTAAAAAAGTTTTAGAGCGGCTTAAAAAGGTTTTATAATCAGCCTTGCTCTGATACCACTTGTTGTTCCCTATTCACTATCATAAAACAGTTTAAGTATTTTAAAACAAGTTAATAGTAAATCTATGACTGATAAGATGTAAATAAAACACACTAAATAATTTTCAACATAATATTCTTTATTAGAAATGAATCAAACAAGAATACATTACCCAAGTACTTGCAGAATAGTACCTGGGATTGAAATGACAAAGGTTGGTAACTCCTCACGAAGCTCAAGCTGAGTCTGAGCACAACTACAAGTACCCACTGAGCTATCTCAGGGATTAAGTTGTATTTCGAGGAGTGAAAGCTGGCTTGCGTATGTGTGTTTTTACAATTCACAAGCTTGAATCTTTCACTCCATCTCTTATGCTATTTATACAAGTATGAGTTTTAACTCTTTCCTAAGTGACAAATCGATAATTCTGAAGACAAAATCTTGATGTATTTTGTCTCTGTTCTAAAGACTATATTAATTAAGAGACAAGGCTGCTTTCCAAAGCTCAGTGATGACACTGAGCCTGATAGATTGCCATTCAGGGAAAGTTGACTTTGGTTGATAAGGACTTCGTCTTATCTATTTCAAACTTATCCCGCCTTAACCTGCTCATTCTTCAGTCTTCATATCCTTCAGTCTTCTACTTCAGTTTGTCTTCAGTGTAAGTAGTTGGAGAGGGGTTTTAGGGATTCAATGAGTTATTGTCATCACTCACTGAATCCACCATCTTCTTCTTGACTCAATCTTCACCCTTTAAGTTCCGCCTTACTGAGTGAAGAGACTTCTTCTTCGCCTCATACTGAGTATCCTGAAAATGGCTCACTGAGAGACTATGCACTCAGTGACCTGTTAGTGTTTAACGGTCTAAACACTTAGGATATTTTCTATTCAAATCCCAGATTAAGGGGTTTGGGTATTTACTGAACCCAACAATTTCTTTATCAAAATCCCTTATATTATGCTCATATTTCTTATACTTATATAAGAATTTGTATTTAATTGATTCCTATTTTATTTAATAGGATTGATCTGAGCATTGGAGCAAGAAGATCCGGAATTGAGAATCTACTTGTTGGAATACGAGAGAAAGCTGGATCAGAGTATATATGTGGCATAGATGATCTCTTTGGTATATGTCGTATTCACAATAGAAGCAGTTCTTAATAAGTCCATTCAGAAGACATAGACGGCATACTAACATTGATACAAATACGCCGTATTAATTTACAAAACTTGGTGGTTTTCACCAGTTGACTGTTTTGGCATAACTAAGCCGTAACATATACACCGTAATCATCAAGAGTAGATTCACCAAATATTTAACAAGAGTAGATGCGACCTTAACGCTTCCTTTGTTTCTACGCCGTAAGAGTTATCTAGGTCTAGAAGGAATTTCATATCTAGGGCATATACGGTGTAGTTAGGTCGATGCACCTATGTTGTAACTACTATAAGACATGTGAAGATTTAAATTACCAAGAGTACATATGACATAACTGCTTGCATATGGTTATGCCATATAAATGTCGTGCCCAACCAAATCTAAATATAAGCCCTAATTCAATCACAACACACACATACATTCCACATCTCAGTTGGAGAATCATAGGGTTTCATCAAGAGTCAATTTCCAACAAGATTAAGGAGATTTTCAATGGAGAAAACATCATCGAACATAGATCGACATAGAGTAATTTTATCAAACACAATGTTTAATTCCTTTCTTCAGTTTTATTCATTATTGTTGCTGCACTTTACAACATGATTGGCTAAACACTTTTAGTGTTAGCCTAGTTATAAATTAAGTAATGTTATGTTTCTTAATCCTTCATTTATCTATCGCTTTTATTAGATATCTATGTATGTGTTATGCAAACCTTGCATTGTAGTAGTACTTAAAAAGATTAAGCTCCTGATCACTAGGTGTAGCGACCTCCTCACTTGGGAAATCAGGGTAATTGAGGGATTAACGACCTCTCAATTGTATAGAGGTAGATCAAACCACTACCTAAATAAGTAGAGGTACTTATACAATGTAATTTAGATGCCTTCTGGACCAATTAGGTACCCAAATGCTAAGAAGTGGGATTGTTGGCTTAGAAACAAATCACATAGGTAGTTGGACTTATAGACTAGGTTCCAGTTGATCGGTATGATGATCAGTCTACTGACACTGGAAGCCATAGGATAGATACATGATGATCATTCATGCCTAGCGAACCAAGATCACTAATAGGAGTGAGATTTAGACATTGAACTAGGAAGACAAACCGTAGCATTAGTTAAGGATTAAATTGGTTAACACATTTTCTCCTCTTGATTTATTCATCATCGTTACATTTCGTATTTTATTTACTCTAATTATTATTTCTTCATTTTAATAGTTATAATTAAGTTGATTAGTTTAAGTAAGCTCAAATTAATAGATCGCCCATAGCTCTTGGGAACGATCTTGGATTAAACATTTCCTAACAACGTACGATTGGGTACAATGTTCGTTAATATATGTGTTGATCCATTTGGAGAGAAAAATCGTAGCCTCGGAGAGTGTCAACAAATACATTGAGGAGTCAATAAGAAAGCTAGCTGAGAATGACAAGTGGATGAAAACATTTCAGGAAACTACAAAATTGAATTTGAAAAATCAACATTCCGCGATAAAAAATCCAGAAACCCAGATTGTCCAGTTAACCAACGCGTATTAAAAAAATTTGATAAGGGGATTGCCTAGTGGTGCTCATACAAATGGTCAAGTCAAGGCCTTGAGAACAAAAACTGTTTTGATCACTAAACCCATTGACACTTCTTATTATTATGACACTAACGTTATTTCTAGTGCAACCTTTATGTCTCAACTTGATGTGCAGGTAAGGAATGAAGAAAGGAGAGCAAAGGATTGTTAGGAATTAGAAAATTCCATAGTGAAGAGTCGGTCACCCCTAATATTATCTAGCATAAGTTAGCTCGTAGACATATCGTTATTTACGTTATTTAGTAGTTTATTTATTAGTTTGTAGCGTAGTATAGCTTAGTGCAACACCGTGGAGGAAGGACGGGTCTTTACCCACTGTATACCTGATCCACAGGCCGATAGGAGGTCGTATTTCTTGTAACTATAAATACCCCTTCCATCCATGGAAGGGGTGGTGCTTTCAATCTAATATTCCATACTTTGTGTAAACCTCTAGCAAGAACACCCTCTCTCTCTACTAACTCTCTAACTATGGCAAACATGTATTTTGATCTCCCAAGACCACCCGAATCATCAAACACAATAAATATTGGATCCTATCAATTGGTACCAGAGCCAAGGTTGTTGTGTTGCGGTGATTCTCGTGGTTTGATTCATGGTTTTGTATGCGGTTTGTTCGGGTCTAGTTTGTTGGATAAAGTTGGTTGTTATTGTTATTGGTTGTAGTTATTGTTGTTAAATGGATATGGTTGGGTTGTTACTGGTTGCGCCTTAACAGATTAGGTCTTGTCCATTATTGTCATCTGTCCTTTTTGTCTTGTTCAAAACAATACCAAATGGTCATTTCAACAGTCATTGAGTTATTGTCATAACTGTGTTTAACAGTTTTTGTGTATTTTTGTCCATTATTGTCAACTGGATTTTAACTTTGGTCAAAATGGGTAAATGAAGTAGCTTTTGTCAAAACTGTTTTTCTGGGTTAATATGAATATGGTCGGAATAATGATCGGAAAACTCATCTGCAAAATTTCAAAAACCATTCTAGCGACTTGTTACAAAATTACCTAGCGACTTGTTATTTAACAAGTCGTAGCGAGTTGGCTTAGCGACTTGCTTAGCGACTTGCTTAGCGACTTGCTTAGCGACTTGCTTAGCACTTGGCTTAGCGACTTGACTCAACTTAGGCTAGCGACTTGGACAGAAAGGAAGAAGGAGAAGTAAGACCTCGACCACATATACCACTAGACCACGACATCAACAACATAAACCATAACTTCAAGACTCAAGACTCGCACTTAAACATGTCTCAACTTATCAACATTATCAACATGAATTTAATTGATCTCAGTTATGTTCTCATGTTGTACAAGTTAATGAAGACTTCTTAAAGGTCATCTAACATGAGCTTTACATTCCATCATCGATCCAACCTTTAAAGTCTCAAGCCTCTATTGATTGTTTGAATGATTTGAAAGAGAGTCCAAGACTGTTGTCTCCAACTCTAATTCCATTCGAATGTTTGGATAACTAAAACACAATGAAAATAAGCTCACAATCAAATCTCAAAAATTCCTTCGTGTTTATCATGGATATACCAAGACTCAATGGTCATTTCATACAAAGTATATCATCATCGATCTAAAGGATGTTTGTCAATATTCGAGCCAAATGTCAAAGAAAATAACAACGATGTTATTTCTTGTGACTTGATTCGCTAAGTTAATTGAAAGACAAATCAAAGGTTCAAAGAAAAAACTATATATATTGATCTCTGCTTTGACCCCTTGTGTGCGGTTCATAGAATACATAGATCCTTAAAGATCTATACACAAAAGATCTTGTGCCTCATGGATCTAAAACATTTTTGATTATATCCGAAAAATAAAGAAATGTTTGTAACAAATCTGCTACAACACTTCTTTGATTCGGTATGGGTCTCAATGAAATCACGTACTAAGTTAAGAAACCTACTTACGAATGTTTGATCTCGAATCTGTCATCAAAAGGCCATCCCTGTGGCGAAGTGTCTCAAATCAACATGACTTCAAACCAACCCTGTGGCATCTTTGTTTCAGTTAAGCCATCCCTATGGCATCATTTGTCCGTGTCAACAAGTGGTATAATATGAGACCCACCCTAGGATCTTAAGGATTACAACCCTCTTGAGGCATTTGATATGGTTAAGTTTATATTCGGTTTTGGAGGAGTGGTAATTGTTTGTGTGAAGTTTGGTACGGTATAATCTGATAAGAGAGATTTTGGGTGGCGAGTTGCTTGAGATGAAAAGGAGACAGATGCAGTTTTTTTATTAGGGTTGGATGATATTTGGTTTGTCTGCACAAGTGAGAGGAATTAGGGCAAATGCTGGGATAAGTGGCATTTTATATCCACATTTTTAGGGCATCACTTGTTTGATCTGGTTTTTACGCCTCATGGGCCTCATTAGTCTATTACTATGGTAGGCTATATTTACATGGGCCATGACTATTGCTAAGACATCATGGCCGGATCATCTTTTATTTATCTTGACATGGGCCTCATGTTGATACACATATTCGTTGTGTGTGTTGAGTTTCATTCGTTGGCTGACATGGACATAATGGACATCAAGATGGTTTAAGTTTGTCATGGGCTTACATGGACTAAGATACGAGTACACTAATCTTTGATGTTAACTGGTACATTGAAGTGGTATTTTGGCATGGTAAAATTTCACGGAGGATACATTCACGGCTTGAGTTTAAAATTTGTGAAAATGATGGCTAAGGGGTCTTGTACGAGTATTTCTTACGGGATTCTAGTGTTGATTATATGGGCTTGGATTTGAATATTGGTTCATTGATATGAGATTTGGATTATAAGTTTTACTCATGAGATTTGTTAAAGTGATGAGATTTGAGGACTTGATTTGTTGTGCTATGTGATTGGATGATAAGGTTTGAGGTGATAGGCGGTTGAATGCTTTGAATTTTACGTTTACACGGAATACACTAATTCACGGCATGAGCTAAAATTGAGAAAAATGATCACGGGGTTTTTGTACGGTATTATTAACGAGAAATTGAAGTGACGTTTCACGGGTGAACTTCTTTATCTTTGAGACGTTGGTTGGTTGGATGCATGTCTCAAGATAACTTGTTGGGACATAACTATCACTTTAAGTGATTATGAATTGACAATCTGGTTATAACTGATGTAAGGAGTTACGTCGTCGTGCTCACAGTGTATGACTATCACCTTAAGGAAGTTGTAGTATTTAGTGTCACACGGCGTTGTGGATTGTTCAAAAATATAGAACAAGCAGTAAGTCACTAAGTTGGGATGTCTCCTTTCTTTTCAAGTTAGTCGTATCGGGTTATCTCCATATGTGGTCATTACTATTAGCCGATGAATCAAGGGAGGTTCAATTTCAGCAATTCCCATTAGATATATTCGACGCCACTGAATGTCATTGATACTTCACAGTCTAAGCAAGATCCTTCAAGAATCTTCAACATCAGTCATGATCTTTCAAGATGTCTGCTTATGACAAGAACTTTTCGTGCAAATGGTCGTACATGTTAATGATGCTTCCGAAAGTTCGAAACCATCATGGGGGAGAAACATGTACTTTGATGGTTTACGGTCAACCTCAGGGGGATGTAGTATTTACTACTCGACTTAGTGTGGTTTGTGAAGTTGTCTACATTTGGGTAAAGAACTTTTGATGACAATGTTGATGTTGGAAAAAGAACCGCTGAATAACCGCTGCATGTTCCCCTAAAACAGATATTCACCGAAACCAATGTTGTCATTACACATTCAAGCTGACATTTTTTACGGTTTTGTCTTGATTTTGTAAAATCCCGCGAAAGAACCTATTTCTCGGTTTAAATCATAGACTTGTAAAATCCCGTGACAATGGAAACATCCTGGTATTAGTAAAGTGCATTTCCGGAACTATCATACGGTTTATTCTTGGTTTTGTAAAATCCCGCGAAAGAAACTATTTCTCGGTTTAAACTATAGAATTGTAAAATCCGTGATGATGGAACCATCTTGGAGAAAGGAAAGCGTATTTGGGGTCTTCTCGATGCTGATGTTACGGGTTGTTTTCGAAGAAGGGATGAAAGGGTGTACTTCACGAATTGGGTGTGTGTTTGGGTTGTCTTCATGGCAGTTTGGTTATTACATGGTTTTTCGGGGTTATGTGGTGTTGACCATGGACGGGATGAAACCATTATCTAAGTTCATTTAAATTTCTAAGAAGGCTAGATTTGAGCAGTTCAGAAGATGTGACAACTGCGTTAATTCAGTATTATTTATTTGAGGTTGAAGTGAAACATCACGGGCAAGTGTACTTAGTATCTGAAGGTATCGGGGATGGATGGATGAAGATTCTTCATGATCCTTGTTCGAGCTTATTATCAAAAACGAAGACTTGGAAATCTAGTTATTGTTGGGTGTCTTTTACCTTTTCTTTTACCACTTGGGGGAACTGGGCTCTTATCACCTCAAAATAACTATCACTTAAAGGAGTTACGTTGTAGTGCTCAGTGTCACATTCAATTGTGGATTTTCAAGAGGTGATATACGTCTTATACTCGATGGTTGGTTGGTTGAAGAGTATAGAGTACTTAGAGATTCAAATGGGCATGAAGTCTCGGCACCGCTCTTTGTTACATATGTGCAAGTTTAAGTCACGAGTTCGGGGTAGTTTACTTCAGGGTCAAATTCATCATATTGGGTTATCTCCATCAGCTGTTACTACAAAGAGCCTACTGAATGATAATGGGTTGATTACATGTTTTGCCAAAACAGATTGAAAAGAGAGAGATTATGACGTTTGAACATATCAGTTCAAGCCTCGTACTCTAAAGAAAAGAAAAGTGTACGTTTCAGTGCGCTTTATCTTCCAAAGAAGAGAAATCTTCTTATGACGTTTGAACATATTAGTTCAAGCCTCGTTCTCTAAAGAAAAGAAAAGTGTATGCGTTTGGTCGCTTTATCTTCGAAAGAAGAGAAATCTTCTTATTATGACCATTCTCACCAACATGCTTCATGCTTTTTCCATGCGCGCCCAGTCATCAAGTGGATCTTCTTCTCATGTTTTTTCTCAATGGTGATCTACTTACTGTTGATGGTTTTTCTATTTTTCAATAGCTCAATTAAAATGGCGATGGCGACATCATATGCAATTTTGCGGGAGAGAAGTGGAAATAGACTACACATGGATGATTTCACTTGTTTAATCAAGAATGGCAACTGCGTATGCAATTCTTGAGGGAGAAGAAAGTGTGAATTTTTTGCATTGTTGATTGAAATTTGAGAATATATGGTCAAACGGCTCCTAACTCATGTAAGAACCGAGATTCTTCTTATCGGATCATCTTCACATGTAGTTTCTTCTAAAAGCCGTTGGTTGACATCTTCACACGGGCTGATATGATTAAATGACAAAGTGCTTCTAGTTGTCGGGTCGATTTCTTTGATGAAACATCTTTCTGTTCTTGTTTGATTGGGAGGGATTTTAGTTAAGGAGATTTGCTACATACAAGGTAATTGGAACGCATTTGGTGAGATGAAGATGTTAACTATCTATTCCCCAACTGCACAATCTTGAAGAAGGTCGAGTCTACATCCGTTCTACATTTTCTGCAACATGTTAGAAGACTAAAGACGAGTTGCATTTAACGATCTAAAGACTTCTTCTTAATCGGGCATTTATCAAACAGATTGTCGGTTTAGGGGAGAGCACTAATTGGAGGAGATTGAAATGCCAAATTTAATCCCCAATTAGATTTGCTCACAATGCACTTCAGTAAGTTGATTCCCACAAGAGTTCAAGTGTTCTTCTCAACAAATTTCTAGTATACGGGCTTACATGAGTTCTTTGATTCTGAAGTGTCAAAAACAGCAAGGAGAAAGGAGACTCACATATAAACACAAAGCGAGTAAACTTGATGAACTTAATTCTTCTAAGTGATTGAAGATATCCCGGGAAGACAAATGTTATTACCGCAGAGAAACTCAAGGTTTGACTCATGACGAGTAAACTTGATGAACTTAACTCTTCTAAGTGATTGAAGATATCCCGGTAAAACAAATGTCATGACCGGCAGAAACTCAAGGTTTTACTCATGAAGGCTTTTGTGTTATTATTCCAACGACGTGGGGGAAGAAATGGAAGAGTTAGTTTCTGAAGATGAAAGAGGTACACAAGTGTGTGATGATTTTGATCTTATCACAATCATCAAGGGATTGAGATTGTGTACATTGGGGATGCTCAGCTGTTTTACCGAGGGCTTAATCACGTGATTCAGAGATATAATCACTTATACCGGTGTTGACATCCGCAGAGATTGTCACCCGCAGAGATAATCGATGATTCGCCTGCTTCTTCAATATTATCAGTTATTCTCTCTTTGGGCATTCGGGTACTTCGGGTTCTTGAGCTTCATACACTTTCTTCGTGGGGAGAGAAAAGTATACATCGGGGTTACTCTTTGGCTATTGGACTTAATCTGCTACTTCGATGGTATAAGTTTCTTTGTCTTCGGTATGTGTATTCGGGTTTGTGAGCTCTAGTCTAAGAGACTGACTGCATCAATTCAACTACTTGGGGAAGTGGTCTCTTGACACCTTTTGGAATGGATTGCTTCGGACTTGATTGGAAAAGAAATTTGAGAAGATTATTTAAGTGTGGGATGAAACGTTGTTGGTGTTCTATTGGATGATATAGCCTCGAACGAAGAATCACGGTGATTATTCTTAAAAGGAGCAACTGGATCAATGATAATGGTGTGCTTCTTTGTGCACCTGGCTAAAGCAAGCTTGAAATAGAGCTTGGAATCTGCTCAACATAAGGATTTTCGGTTTGGGGAAGCGCCAAAGTCTCTTTCTCAAAGGCCCATGTTCTATCTTCTATTCCGGAGCCTCGGAAGCTTTGGTGGTGGAAGTTTAAGAGATGACGAATTCTATCTTCTACGACGTCTTGCTTGATATCCTTATCTCGGTATTTCGTATCATCATCTTTCTTAAACTATATCATCTACTCTATCTTTGTATATATTTATCAGAAAACAAAATAGAAAAATATAAAACCAACAAAAGAAAATAGAAAAATATAAAACCTTCAAAAACCTATAAAAATCAGAAAATTGAAAAATACCAAAAATATGTTTTCTCAAGACATGTCTTCTGGTATCGATAACATCTACGGTCTTAGAAATGTCATTCAATAATGGCACGGGACTTTAGATGAAGTTCGAACAGGAGGTGTAAATATTCTTTTCTAAACATGTCTCTAAATATGGCTTACAGTTATTTTAGACTGTAACCCGGGCTTCAAATGATGGCTTACAGTTATTTCAGACTGTAACCCGGGCTTCAAATGATGGCTTGCTATTATTTCTGATAGCAACCCGCTCTTCAAGAAAGGAAAGTGCTGCGCTAAACCATTTTTCAAATATTTCGTGCACTTATCCTAAAACTATTTGAGGAAAGTATGTCGAAGGACTGCTGTTCCTACACAAATGTTTTTCCGTCTAAAATTCTTCAGAAAAATATTTGTTGTTTTCAAAAATGGTGGTAAATGAGTTGCTTAAAAATCAATCTTATTCAGAGTTTTCGAAATAAATTGAAAACTCAATCAATGACTTCAGCACTTTTAACTTTTCATAAAATGAGTCATGGATTGAGGGGGATAATGTTTTTCAAATCTACATCGTCTAACGGGCTTTCTTAATTATCCTAATATGCTTAATTAAAAATGATGTTAACCTATGTTGAAGGACTAGGTGCCTAGTATATGATTGCTAGGATTAGATGATTAGAGTTTGATGTACACGTTATTCCCATACATTTATATGATCTGATTGTTATGTTGAATTGACTTTAATTAGTCGATTGCTGTTATGGGTGATGTCGACCACCATATATCTGTATGTGTGTTCACTAACGTATGCAGGTATCTTGGTATAAGAATGTTCCCGATCCGGATCCCACATAATATGATGTTTGGATGCCGAAAGGAAAGGGTAACTATTTCTTGGGTTGACAAATGAAGAAACGGAGCTTAATTGGACTTCTATGGAGAGTTGGCATAAATGCAACGTAAGAGGTCTCAATCTGCATCGCCAGATGGTTTTCTTCTAACGATTGAAGAAGCAGAGCTTAAATTTGACCTCAGTTGGCATTCAGAATGCAACGTAAGAAGAAGTCTCACTGCATCTGCAGACGGTTTTTTCTTCCAAGCCCTACAACAACAACATCAATGAAGCACTCAACCACCTAACGTGTCTTTGTGCAGGATACCATTTTTGAACAATTTTGAATAATTTGATTAAAATTGTTTGGAAAATGGAAAATATTGTTTTGAAAATATATTGGACTAATTTTTGAAAATCACCGGACTTCATTTTATCAAAACCTTAGTCACTCAATTATTGACTTCTGTCATGGATTGAGGGGGAGAGTGATTTAAAATAAAATATTTTCAAACGATATTTCTTCACAAAAGTTCCGGTTTGTACAATAATAAGTGGTGATCTAAAGATTTAATGTTATGTCATGGTATGATCTTTTCTTTAGAATCAAGGTCTTTCAAAATGAAATATTTTCTGTTCTTGTTTGATTGTGAAATTGTTTTATTTTACTTAAAGATCTCATAAAACAATCATACCTGATACTAACAATCTTTAATGTCTTAAAATGGTCCTTATCTGTCATTTTTTCAAAGTTAAAACAAGGCCACATTTTCTCCCATGTTTTCTAAACCTAATTAAATCACTTGGGATCCAAAATCTCAAAGGGTTTGATATTTTTGATCGGGGGAGAATTTGTGATTTAATAATGAAATTTGATAAAAGGTGATTGTTTTGATTCAATTGTGCAGGCTGCTCTCTCATGTGTGCTAAACCCTTTCGAATCACGAAGCACATATTGAGGGGGAGCATTTTAAAAGAAAATAAACTATCGAGGTACGAAAGCTTTTTAAAGTAATTTATAAAGTACCTTGATTGTGTTTTCAAATGGTTTTCTAAATGGCTTTTGTGATTCGTGGATGTGCTTCAAAAGAACTCTTGCCTCTATGTGTTAAAATGATTTCTCTTATCCTATGCACATATTGAGGGGGAGAATTTTACCTAGAAAATCAAATGGCTTTTTTCTATGGAAATTGTGATCAAGAAATTAATTCTTTCAAAGAACTCTTGCCTCCATGTGTTAAATGATTTCAAAATCATATGCACATGTTGAGGGGGAGCTTTTCTAAATGATCAAAACTATTA
This sequence comes from Chrysanthemum makinoi, assembly GCA_910596185.1. Lineage (NCBI taxonomy): Eukaryota > Viridiplantae > Streptophyta > Magnoliopsida > Asterales > Asteraceae > Chrysanthemum > Chrysanthemum makinoi. Next base: position 221,657,709 of record OU343225.1, read on the forward strand.
AGGTACAAAATGCTTTGATCTAGTATCACAAGTACCTTGATTGTTTTTCCAAATGATTTTTCAATTGGTTTCAAGGAAGAATGAACTGTACCAAAAGACCGACCACTTTACTTTATGCATGGAGATATAAGGATGGTGAGGTTAGGTATTAGTTCCCACGATTCGCCAGAGCCGGAGGGATCTACCCAGGGACAATCCACTAGATAGTGTAGAGTCCTTAGGTATATTGAAAAAAGGAGAAAAGTGAGATACGGGAAGAGTGCGGACTGAGACAAAGCTAGTACTGGAATAAACCCAACAAGGTTCTAGTTATGAAGTCTCGGTAAGCACTGAAGGGGTTGAAGAATGAAAAAGAATTGAATGTGAAAAAGGGGTGTAAAGAAATAGCCTTCCAATAATTCAACCTTAGGGCAGTAACCGGGTTCAATACATATGCTACTGGTGGTTACCAAGGTAATGCTGGTATTGAAGACAAGACGTCATGGACCCAAATGGCCTTAGACCGCACTACAACTTCCCAAACCACTCAAGCTCCTCTTAAAAGGACTTGTTTCATTCTCACGGGGAACCGACATAATCTATCGACTTTCTCTTAGAGATTGTTGATATTGAAGAAGGAGACCCTCTCCCTAGTCTCCGGCATAGGAACCAAATGTGCACTATTGAGTCTAGAGCCAAGAGATCGTCCACAATATCTCATTAGGACACTAAATTAATGAAGACTTGTTGTTTCACACAATGTGGAAAGTAAGTATATATTGAGAGTCCTACGCATTATCCTTGTGGTATTGCCAGAACATCTGAGTGGTATGTAAAAGTATTCACTATGAAGATGGAAATCCCTCTAGAGCCAACATCAAACAAGCTCTTGGTGGGTGACATGTGAGATCTTCTCGTAAGATTAAGCTTGTGACAACTGGATAGAAACGATGGGGAGATTCAAACTTGAATCAACCTTGGTCCAGGAAATGGATTGACGGATGCTTTTGGAAAAACCGTTCGATGTGCAAATCTTTTCTTTTCTCTAGCACGTCGAATGTGTACTTATGTTTGCAAATTCAAAAAGTATCTCTGATTGAAAAAATACTTTTGGAAAAACCGTTCGATGTGCAAAATTCTTCTCTTCTCTAGCACGTCGAATGTGTACTCTTTTCAAATACAAAAAGTATTTTTGATTGAAAATTGATCTTTCTCATAAAACCTTCGTTGTATTGCAAAATTCTTTCTTCCAAGCAATACGCGATTGTTTTTCAAATCATTTTTCATCAATCAGTGAATCTCAATTCGCTGGTTCACTCACTCCGTGTTGTCTTCTTTGAGACGTTCCGGTTTGAGAACAGCTAGAACAGCTGCGAAACCCTGTCAAGGAGATTCTTAGGAATCCTACCCGATCACGCAGGCAGTTACTTGTCTGATCAACGGGGAACCCGTGTACCTCAATTCAACGAAAGTGATCAAAGACACTTTCGTGTGTTTTATTGCTAACTGTTGTTTGCGGGTACATTTGGACGGTTGCGGTGATCGAATTGAGGAGTCATTCCAAAGCCGCATGCTCACGGCATCCACACTTAATTTGAAGAAATCATGGTGGTGCATATCTTCATAACCGGCTCGATATTTCATACTATGCTTCGCTGCTGCAAATATCATGAACCAGTAAGGCTTCCGCTACTCTGATGGAAAGATGTCATGATTCAAAAGTGTGAGCATGTCGATCCAAAAGTCACAACTTCACATGATGGCAACACAACAAAGGGTGATCCAGAGATTTACTGTGGTTGATGATCTCAAAGAAAGCTCGAAGATCATCAAAGATGTGGATCAGTTAAAGGCCTCCACTAAAAGTACAAATCAATGCGGACTTTGAAGAATCGCTACAAAAGCACAAAGATTGTTGAAATGAAGAATTGAAGTCTACGAGCTCAAGAACAAAGACAAGAATAGAATGCTAGGATTCGAAATGTATAACATGGGGTGACCTCCCTTAGGGGGAGATTGTTAGGAATTAGAAAATTCCATAGTGAAGAGTCGGTCACCCCTAATATTATCTAGCATAAGTTAGCTCGTAGACATATCGTTATTTACGTTATTTAGTAGTTTATTTATTAGTTTGTAGCGTAGTATAGCTTAGTGCAACACCGTGGAGGAAGGACGGTCTTTACCCCTGTATACCGATCCACAGGCCGATAAGAGGTCGTATTTCTTGTAACTATAAATACCCCTTCCATCCATGGAAGGGGTGGTGCTTTTCAATCTAATATTCCATACTTTGTGTAAACCTCTAGCAAGAACACCCTCTCTCTCTACTAACTCTCTAACTATGGCAAACATGTATTTTGATCTCCCAAGACCACCCGAATCATCAAACACAATAAATATTGGATCCTATCAATTGGTACCAGAGCCAAGGTTGTTGTGTTGCGGTGATTCTCGTGGTTTGATTCATGGTTTTGTATGCGGTTTGTTCGGGTCTAGTTTGCGTCTGGATAAAGTTGGTTGTTATTGTTACTGGTTGTAGTTATTGTTGTTAAATGGATATGGTTGGGTTGTTACTGGTTGCGCCTTAACAGATTAGGTCTTGTCCATTATTGTCATCTGTCCTTTTTGTCTTGTTCAAAACAATACCAAATGGTCATTTCAACAGTCATTGAGTTATTGTCATAACTGTGTTTAACAGTTTTTGTGTATTTTTGTCCATTATTGTCAACTGGATTTTAACTTTGGTCAAAATGGGTAAATGAAGTAGCTTTTGTCAAAACTGTTTTTCTGTTGTTGATAATAAGGTTATGTTTAAGGGTAACGAAAATATACCTTCCTTACCTACTGCTTCTATTTTTGTTGTTGATAATTTTGAAGCACCTAATGATTTTAGTATACAAATGAAATTAAAGAAGCATTTGATGGATGAGGAAGTAGACGATGACATAGGATATTTTTGGAGCTTAATAACCTATTACCAGAAGTAGAAGTAGATCATGTGCCTTATATCTCTCCATTTGTGTATTTTTCAGATTCAGACGAGGAATTTGATGAAAATAAGGCTCTAAACGACATGAGGATAGAGAGTCAAGACCTTGAGAGCAGTCCAAAACCTGAGATAGTGCACAACGGGGTAACTGTCATGCCAATTTCACCTCAGTTTTTAGAATCTAGTAGTAAAATATGTAGTAATAGTCCTTACGATTTGCAAGTCACTTGTAAAATCAAATTTATGAATTTTAATGCCCACCTAGATTCTAAGCTACCGATGAATGTGATATCTAGGGCTAGATCTAATGAGATTATGAGTAAGTAATTGATTTATAAGGGGAACAAATTTGTTGGTGTTGCTAAGAATGTCGACATTTTTGTTGGGTGTTTTACTTACCAAATGGATTTCATGGTTTTTGAAGACATGAGTGAGTTCATTGACAAGGATTTAACAAAAAATTATCTTAGGGAAACCTTTTAAGGATACTAGCTTATTTGAAGAAAGAATACTGGAAGGGTTAATTTGGTTAAATAATGGAGTCAATAATGTTATTTTTCAAATGCCTAGGACAATTTTTGGATTGAAACATTGGTAAATTGAACAATGTAATAGAACACCACCTATCTTGCGGGTTAGTGATGAAGATAAAGAAAATGGAGTCATGCATCCATATCAAATGTTAAAGAAATTCTATTAAGGATGCTTAACCTAGGGATCGGAATACAAAAGGGAAGATGACACCATTCAATGACTCACGCATGGACATGTAAGCATGCATGAGATAGAGTGGTAAAAGGTGAGAGTCTAGCTTAAAGACTCTCTCAAAAAAGAAAAGTTCTTACTGGGTGACAACCCAGGTGTTTTTTTTTTTTTTTTTTTTTTTTAGATTTTTAATCATTTTTTAGTTTTTATAATTTGTGTTTGGTTTGGTATGCTATATTTTGGTTATTGTAGGTTTCAATAGCTGAAGGGAAGGAAAGAAGCCAGATAAGTCCTTGTTTAATTTTGAAAATTTTGGGGAACATGTAAACTTTTGTCTCCAGGAACCATATACGGTGCAGAGGTACACTCTGGCAACGCCGTATACAATTACTAGAGCAATTTTTTTAATCTTTTCCATATACAGCGCTGCAGACTCTTGCGTCTACATCGTAACAACCTTCTGAAACAAAAATTAATGAACTGTTCAACCTGAATATGGCGTAGAGGTTCTACCTTCATTACGATGTATATACATTCCAAAATGAATTTTTGCATAAAACTACTAAACCTTGTATATTATTTTCGAACATTGTGGGTGTGTTCCGTGTAAACCCTCATGAGACTATAACTCGTCCACTCGCGACACCGAGGGGTTTAAAGCTTGTTGCATATGATAAATGTAACCGTTATTCCCAGGAAAGTGAGTTAGGTTTTACTTTTGTTTTTGTTTTATTTTTGTTTTTACTTTTATCTTTTTAGCACGATTCGAATAATTGTTTAATAAGTGTATTCAAGGAATAAGCATTTTTGCTCATCAAGCTCAACTCAAGACATGTTTACATAACATGGATCTTCGATCAAACTGAGCAAATCCAGGGGAGTCTCTCATTTTTAATTATACTTTTGTCTCTTATTTATAATTTTCGAGTACAATAGGGACATTGTACAATTAAAATGGAGGGATGGAAAGTAGAATTACTTTTTGACTTTTACTTGCCTTCATTTCTAGTTTTCTTAAGAATTTTGTGGCAATTTAAAAAATTTTGACATGTTTTTTTTTACTGAAATTAGATTAGTTCATTCGCCGAGCACACATAACCCAAAATTCCATTGGTGAGATTGAGCCTTTCCATTTTCTTGTTATACATAATTCCTCCATATATGATTGTGCTGGTAGTCGATGTAGACTTTAGAAATTGGTATGTATATCTTTGCACGACCATAACAATGAGCATTATGTTGAGTAATTGATGTAATTGGAATAGGCAGACAAAGAAGGAAAGATATTAGGATTAACCCCAAAATAGATCATATGTGTATATTTGTGTGCATTTATCAACTAGTCACATTGACTTTTTGACCTCCCTTGATAAACCATTTGTTGCACTTATTTTTAGGGTAGGATACCCTTAGAAAAACCATTCCGAGCCTAACCCGATAAATGTTTAGTTCGTTACACCATATCGCCTAGCCTACCATGTACTATCTACAGTTGAGGAGTTGTTGGTCACTTAAGCCTTTGGTTCGAGTTGAGGGATCTGGGAATTATAATCATTGAAGACCCCCTTTAGTTCTTATTCTTTTTCATACATGATTCATCTCAAGTGTGGGGGGAGGAGGGTTAACCTTACTCATTTCATGCCAACTATTATTAATAATAATAATAATAATAATAATAATAATAATAATAATAATAATAATAATAATAATAATAATAATAATAATAATAATAATAGAGACTCTTTTAACCTTTCCTTTCATGCTTGGTATCTGGATGACGGCACTATTATTGGTGATACTTTAGTGGTTGGAAAGGTTTTAGAGTTGATTATAATGGATGGACCTAGTCGAGGCTTACACCTCAATGTTGATAGAACTGAGGTTTTTGGCCACTGTGAGGACCAAGAAGCAGATCGGTAGGTGTTTTCCCCCACAATATTTCGCGTCCCTACATGGTGTTAAATTATTAGGTGGGCCTGGTTTGTGGATTTTGAGTTCGGTAGTACGGTTGTCCTGAAATGGGTTGCTAAAACTATTGAACTTATGGATGCGGTTGCTACACTTAATGACCCCCAATGTGGTTGTTGCTTCGCGCATGTGCCGGTATTTCGAAGTTATATTTTTCTATGCGCATACATGTTCACCTCGTGTCTTTGAGTGTGCCTGTTTTCTTTGATGCGCTCTTCGCTCTTCATTGGAGCGTATTGTCACCCGGCTTCTTGGCCGGTTTTGGTGATCGGCAATGGAGACTTGCCACCGCCTTTGCTTTTGGGGGGCTTGGTTTATATTCTGCAGTTGATGTTTTGAACTATGCTTTTCTTGCTTCGAGACTTCAATCTCGCTAGTCTGCCGAGACTAAGCTTCTCCATAGTCGCGGTATTGTGACTACCGGTCCCTCTTTTGATGATGCTCTATGTACTTTTAATGCGAATATGGATATTGACCTTTTGAGTAACCCTAGCGAGGTCGTTGCCCCTAAACTTATGAAGAAATTGGCAGATATATATTTCGATCGGGTTACCCAAAATGTTGAATCTACGTTCCATCTATCCCATCGACAGGTGGCGTTATGGAGCTCACTCAAGGAGGATCATACTTCAGATTGGCTTAGGGTGGCTCCTATATCCGATTGGGACAAACTATGAACGCCGTGACTTATCGTTGTGTCTTGTTATCGACCGGGTGTCCCCACTTTTCACTCGTTCAGTACCGTGCTCGGCATGTTCTCGGTTTTTCCGGAGATATTTATGGGGATCATGCAAGCCATGTGCGGGTATTGTTGGCATTAAACATCGGCATAACATTGTTCGTGATGTTCTTGTTGATATATGCTCTCGATCCGGTATTTCTGTTCATAAGGAGGTGGATATTGGGCTTCATGGAGATATGGACAGATGTTGAAAACACAAAGACCTTGATAGATCTTTAAGCACTCGGAGATCGTTAGTGTTGCCTATGTAATCACAAGCAAACTAATAGAAGATCTCTACAACTCGTATTTTGTAGCGGAAAGTAAACACAAGTTATAATAACTAAGAACTCTTTGATCCTCTATGGATCTTTTGATTATAGAAACTCTATGTTTCAGATGTTTATACAAGACTTGAAAGACTTGAGAAAAACTTATCTATTACAAACTATAATGGTTTCTTATATAGGCAAGAAACCCTAAAGAGCGTTGACAATTTACGCTCCTAATACTAACATAGACTAAGCATGCATCTAGACAAGCATGCAACTAATCATATTGTTTTGTTCATCATATTGTTTATTCTGATTAAGCTCTACATAATACGGCGCCAACCTATCTTAATACGGCACCGACTTTTACTCTATTCGAGCTTATCTCTCCTACGCGCACTTTCAGAAGACAACACAATATCTGCTTTATCATTTTTGTCAAGTATAACTGTGAGAATCCATTCTTCTTCCGAGAATCTCTTCGCAGAATCTTCTAGTAATCAGTAGTTTACCTTAATTCCCAACAATCCTCCCCTAAACTAGAATTTGACAAGGTTAAGTTCCAGTTTCCGTGATAGATCTGTAAAAATTTTTGAGGATTGTGTTCAAACATCAAGAACAAAGGAAAACGAGGAACATCTCTATGATGACTGAACTGTGAGACGCCAGATCTTTGCAGCAACATATGACACCATGTACATCAAAACATATAAGTTTCATACTATTCTCATCACTTCCAGGTGTGTTGACTCCTGTGAGAGGTGAATCATTGAAATTAATGGGTTTGATGTCTCTTTACCAATAGCCATTACTACTGAGTAGCCACATGTTTCGGTTCGTAAACTATGGTACATTGATAACCATCTGATTTATTGGCAAACCAGCAACCATATAAACGGATTTGATGTGTCTTTACCGGAGCCGCTTGCTCAGACTAGTCAATTCTTAGAATTGGTGAATTGAGAACCAAATATGGAGTCAGTTGCCTTTACCACATGCCATATACATGTGGGCTAGCCAATTCTTGGATTCCAAGAAGGAATAGACCATGGTGAATTGATGACCATACAACCCTCGCAGATAAGCATGGGTGGTTGCAAACCCTATGATTTTGAGCAAACCATTACAACTATCAACAGATTTGAGGTGTCTTTACCAAAGTTGTACCCTTTGGACTAGCCAACTCTTTGACATACACAAGGTACATCCGGTGAGTTAAAGACCATCTGAATTGGACAACAAGCAAATCAAGATAGAAGTTTTTAATAACTAAAACTAAAATATAAAACTGAAAAAGATTAATGATAAGGTAAAAAGGAAAATTAAAACTTAATTTTTATTAAATAAACGCTATCACTATTTTTAAAAGGATGTTTTTGTGAGTTTTCCGTTTATGAAAGTCTTTAAAAAATTTTGACAAAAATAGACAAATAACATGAATAAAGCAAACTAAATGAACAAAACAAAGTAGTGCAGAGAGTACCAAGTGTCCTGATATGGATGAAGAATAAGCCTATTGCAGTTGTTGGAGTTGAGTTTTGATCAATCCCACCAAGTGTTAAAGCAAAGGCATCTTTCATTTCCCACAGGATCCGGAGGAATTTCCAATTTTGACTCAAAGCATCTTTTCCATAAGTCTTTGGGGCAAGTGATACTTCCTTCGAGAAAACATGCAGACAGTGATTCCACCCTTAGTCTTAAGCACATGCACACGAGGAAGAGGATAGAATCTCCAGGATGTAAGCTTCCACCGATGTGAGTTTTCCCAAATGGAAGATGCTTTGCTATTGGGAATGTGGGATTTGAACAGAACTTGAAGATCTCCTGGTAAGATCATCCCAGAGCCTTGTGGTTCCTTGTTGCAATAATAGGTGTTAACTTGAGTGAACAAAGAAAGCAAGTGCCTGCCTACCGTGTGTAGAATTTCCTTTAGAAAGGTGAATCCTATGGAAGTGGAGTCTCTTCGAAGAAGAACATTCATCTGATCATCCTTTAATGTCCACACTAACACCTCATCTGAATGTCCATCGAAAATCACAGTGGCAGACCCTTCTATAATGAAAGTTGAGTCATCGACTTCAAGATCCAAAGAAGATCTTTTGGCCATTCTCTTCTTCCTTCTCCCAAGCTGATAGATTTCCCTAGAGGGAGCATTTTCATCTTGTGCATTTGTGGTAGGACTTGAACCGGTAGATTGAGACTTGGTTGAAGCGAAGTGCATTCATCTGTGGAATATCTTTATAGCCCTCTTTGTTTTAGTTTCGTGAGATCGCCTTCCTTTTCTTGAGAATCTTCCAGGTGTGACAACAGGTGCCATCGAGGGAGAGGGAGTTGAAGCTTTAGGTGCTTCAGGGAGAAATGGAAGATGGTTCACAGATTGACCCTTGATAGTAGAGGAAGCAACTTGAAGTTGCTTGGCGAGAATGACGAAGGATTCCTTGGTTGGAGCATCATCAGCCTTGAGTCTTTTGGCTTTTGGAGCATCTTCATTCTCTGAAATCCCTTTTAAGTTGGTAGAAGGAGCTGAGGATGATGATCTGCCCTTCATGATTTGATTATATTTGCGATATAGGACATGATCAGGGAAAGCCTTGACTTGTTTCATTGTTAACCCGTGAGTTGTACACTGAGCATTGGTTCTTCACCACCCTTCTCATTTCATCTTTAGTAGGGGGTTTGGCTTTGGCCTTCTGAGCTTGGATGGCCCTCTTTTGTGCAATTGCTTCTTGCCTCCTTTGTCTTCCCTGAGCCATCATTCGCTCTACATAAGTGTCACTGAGAAAATCACCACCTAGGATGCTTTGAGCTAGAGAAGGTCTTGAAGTGACTTCTGCCGAGTTAGAATATCCCGATGTTCAGATGACATCCGAGTCCTCAGTTCATCAAGTTCTTTTCTTCTCTCGGAGTTAAAGATGAAAATTCCTCCGTGTCAAGTTGTTTAGCCAATGTCGCACTTTCCTTTGACTTCTCAAATTCAGCCAATCTACTTGCTTGACCCAGTCTTTCCACCTCACTCACCGTGTCGGGACCAAGCTCATCTTCGATGATGACATTTTTTCCTTTATCATCGCTTCTTGGCACACTCTTCTTCGCTTAAATCAATGACAATACCTCACGAAGTAGTACCTAGGTTAACATGTTGATCTTGATCATCCATTGGAGTGGTCATAGTAGCAATGTCGTGGGAGATCTGCGGGGGGAAAGGTCTTGGTTCTTGGAATGATGCGATTTGATTAGGATCGAAGATACATCCTTCATAAGTACATCGGCGGATGCATCCTTATCTACCCTGTGTTCCTTTGAAGCTTCAAGAAACCTTATGAGAATAAGATCTCTTCCTTCTTTTGTAAAGGGACGGCTCCTTCTTCTTTGAGGAAGTGGCGGCTAATGACAAAGGATCATTGAGAGAAACATCAGCCAACATGTCCAGAGACTCAAAATGGGGATCTTCTTGTTCTTCATCAGAGGAAACCACAAGTTTCCTTTTGGAGGCCCCTTTTAGTTTGTGCTCTAAGACCTTGACCTGATTTCCCAGTTCTTCAATCTTAACCCCAAGAGAAGACTTGGTCTCGCAAGCTCCTTTTTCGGACTCTTAACCTCTGCGGCATACCATGACAAGAGCATACACCGATGAGAGTGTAATGGGGTCTCACTCCACCACAGACGATTGCTCGTGGTAAGGGAGCCTCATTGGACCTTTCTAATTAACCTGGTCATGCTCAATGTGAGGAAGATCTTCATCGAGAGGATTCCTCACGGGACTTGGTGTGGGTGGTCTATTGAGTTCGACTCATCATGAGTAGCTAGAGTGGGTGGAGGACCGGGACATGGTGGTTGGTGCGGAGCAACATGAGTTGCTTCAACAGTTGAAGATGGGCCCTCAACAATGTGAACCAATGGATTACCATCAAGTAGCGGTGAGGAAGGAGGACCATGAGCCACATTCTCCTCATCAGCCGTTCCTCATTACCTTGGGGCAACATGGTCGCTAGCAAGGGATGATGCTCCCTAAAGTGGGTTCTCATTGTAGCAAACAATTTAGCGATTAAAGTACTTATGGGATAGAAAGATTGGGCTTGGGTATTTGTGTCTAAAATCATTTGAAGAAACCTTGGATACATTAAAAACTTTCCCTTTGTCTTTTGAATATTTTCAACCAAGTTTTCAAAAATATACTTAGAAAAATTGAAAGTTACCCCTTGTGAGAGACATACAATACCATAGCGGTCGATGGAGAACCGGTCCCATCCTCCGTCTTGTTGCTCATGCATTGGGCGGTGTGTGAACCAGAACCTCCATTTTGGAACGAGTTCCTTCTTTAGCCCCATATCTGTTCTTGTTCCTCGATACCCAATAGCCCTTAGCCCATTAAGCACATCTTCCTGATTCGAATGAAATACTCCTTCAAAGATCTTCCAGTGAAGCTTCCTCGATCGGCTCCCGGTCACAATGTACTCTATTTCATCAATCACATAATCTCTGTCTCGCTCTCTTCTCGCGTTTCCCAAAATTGAGTGATCAGAGACTCATATATCTCATTTGGAGAATGAGATAGAGCATAGCAAATCTTTGACCTTTTCGTGAATTCCACCATAGGTTCGCATTCATAGCCCTTGCGTTTCCTTTAAATGCGACTTTGTTGTGATCATGTTTGAATTCAAGAGCCATGAGGAAAATGAGTGTTTAGGATTATGATTTTGAAGTGGTGAGTGTTTGTGAAAGAGGAATGAAAGAGAATTGGTTTGTTCGGCTTAGTAATGGTGGGTGAAGAGTTTTTGCCCAAATTATAGTCAAAGAAAAATGGACCGTTTGTTTGACCTTTCCGACGCAGTATTGCATCTTTGTCCCAACCCAAAATAACACTTCGCGTAAACATATGATCAATCGCTAAAGTTATACCTTCGCAGAATGCATCAAAGATTAGAGTATCTTCGGTAAGTTTAGGAATTACTGTACCACCCACTTGCATTAAACTCATTGAACCTTGAATCCGTCTATAAAATGATCCCAATGTAACTCATCTCTTCATCAAGATCCCCAAATAATTACCACAAACCCTAGATGCAAAATACACCCAATTATGAGAATTGCACCATGAATACCAAACACGAGATCATAGATCTCACTTCCTCATCTTCATCATCATCATCAAGTGGTGAATCAAACCCATGGTATCATTACTTCCCTCAACCCTATCTACGACCAAATAAATCGCCCTTTCTTCCTTCTTCTAAGATGACAAAGTGTAGTGAATCCAAGTGAATCTGGCGATGATTCGATGACTCCTATAAGGAGGGAACTTCTTACTCCCAACCTCCAGCACCATGGTCTCCACAAAGACCTCGAGAATCCGCCACTCCCCATAGATAGAGAGGTGGTTCTTGGTCTCACTGCGCCATCATTTGGTGCATGAACACACATCGTATAGTAGAAGGGCTTAAGGAGGGTGGATCGATTGCATTTTGGTTGAAATGAGTAGATGAAGCACACGGGACACGTTAGTTCTCTCGTCATCTGTGTGGTCATCTTCATCATCAATCGTTTGCATCAATCCATCCTCCCATTTTGGTCCTTAGCATCTTCGTCGAGTTGGTCATGCATATCCAACCGACCAGTTAAGCGGAATGGGTGGTTACGCATGAGACCTACTGAAAGCAAAGCAAGCATCTAATGCATATCCAACATTCACTTAGATTTTGGAATGAGGGATATACACTAGTTTAGGCTTAGCTTAATGCGCTGTAAACTTCTTGTAGATGCATAGTAGTAGGTTGACTTTATGTAGTTTGAAAAGTCAAACTGCTTTCTTGAATGAATGAATGAACAATTTGACTTCAATTTCTTTACTTCAGTATTATAACTTCAGTGGAATCAAATTGTATGCTTCAAGATTTGATATCGAAAAACAAGCAACATTCTTTTAGCTATTTTGACCATATACTCATGAACCACACTTGATGAATTTGAACTTGATCGGGAAATACAAACGCAATCCGGATAATGAACAGATAAGCGCAAAAGCAGGACATAAAACACATACAAACAACAAAAACAAACAAACTAGAGAATAATTAGAAGTTAGAGTTAGAATACAAGCTAATATACAAAAATAGTGCAGAGTTTGTACAAAAATCCTCCCCTGAGGCATATGCCTCCCCTGAGGCCTATGCCTCCCCTAAAACTATGCAGTCAAGGGTTTAACATTCCAATATTGACCACGAGGTGTTGAAACCTTGGTCCATCAAACGCTTTTGTTAACAAGTCTGCCACATTATCATCAGTATGGATTTTAGCCACTTTTATCAAATGTTTTTCATAAGCATCTCTTATAAAGTGGTGCCTGATTTCAATGTGTTTCGTTCGATTGTGAAAAACTGGATTTTTGACTATGCAGATGGTACTTTGATTGTCTATATGAATTGTAGTGTTCATAAAGTTGTACCCATAGTCCAACAATTGGTTCTGAATCCAAAGGACTTGTCCACGGCAATTTGTGCGACAACGTGCTCGCCTTGATAGTTGAGGTGGCCACGATTTTGTTTCTTGCATTGCCAAGAAATCAACCTCGTACCAAGAAATGGCGACCCGGTTGTGGATCTTCTATCCATATTTGCACCAGCATAATCACTGTCACTATATGCTTCCAACTTGAAAGGAGATTCTTTTGGGTACCAAAGGCCTAAAAGAGGTTGGCCTTTGAGGTACTTAAAGATCTTCTTGACGAAGATTGAGATGGGAAGCAAGTGGAGTGACTTGATGTCGAGAACAAACACTACACGGCAAATGTAATATCGGTCTTGAAGGTGTCAAATACATCAATGAACCAATCATGGACTTTGTCTGAGATGAACATTCACAGGTAGATCTGGTTCATTATTTGCTTTAGGCTTTGGAGCTTCATAAGGTGTTGTGGCAGTCCTAACACCTTCCATACCAAACTTTTTCAAAATGTCCCTCACATATTTATCTTGACAGATAAAGATGCCATCCTGTTTGGCGAACACGGAGACCCAAAAGAAAGTAAGCTCTCCCATAGCACTCATTTGAAATTCACCCTTCATAAGTTCCTCGAATTCCCGGCACCAAGCTTCGTTTGTGGAACCAAAAATAATGTCGTCCACATACACTTGCACGAAATGATGTCGAGTAATTCTTCTTGAGGAACAGAGTTTTATCAATAGCACCTCTTCTATAGCCATGCTTCAAAGAGAACGGCGAAAGCCTAGCATACCAAGCTCTAGGTGCCTGATGTAAGCCATAAAGAGCTTTAACCACCTTGTAGACATGATTTGGGTGATCAGGGTCTTCAAATCCCTTGGGTTGAGTGACATAGACCTCCTCTTCAATCTCACCATACAGAAAAGCACCCTTGACATCCATTTGATACACCATGAAACCCATGTATGAAGCATATGCCAAGAAAATGCGAATTGCTTCAACTCGGACAGGGTGCAAACACTTCATCGTAATCAATCCCTTCCTCTTGTCTGAAGCCTTGAGCTACCAACCTTGCTTTGTTTTTGATCACAACACCCCTAGCATCTCTCTTATTCTTCAAAACCTATTTTGTCCCAATGGCATATTTGCCATCGTGGGAGTGGAACCAAAATCCGACTTGCGATTGTGAAATTGTTGCATTTCTTCTTGCATTGCTTCTATCCAGCTTGGATCGTTGAGAGCTTGAGAAACACTAGTTGGTTCCACTTGAGAGAGAAAAACAAGCAAACGCAGACAATGCTTGAGGTCGTGTGATTGTCTCTTTCGGTTGGAGACATAAGAGAAAAGCAATCTGTCCAAACGAGGACGGTGATAGCCCTTCTAGTTCTAACAGGTGCTAGAAGATCACCTATAATGTTGGATTGAGGATGAGCTATGTTGATCCGCTAAGTAGTAGTGGGGTTGACTTCAATGGATGAATCAAGATTAGTGATGGTTGGTTCAAATTCATCATCATAAGAGGGTGAGGTGAAAATGCCAGCTTTGGGTTGATGATTTCCAAGATCTGAAGGTTTTGGAAAGCGTGTGTAGGGTTCACCAAAGTCTGAAGATACTTGAGGAGGAACAGGCATAGCCTTGCCAGCGGTTGGGGAAGGTAGGTGTGACAGAATCAACTTCAGCAGAAACGTGGTTTCTACCGACTCCTTCATTATTAACCTCTCCATTCAGTTTCTCTGCTTCAAGCTTAGTACGCAAATTCTTGAGTCTGGAGCCTAGCAAGGTCCTCAGCAGAATGAGAGTCATCTTCATCACTCGAATCAGCAGTATCCTTGGAGGTGGTACCGCAATATTTTTGGGGAGAAGTACAAGTATGGGATGCTCATCATCTTCAAACTCATTTTCAAAGCCATCATCTAGGGGACCTGCATTGTTAGTTGGAGACACTTGAGGACCGCATTTTGGTTAGCCGATGTGCGTGGTAACCCGGATAATCGCTAAGTAGTCAAGATCAAAGGACCATGAATGACCTTGTCCTTGAACATTAGGCTTGTCTTCCAAAATCTCGGGTTCAAAGTCTCCTCTATTTTCTTGGCTTGCAAGTTGTACACTCTGTATGCCTTACTATGAGCTGAATAGCCCACAATATAACCATCATCAGCCTTCTCATCAAACTTTCCCAATGGATCAGCCGTGTTCAGAATGGTCACGTGACAACCAAAAGGTTTTAGGTAGTGAATGACAGGAACCTTCCCAAAGAGAAGTTCATATGGGGTTTTGAGTTGTGGTCTAGTAATGGACACCTTGTTTAGCACATAGCAAGCAGTCAACAGCTTCATCCAGAACATAGTGGGCAGTTTAGAGTCTGCAAGCATGGATCTTGCAGCCTCAATTAAGGTCCTATTCTTTCTTTCAGCTACCCCATTTTGTTGTGGGGTTCTTGGATTACTATAGTCCCTCTTTATGCCTTTTGACCCACAGAGTTCTAAAAGAACAGCATTTTTAAACTCTGTCCCATTATCACACCGAATACCTTTGACTTTTTTGTTCAACTGATTTTCAACAAGAGTGATGAATTCATCAGACTTGAGATGTTTCATCTTTGTTACGAGAAAAACCCAACAAAATCTGCTATAGCCATCAGTGATCACCAAACAAAAGTACTTATGATCAATGCTTCTGACTTGAGTTGGACCAAACAGATCCATGTGAAGCAACTGAAGAGGTTCAGTGATGATGCTCATAGCATTGATAGCTTTGTAAGAGGCTCTGTGTTGTTTGCCTTTATTGCAAGCGACACAATTATGATCATTGGTAAAAACTTTTGTGGGAAGACCTTGGACAAGACTCATTTTAGAGAGTTTGTTAATGGTCTTGTAATTCACATGCGCCATCCTCCTATGCCATTTTGTGGATTCATCAAGTGATGCTTTAGCCACCAAACAAGTGAGGTCACCACCGGTAACTTCATTAAGATTGAATGTGTATAAATTGTGAGTTCGAGGGACTTTTAGCAGAATTGAAGTTTCTTACGGGAGTTTGAAGTCTTTAGACAAAGACACAAGACATTCATTCTCGATTGAAGAGAACTTTATTCTTAGTGTCACAGATTTGTGAAACAGAGAACAAGTTGAAATGCTGAAGTTCCTTAACAAAGTACACATTCTCAAAATCTAGATGAGGTGTCTTTATGGTGCCTTTCCCTGTGATACTACCATTACTTCCACCAAAAGTCACATTGCCTCCTCTTTCTATAGGGACAAAATTGTGCATCATATCCCTGTTCCCAGACATGCTTCTAGAACAACCACTATCAACAATACCAATATTCTTATGCTTAAGGGGATGATCCTACAAACAAGAACAAAAATATATACAAACTGTTAGTATACTATTGAGGTTCAAGTCATTACGACTTGAACTCGCCTTATGTGGATCACAGGGTTTAGGACAAGAGTGAGGATCCACCATTGTTCTTGGTCATCCATTGATAATTGGGTCCCTTGTTAGTCCAAGAACAACCCGCCGTTGAGGGCTTCACAGTTGCTCCCATATCCCATCCCCGCATACATAGAGTCAACATATGTAGGCCAATAACCATGTTTAAAGTATGGGCTAGTTGGTTGCACAAAAGGTCTGGTGACTGAACCTCTCCAATAAGAGTCAAGATATGAGCCTTGTGGGACATAAGGTAGAATATTAGCAACATTGGTCCATTTAGATTTGTGTTTCTGGTGAGTAGCATATGCACCCAATCTTTGCTCATAAAAATCACAATCCTTAATCAAATGAAATTTACTTCCACATACAAAACATGTCTTCTTCTTGGAAGATTTATTCAAATAGGGAGATGTTTGATTACATGAAGAAGTACTTAAATTAGAAACATTCAAGGAATTGTTTTAACAGACCGATTATTCAAAGATTTAAAAGACAAGTCTTCAAAAGAAACCGTCTTGGAAGTTGATTCCTCACAGCTTCCTTAGAAGGCTTGTAAGTAGTAACTGGGTGCGAGGCTCGAGGCTTGGAAAGGTCGACTTCTCATTTGAATCACAGCTTTCATAGGAAGTAGACCTTGATCCGATGAATTGTGAGAGCAAGAGACAAAGTCATTAGATGAGGTATCGGGTCCTGCAAGTCTTTTGACTTTTGCCATATAGATGATGTGATCCATCAAAGTCAACGATGGATGTCTGTGGGCATAAATTCACCTCTAATGGGTCCGAGGGACAGCATGCATATCACCCTCTTTAACAAAGTTAGCTAACCCTGCAGGTGTGGATTTACGACCATCATTCCTAGCTTCCAATCCTACATACTTTTGAAAACCTAAACCTAAGCCAGAGGTTACAGATTGACTATTATAGAGTTCTCTAGCCAGATTATCACCTGCAATTAACCATTGTTTATTCCTAGCTATTTCCTCAGCTACTTTTTCTTTAAGCTCTAGGTTTTCGATACAGACTTCATCCTTAGCTTTCTCAGGCAGTTTTAAATAATTATTAGCAACTTCAAGATCAAACTGTAACACCTTTATCTTTTCTTCATCGCTTGGATTTGATTCTTTTGAAACCATACCTTTTGTCTTTCTATTGTTTTTAATGCTAGTTTATGAGCTTCATTTTCAACATAGCATTCATCAAACTTAGGTTTCATAGCATCATACTCTTCTTTAAGTTCATTGTATCTTAGACTACAACCAAATATACGATTGTGTACCGAGATAGTCCCATCAAGGCAACCGATCATGCCTTTCATCAGTACACCTTGCCAAGAATCCAAGCTTATCGAATCATGAGCTTCTTCATTTACAGTGTTCATGTGCAGTCCAGTTGACTACGTTCATCCATGGTGAGAAGAGCTGCTGAAGTTCCAGTTTCTGGCATTTCTGCGATAGGAAGGTAATTAGCTCCATCTCCACTTTTCTGTCTTTGCATTCCCTTGAGAAATGCCCCATCTGGTGACAAGTGAAACACTTGACTTTCCTCCTGTCAAAGCGTGCTGGTTCCTTTCCCTTGAAAGCAAACTTCCTTCCAGACTTCTCTTCAAACCTTTTGATGTCCACTGACAGTAATGCCACCTGCATTTTCAGTTTCATTTCCTCCATTTCAAGTGGGTCCAACTGATCAAAGTCTTCATATGCAAGATACTGCTGAGTATCATAGTCGATGACAACAAATGAATGAAGAACATCCTCCATCACACTACCAGACCTAGCTTGAGAACATGGTGGAGAAGGGCGCGAGGGTTAAGTGGTGGAGGGGGGGATGAAGATGATGATGGAAAGTAGTTGGAGCTCGGAGATGATGGAAAATAGTTGGAACTCGGAGATGATGGAAAATAGTTGGAACTAGGAGCTTGCACCATCATGTTGGAGTGAGATGTCCCAACAAAAGCTGCATGGCCAGACGAAGATGTACGGTAGGGAGTTCTGACATCGGGTTCAAGGGTTCGACAGTGAGTATAGCTCATCAAAGGTAAGCATATCCAGTCCTCCTTTAGCCTTGAGAGCAATACTTACATGTAACCATGATGGAGGTAACGATCGAAGGAACTTTGAGTTACAGTCATCATTATCCGCTTTGCACTTACCGGTTTAGGTGACTCAAGATCCTATGGAACCCGCGTATCCTTTGTGAATGCCTTCTTCTTCAGAGATATTGAAGTCACGAAATTGTTGTCTCAGCATGGACTTCCTCATTCTCTTTGATTCTTCATTTCCACGGAACCTTGCTTTGAGAGCCATCCATATGTCCTTTGCATCATCCATATGATGAAAATCACACAGATGATCTTCGGAATGGCTTGAAGCGAATGGTCTTTACTTTATGTTCTCTCTCGCATAGCTAGTACCTCTTCGCAGCTTTTGGTGGAGCCATGATAAATTTCCCACCCACAATGCGGGATCATCTTCTTCAAACTATTTCCTTTCTTTACAACCTCCCACAGATTCCAATCAATATTGGAAATCCAGTTTTCCATCTTCATAGCCCAAAGTTCATATTCTTCCCTTTTCAAATAAGGAAGTTTACCATTACTGTTTGAGAGACGAGCTTTGCATGGAAGTGGTGTTGGTGTTGTTTGTGTTGGTGGCTTCGGTTCATGGATCCGTGCATGGTGAATGAACGTTCTTAGTATCGTAGAGACTTCCCGAGGCTCTGATACCACTTGTTGAAAACACAAAGACCTTGATAGATCTTTAAGCACTCGGAGATCGTTAGTGTTGCCTATGTAATCACAAGCAAACTAATAGAAGATCTCTACAACTCGTATTTTGTAGCGAAAAGTAAACACAAGTTATAATAACTAAGAACTCTTTGATCCTCTATGGATCTTTTGATTATAGAAACTCTATGTTTCGATGTTTATACAAGACTTGAAAGACTTGAGAAAAACTTATCTATTAGAAACTATAATGGTTTCTTATATAGGCAAGAAACCCTAAAGAGCGTTGACAATTTACGCTCCTAATACTAACATAGACTAAGCATGCATCTAGACAAGCATGCAACTAATCATATTGTTTTGTTCATCATATTGTTTATTCTGATTAAGCTCTACATAATACGGCGCCAACCTATCTTTAATACGGCGCTGACTTTTACTCTATTCTGAGCTTATCTCTCCTACGGTACGCGCACTTTCAGCAGAACAACACAATATCTGCTTTATCATTTTTCTTTGAAGTATAACTCAGTAGAATCCATTCTTCTTCGCGAATCTCTTCGCAGAATCTTGGCAGAATCAGATAGTTTACCTTAATTCCCAACAAATGAGACCCGACCGGTGATATATTGCTTTATTCTTGGGATGGCGGGCATGATGTTTGTGTTGATCTTACGAGTTCATCTCCCTTGGCCTTGTCGGGTTGCTTGATTTCGTGCGTCGCGCGATTAGTGGTACGGCGTAAACGTGTCAAGTATGAGGTTAAATGCGTGAGATATCGGATCACGGGTTCCTCCCCTTTTCTTTTTCTTCTTTTGGAGAACTTGAGAAAGAGACGGTAACCTTACTAAAGCGTGATTGAGACTTTTCCCTGACTCAAGACATTGGGGCTCGCTTTACGGTTCATATTTTTAATGGTATTAGTTTAAGCTATTGCTAGAGGAGTGGGGGCCCAGTTGGTTTCTCGGCTTCCCACTAATTTCTTGTAAACCCTTTGAGTTTTTAATAAAGTGATGTTATAATAAAAAATAATAAAAAAAAAATAATAATAATAATAATAATAATAATAATAATAATAATAATAATAATAATAATAATAATAATAGCAACAACAGCAGTAATAATAATAATAATAATAATAATAATAATAATAATAATAATAATAATAATCATAGTTTTAAAAAGCGCGCCTCGCTCAAGGCTCAAGCTCTAGGGATTTTTTCGGATCGAGGCTCACGACATGCATGAATCCCATAAAAGCAATTGCATCTTGGAGCTTTTATGCTTCCCTAGCCTTGGGGCTTTTTGCCTCGAGATGTGGGGTTTTGGGGTTGTTTTCTAAATATTAAGATAGGATACATGGGCATTATAAGTTATATACATGAGCCTTTTAAGTTATATCTAATAACCCTAATTTGGAAAAGAACTAAAACACACAATCAAGTGGTGTAACTATAGATTCGATCATTTGACAAATATGTAATCTCTCTCACGTCATAAGTTTATATCTTGAACTCATTTTTATTGATTGTTTATTTTATTGATTTGTAAATAACGTCATAAGTTTATTTTATCTTCAAGCATCACATCATAGGGTGAGTATTTGTATAATTTGCATTATGCCTTGAATATTAATATGTTGCTTGCTTGATATTTGGGTTAAATTGTAAACTTTATTAGATGTAAGTCTGCAAGTGTAGGACACAAGCATATTTAGTCTGATATGGATTTTAATCTATATGTAGTTCATCGAGCCAAAGAGTTGATCCATTTGAGAAGTGACAATTGATCCATTTTAA
>OU343225.1:221678841-221746608 GCA_910596185.1 Chrysanthemum makinoi
TCTTTATAATGGCTATATGTGTCATGTATTAAGTATTTAATGTTATTTTGTGTTATTTAAGCTACATAAATGGTCACATATATTATAAAAAAAACTTAATGTATTTAGTGCGCCTCGTATTCATGAATCCCGCGCCTTGGTATGTGTCTCGCCTCGAGGCTCTTTGGTCCCCTTCGCGCCTTAGTGAGCCTTGAGCCTTTCAAAACATTGATAATAATAATAATAATAATAATAATAATAATAATAATAATAATAATAATAATAATAATAATAATAATAATAATAATAATAATAATGAAGCACGTAGACTAGCGAATGCTTGAGTGATTTTGTTTCCCTTTCTGTGAGGTGTTCGGCTTTAAAATTTCTAATATAGGTAGTTTGTAAACTGTTAGGACCGTATATATGGATGATTTGGTGAATCGGGAGGTCTTGGAAGATGAAAGAACATCATCTTCAAGTTAGTGAGAGAAACTAGAGAGAAGGGAAACTAGTGTGTGATTTATTATAATGAAAGGTGAAATTACACAAGAGAGAGAATGGAAACTAGTCTCACCCCTCCATGGAAGTATGGAGGGGTATATATACCCAAACACATACAACAATGGGAAATTGACATAACAAGCCCATATGTTTAAGGTAACAAAGATAGAAAATGTAATCCGTCAAATGTCGCTTCCATTTACGAAGTTAGGGCGATTCCAACAATCTTCCCCCAATGGGCCGACATAAGGGATTACTTACAACATTTACTACAAATATAGAAAAAAAATCTGAGAAAGTCTTCATAAGCTCATCAAGTCCGAGGATGATGAAAGTTTACGCTCTTTGTCTCCTTCTGGTACCTTGACTTGAGAACCGTTTTCTTCAATTGTAGGAAAATGATGTAATATGCATAAATTGGATTAACTTCCCCCCAATTCATGCCGCATGTTTTAAAGCTTCTCAAGTACGCACTCCTTTTGAAGTTTACAGGCCAGGCTTCCCCATCACGACAACCATCTTCGCGATTGAAACTTTGATGTAGTGAACATTTCCTCTAACTTTTAAAGTTTTCGATCACAGAATTTGTAGATGAGCGATAAACCACACAAGGTAAATCGACTTGTGCGGAAAATCCGTTTGGTAACATGCAAAAATCAACAAGATCTTCTTACGTAGCTTCACACCAAACAAGCTGAAAAGACGAAATGAAACGACTTCCCTGATGTGCGGGTCTATCGGAATAATAGTTACTTGTGAATATGCGCTTTACTCGATAAAATAACCGTGTGTGAGGCATCATAACATCATATTTAGGTAAATTCATGCACGATAACTTTGTGAAAGTGAGACGATAACACCAAATGGAGAAAATTTTAACCACTGATCGTCTCATTTCTTCCCCCTGATTGAAGAAATTCATGAAGGGAAACGGGTTTTAAAAAATCTAAAAACACCAAAGAAGCAATGAACACATATACTCTTCCACGATGTTTTGTGAATCGAATCATACACCACGTATGTTGATGATGAATTGGAGACAGCGAAACCATGTATGTTCAATTAATTGAACAAGTGTGAAGAACCATAAATATCTCGTGAGAATCAACTATTGATAAAACTTCTCTACTCATGTATACTCTTCTCAGCTAACTCTTTACGGCCCCATTATCATTACGGCGTGTGACTACTGATGGAGAAAACCCAATGTGACGAACTTGATCACTGAAGTAAACCCGAACTTGTGACTTAAACTTGCACTATTGTCAGACGAAGAACCCTTTTCCTTACCAGGTTGATTAACCGGATCGAATAGGGGTAAACATAGAGTTTCTCGAATTATCCACAGCTTTTTG
Organism: Chrysanthemum makinoi; assembly: GCA_910596185.1. NCBI lineage: Eukaryota > Viridiplantae > Streptophyta > Magnoliopsida > Asterales > Asteraceae > Chrysanthemum > Chrysanthemum makinoi. The sequence goes on from OU343225.1 coordinate 221,680,680, forward strand.
TGACACTTGAGCACAACAACGTAACTCCTTAAAAGTGATAGCTATACGCTGTGAGCACAACAACGTAACTTCTACATCGGTATAACTAGACAACTCAAGTCTTTGTCATTCGTAGCGGTTAAAGCTCGAACAAGGATCTCGAAGAATCATGCATCCAACTAACCCGATATCTTACGATACTAAGTACACGCACCCGTGATATCCCGCTTCAACCTCAAATAAATAATAGTGAATTTGCGCCATAGTCACATCTTGCGGTTAAATTCCCAAATCTAGCCTTTGTTAACGATGTTCAAATGAACTTGATAATGGTTCCCGATCTTGTCAAAAATTGTATCCTCGTGAAATTTGTAATGACCAAAATGCTACTCTTGATTTCCATACATTAAACCAAAAAAAAATTAAACCAATGTATTAAATACATATAAGCTCATGTTAATTTGAGTTGTTAAATATTGCAGCCCAAAAAAATTCGGATCCAACCGCATAAACACTAAAAGCCCAATCTAGATTCTTAACCCAAAGCTCAAATCCCACATGAAGCCCTAAACTCTTGGTTAATATTCGAACCCTAATACACCCATATAAAAAACCACACTTAGTACTCTTATCAAACCCTAATCTCATTATAATCAGCCCCAATCTCATCCAAAAAAAACGCAGTAAAAAAAATCATCCCACTTCACACAAAAAAACCGCTCTAATCTCTTTATTCAGTCAAAAACCAAACGCAACCTACCAAGAGTCCTTTTGATCTATTTGGTTCGAATAACCCAAGAAAGAAAATAAACGTTGGATGACATCACAGGTAGGTTTGTTATGATCTTGTTTTTTGGGTTAAACATGACGAAACAAAGAAAAGTATAACACAATTGTTATAACTTTATCTTAATAAGTTTCGAAAAGTATCATGATAGATCAACGATGGTTCAATTTTTTTGGTGTGAATGATCTTTTGAACGATTAGATTGCATGAAAAATTCAACTTAGATCTTAAAAATAGTTACTTTTCAGTCCTTTCAGTCCTTGTAGTCATAGATCTGTGATGGTTATGGTGACACATAAAAAATCGTGAACGGTTTGAATCAAAGGTGCACCCAACTGAGATCTATTAATACGTTTTAGTGTCATTTGGATTTGATACTGGTTATTGGTTTTTAGTCATTTACCATTTATCCTCCTTTTCTTTAGTTTTAACTAAAAAAAGGACCAAGGATGATTGTAAGACTGAGGTTGAATGATATTGGTATATTTTGGTTTGAGGTCATGGTTCTTACAGCTAACCTTACGCGTAGACAAGACCTTGCTCGTAAAGTTTTCTTACGCGCAAAAGGTCTTATGCGTAACATGTCATATGCGTAACAAATCATATGCGTAAGATAGTGTAACAGATCTTATGCGTAAGCCAAAGTGGTTACTCGTAAGCATTGCTTACTCGTAAACCAAGTTAGGCGTAAAGATGTGTCCTTACGAGTAACTTTCCAAGTTACTCATAACCAGATCTGGAGATAGTCCTTAGGCGTAAAAAAGGGGTTTTGACCCGTGTTGACTTTTTCGACCAATATTTTCCCACCAAAAATTCCGACTAATCTGAGAAACCCAGAACCTGCATATGGTAAGTTACTTCTGACCCATTTTTGACTATTATAGACTTTGAAGAATCTGACCATTTGACCACAAGACTTTTCACGAGATGGACAAAAATATTATGCGAATAAAAAATGAATAAAAGCTATTTGTAAAAAAAATAGATACAAAGTAGTTTACTCCCATTTTTTTGTTAACCCATAACAAAATTTGACCATAAATAACACATTAAAGAAAAAACTTGTCAATAAATATGTTTAAACCAAAAAAATGATGAAAGGTTAAAGCTTTGTTCTAAAGACAAATTAAAAGACAATATTTTGACAAGAAAACATCACCAAAAATCAACCAATGATACAAAACCGACCTTGCTCTTGATACCAATGTTAGGACCGTATATATGGATGATTTGGTGAATCGGGAGGTCTTGGAAGATGAAAGAACATCATCTTCAAGTTAGTGAGAGAAACTAGAGAGAGAAGGGAAACTAGTTTGTACTTTATTATAATGAAAGGTGAAATTACAGTAAGAGTCTCACCCCTCCATGGAAGTATGGAGGGGTATATATACCCAAACACATACAACAATGGGAAATGGACATAACAAGCCCATGTGTTTAAGGTAACAAAGATAGAAAATGTAATCCCGTCAATGTCGTTCCATTTACGAGTTAAGAGCGATTCCAACATAAACTCATATTTGCCAGTAACTTGAAAGATATCTTTTTAAAACTAATTTAAAAAGGTCTACTTGAGAGCAATTAGAAGTCAAGTGAAGGGATATTTGATAACATCAAATCTTGTATACATTTCGCTATCGAATTCCCTTATATTGTGCTCATGTTTCTTGTATTTATATAAGAAATGCTACTTAATTGCTATTTGTTTAATAGGATTTATTTGATCATTGGAGCAAGAAGATGCGGAATTGAGAAGCTACTTGTTGAATCAGAGAACGGATCGGAGGATATATGTAGCATAAAGGATCTCTCTCGTTATCGTTGCATTGACAATAGAAGCAGTTCTTACTAAGTTCATTTAGAAATATACGGCGATTTACATCAATACAAATACATTGTATTAATTTACAAGACTTAGTGGTTTCACTAGTTGAAGATCGTTATGAGTAACTAGGTCGTAACATATACGCCATAATCATCAAAGCCGATTCACCAAATATTTCTGAGAGTAGATCTGTGTAATGCTTCCTTTGTTTCTACGCCGTAAGATTTATCAATGTCTAGAAGGAATTTCATATCTAGGGCATATACGACGTAGTTGGGTCGGGGCACCTACGCCGTAACTACTACATGACCTGTGAAGAGTTAAATTTTTGAGAGTACATACAACATAACCAGTCACTTATGGTTACGTCGTATACATATTGAGCCTAACCAAATCTAAATATAAGCCCTAATTCAATCACAACACACACATACATTCCAAATCTCAGTTGGAGAACGACTAGGGATTCATCAAGAGTCAATTTCAAGCAAGATTAACGAGCTTTTCAAGGGAAAAAACATCATAAAGCATAGACTGACATAGAGTAAATGTATCAAACAAAATGTTTAATTCTTTTTCAGTTATATTCATTATTGTTGTTGCACTTTACAATATGATGGCTAAACACTTATAGTGTTTTCCTAGTTTTGAATCAATTAATGTTATGTTTCTTATTCCTACATTTATTTATCGCTTTTATTAGATATATGTGTGTTTGTAATGCGAACCTTGGATTATGGTACTACTGAGAGAGATTTAGCTCCTGGTCACTAGGTGTAGTGACCTCCTCACTTGGGAAATTGGGGTAATCGAGAGATTGAGAACCTTTCGGTTGTATAAGGATAGATCAAACCACCACCTAAATAAGTATAGGTACTTATATAGTGTAATTTAGATGCCTTCTAGACTATTTAGGTGCTTAAATGCTAAGAAATAGGATTGTTGGCTTATAAACAAATCACATAGGTAGTTGGGACTTATAAACTAGGTCCTAGTTCATCGGTGTGATGATCAGTCTACTGACAATGGAAGCCATTGTGTAACATGTTGGTTTTCATAAACAGCCAATCACAAATCTATATGATTCGTATTAATGAGTTTGTAAAGAGAGAAAGTGGAGAGTGGGAACTTCTAGTGAGAGAAAGTGAATCATATATTATGAAGCTCCACCCTTTGCCTTGCTAGGCAAAGGTTATTTATAGTTTCTTACAATATATGCCACCTATGGGTTGTGGTTCAGGCATACAGTGGGTAAGGACCCGTCGGTCCTCCACGGTGTTACTTAACTAATTACTAAACATAACTAAACGACTACTACTAAGAGCTTTCTAATGATTACATATACTTGAGGTGACTGAGTCTTTAACTACTGAATTTTCTAAATTCCAACAATCTCCCCCTAAGGTAGGTCACCTCAATTACAAACAGATATTAAATTGTGAGTTCTTGGATTCCTTTTGTAACTTCTTTGCTCTATAGCCCGTAATCTTTGATTCTTAAAATTCCTCATGCTTTGAACTTTAAGTGGAGGTCTTTAACTGATCCACGGATTGGTTACTCTTTGATCCTTTTTAGAGATCATTAGCAATCGTAAATCTCTTGACTCATCCTTTGTTGTGTTGTCTTCATGTGATGTTTGTGACTTTGGACCGACATTCTCACATCATTGGATCATGACATCTTTTCATCAGAGTTGCGAAAGCTTCGTTGGATCATGATATCTTCATTAGCGTATCAGAAGCATAACATGATGGTATCAGAGTGAAAGCAAAAGCATCATGATGATATCAGAGTAAAATATTAAGATGTGCACTTGATATGATTTCTTTGAACGTGAGTGTGATGTGTGAGCATGCGGTTATGGATTGACTTCGCAATTCTGATCAGTTGCAACCGCCCGATGTTACTGCAATCAACAATTAGCAATAAAACACACAAAAGTGTCTTTGTTCACTTTCGATGAATACGGTTGGAAGAACCACGGTTCCCCATTTATCAGTATAAATATTGCTTGTGATAAGGTAGAATTCCTAAGAATCTCCTTGACAGGGTTTCGCAGCTTGATCTAGCCGTTCTCAAACCAGAGCGTCCCAAAGTAGAAAACACGGAGTTAGTGAATCTGCGAATTGAGATTCATTGATTTACGAAAAATGATTTGAAAAACAATCGCCTATTGCTTAAGAGAAAGAGTTTTTCAATACGAAAAAGGTTTTAGAAGAAAAATCAAGTTTCAATCATAAATACCCTTTTATTTTGAAACATTAATACACAGTCGATGTGCTAGAGAAAATTTGTAGAGCACACCGACTGGTTTTTTAAAGGTATCCGTCAATCCATTTCCTGGACCAAGGTTGATTCAAGAGAGAATCCCCCCATCGTTTCTATCCAGTTGTCACAAGTTTGATCTTTTGAAAAGATCTCACATGTCACCCACCAAGAGTTTGTTTGATGTTGGCTCTAGAAGGATTTCCATCTTCATTGTGAATATTTTACATATCACTCGGATGTTCTGGCAATACCACAAGGATAATGCGTAGGACTCTCAATATATATTCTTACTTTCCACATTGTGTGAAACAGCAAGTCTTCATTAATTGTGTGTCATAGTGAGATTTAGTTCATGATCTCTTGGCTCTAGACTCAATTGTGCAAATTTGGTTTCCTAATCGGAGACTAGGGAGAGGGTCTCCTTCTTCAATATCAACTATCTCTAAGAGAAAGTCGATAGATTATGTAGGTTCCTCATGAGAATGAAACAAGTCCTTTTAAGAGAACTTGAGTGGCTTGGGAAGTTTAGTGCAGTGCGTCACTAGGTCCATGACGTCTTGTCTTCAATACCGACATTACCTTAGTAACCACAAGTAGCATATGAATTGAATCCGGTTTCTGCCCTAAGGTTGAATTATTGGAGGGCTATTTCTTTTCACCCTTTCACTTTTTATTTCTTTTTCATTCTTCAACCCCTTCAGTGCTTACCGAGAATTATTCACTAGAACCTTCTTGGGTGTATTCCAGTTCTAGCTTTTTCTCAATGGGTACTCTTCCCTTATTCTCACTTTTCTCCTTTTTTTCATCATACCCAAGGACTCATTCACTATCTAGTGGATTGTTCATGGGTAGATCCCTCCGGCTCTGGCGGGATCATGGGAACTAATACCTAACCATCGCATCCTTATAACTCCAATCCATAAAGTAAAATGGTCAGTCTTTTGGTACAGTTGTTTCCATCTTGAAACCGAATGAAAACCATTTGAGAATCAATCAAGGTACTTGTGCTATAAAATCAAAGCATTTTGTACTTTAATTGTTTTTTATATTTTAGAAATGCTCCTCCTCAACATGTGCATTATGTATAAGAAATTGTTTTGGCACATGGAGAAAGGAACCAATAAAGTTGGCTTGATTAACCAAATGAAAGCTCCATTCCTTGATTATGTATTCTAAAATGATCATCATCTCTCCCCTGATCAAATCTAGTATTTAGATACTTTAGATAAAACATTTTGGGGAAGGATGTGGTTTTATTTTACTTGCTCCCCCTCAATATGTGTATCAAAATTCGAAAGTTTTGCACATATTAGTGAGAACCTGCACTTTGAGTCAAATCATTTGTTTTAGATAAATGCTCCCCCTTAACATGTGCATCGAAAATTTGAAATCGTTTGACACATGTAGGAAGGAGTGCCTTATATTACATTACTAAAACACTCATGATAAGGTTTTAAAATGTACCTTTTTGAGGGGTCGTTTAAGCCCTTATTTGATCACATTTGTATCCGTTATTACTTAATATCGTTCCTTTTCACTTTTTAGGTATCTTGAAGGCAAAATGCTGGAATGACACTTATTCGGACGAGTGGCGAATATACGAAGAAAATGGCCAAAGTCAAGAATCGAGACACTCATGCTCTTGGGCGGAAGGGGCGGTGTGAGTTCAACAAGTGACGGCGTCAGGGTTAAACAAGAGGCAGCCGTCGGACAAGTTTTGTGGCGATTAAGTAGCCAAATTGCTCATTTACAAGTGGCGGCATCAGGTTTACACGATTATGTAGTATTTTGGAGTAAAACCTAAACCCAAGGTGCTTGTACAGTATTTTTGGGGTTCCATACCCTATCTTACATCAAGATAAGTGTTTTACTTCATTATTTTAATTATGCCTTCCTTTGATTGTGTGTATACTTGCATTTTCCCCATGTCCGGCTAATTTACTTGTGTGTTTGCTTAGGTAATATGAAACTTAGTTATTGAATATTGATTGGTTATCTCTTATCTTAATTGTTATTGACCTAGTATTGCGATAGGTCATTCATTGTGCTTGTAATGCTTGATTAATCTTTGTTGAACCTTAGTTTATAATCACCTAGAGTAAATGTAGGCTATACATCCAAAGAATACCTTAGAGTTAAAGTTTATAAATCCTAGAGATTTTATAGTCATTAACCTTTGGTAGCTTCAAAGAGTTAGGGATAAACGCATACCCTACGACCTTAGAGACACAATGCGATTAAGAATAAGGACGTGACAATTCAACCATCAATAGGAGATAACTAGGGAGTAATAAAGCCTAAGCAAATACATTTTTAATCATCAAACGAGCACACAACAACAGACATAGACTACATACACCTTAGATTAGATAATTAGATAAGTAAAAGTAATCGGTAGACATACCAACCCCCCAAATTCAAACCCCGAGATTCGTACCTTTCCATTTCCTAAAAAACATAAAAAAGATAAAAAATAATCTTCCTCAACCCCAAGTAGTAACTTCTCACTAGCATTCCTATTCCCATAGAAATATCAATTCCTCTGGCTTACCCTAATACTACACTACAACGATTAGGTTCACTGCCTAGGGTGTTGAAAAACTTGCTCGACGAAAAGGAAGTTCCTTTGACCCGAACGACGCGTGTAGCGTTATCAAGTTTTGGCTTGCCGCGAATAGAATAGCTAGTTAAGAGTCCACCTCGTTTAGGTTTCCTTGCTTGATTCCTATCAAGTAAGCTTTTTTCCATTTTTTTAGCTTCTTCGTAGACTTTCCCCCCTCTTCGTGACCTTTGTTAGTAATCCCATCACTTTTCATCATGGAAGGTGATAACCAACCACCACTCACCAACCCACCACCAAATGACCCGCCAAGAGGCCGTACTCTTGGTGAATACTCGAGACCAAGCCACCTAGGCTATAGGAACACCATTGAGCTTCCCGACCAAGCCCAAACTACGGCCCTGTGATCCGACACCATCCGGTTGGTGCAAAACGGATGTGCATTCCATGGACTTCGTTCTGAAGATCCTAATCAGCATCTTAAGGATTTCCTTAAAATTTTTGATTCCATCGACCTTGATGCTACTACTCGGGAGACCACGCTGCGTCGCATCTCTTCTAATTCACGAGACCAAGCTAGTAATTGGCTTGAGACTTCCATACACTCCATCTCAAGTTGGGATGATCTCACCTCTCGTTTCCTTGCTCAATTTTTCCCACCGGGAGAACTACTAAGCTTAGGAATGAAATCTTGATGTTCCAACAACGTCAAGGTAAATCTCTCTGATGGGTCGATTCAAGGACTTACTCCATAGAGTCCCTCATCACGGCATTGATCTTTGGCCTCAAGTCCAACTCTTCTACGATCATGTCAACTTCCCCACCAAGCGATCCATTGACCAAGCGGTCGGTGGAAAACTTAGTAATCTCACCATGGAAGAATCATGGGGTATAATAGAGGACCTTGCTCTCTATGACAACGAAAGTTGGAATGACCCCCGTGAGTTACCCAAAACCGTAAAGGCAATCTCCTTGCCTCCTATTGAATCACAATCTTCCGACCGTAGGATGCTCGAACTTGAAGATCAAGTTAAATTCCTAATTAGCTCCTACGAAAATCCTAAGTCTTCACAACAAGTTAACAAAGTTTCTTCCTCGTGTGAGCCGTGTAGTGGTTCTCATAACACATGCACTTGCACAAGATTCCCCGAACAAGATTCCGTTGACTACGCATCCTCGCGTACTAATGGAACGGGAGGAAGATTCTACAACACCTGAACCTAGGACTTTTAATGACGCCTGAGAAGCATGGAAGGGTAAGCCCGGATTTTATTAGGTACAAACCAAAGAATTCACTTCCAATGATTTCTCATGGCCCCCATCTCAATAACCAACAAAACATTAAGGGGATGTTGCAACACCTAATCGCATCCCAAGAAGCTCAAATAGCTAAGCTCTCGGACCGTTTTAACCAACAACAAGCCGAGATGGATAGGAAGATAGATAACCTCTTGACCATGACCAATATTAGGAAGGTTAATGCTATCTCAACTCCCAAAGCTTCCGGTGTAGAGATTATGGACCCAAGTAAGTTAGCTAAGCCGTTCAATTAGTCCAATACCATCACCTTAGTGAAACCTAATAGAACAAATGTGGCAACATGAAACGATACTTGAGGTTAGTGAGACACCTAGGAATGAAACAACAGAGGAAGTAGATGAAGTAGACCATGACTATTTCAATAAGTTTCCAACGGAAGAAGAACTCTCTAGCCCCACCACATGCGTGACCTCCGTCACATGTATGTTAGGAGAAGCCCTAGGATCAAGTTTGGGAAACTTGGAATCTTAACATACCATGTTGCATAGGACACCTTTAAATTGGCAAAGCCACCATTGACCGCCAAGGTCCCCAATAAACATAATGATAGCACCACAATTTGTTGGGTAATGAAGAAGCCTATCCCAACTAGGAAGGCGATCCAGATAATTCTAGGGTTAGTTGCAATTTTCTTGGTAGAGTTAAGGGATTCCCCGTGTATGTAGGTAGTTTCACGTTTTCTACGGATTTCATAATAGTGGATGACATTAGTACGGCCATAGATCCTAGCTTATCCCACATTATTCTAGGGAAGCCTTTCATAGAAAACACCGGAATAACTTATGATCCCTCATTAGGAATAGTGTGATTCAAGGATGAGACCGATGATGTAGCTTACCAAATGCCGTTTAAGATTGAGAAGTTTTCATCACTCTCCAATGATGAAAAGGAACTTAAGCTATCGGTCTACTATAGGAATGAGGAGGATAAGGAAAAGGGAGTAGATTATGTTATGGCCAAGATTTTCGGCTTCTATAAGGATTGCTTGAACTTAGGACCGAGTAGCCGAGTGGGGAGAGGGGCGACCTCTTAGAAAGGTGCCTCATAGGGCACTTTTACAACATGGAATCCCCCAATAGAGACCGTCATGAGGAAGAAGGTGAAGGTAATGAAGTCACCTAGGGGCACGACTTCGAGTCTAGCAACAAGACTCATAAATAAACAAAAGCGCTTCGTGGGAGGCAACCCATGCTTAATTGTTTGCTTGTTTGTGTCGTGTATTTTTTTTATTGATTATTTATTCTCATGTTTAAATTTGTAAAAATGCTTTATTTTGTCTTTAACCTCGTCTTAATTACATATAAAGGTATTTTACATAAGGGATAAGTGTAGGGAGGATTACACACGTTTTCAAAAGAAACGTAAACATGAGAATTACAATTAATTAAAAGATATACATGTGTGTTTGTTCGAGTCAAATGCTTGTATCGAGTCATAATGGATGTTTTGCAGGAAATTTTTCCAGATTCTAAAGATCTAAATTTTCGAATTTTTCCAGAAAATCGAGACAAGTTTCGTCGAGGATAACTGACCGGCGGTCGGGATCGCAACACGGCGTCATACGGGCGAAACAATGATTACTTTTTCTCGTTTTCTGAGCTACTTATAAAATTTTTGGAATTTACAGGTCTTAATTTTCCAGAAAAACTGTAAACATTCATTCCACAAGCATTATATCTTAGTTTAATAGAGTCTTATATATATTATTATCGCCGACTTTACGCGAAGGTTTCGTTTGTTTTCTTCAAGTGTGCAGGTTTAATTTACCAAGAAGAAAATACATAAGATGAGAAGGAGCTTTTCATGCAAACATTCTTCTTGAAGAAAGATGTAACCATCACTTCACACGGATCTTACCGAGCTAATCAGGGGAGTAATAGTTTCTTTCGTTTTTATTACCTTCCATTATCATAACTTTGATACTTTTGGGGAACATTGGGGACAATGTTCAGTGTAAGTGTAGGGAGGGAAAATTAAACGGGAACTTTGAAACTATGCTTATCCTTGATTATTTGCTTTGTCCAATTCCATTTGTGTAATAAACCATGAGAAATATCGGTTAGGGTAATTTTGGCACCAAATTTAAATTTTTTCATGACATGTAGGAGTGGGCCGTTAGTCTTAATAAAGAGTCTCATGGATAGGAAATTATATGACTAGCACAAAAACCCTTTACCACTTAAATTCCACCCAAAATGTGAGGATCGCCCTTAGATTTGTAGGAATTAAAGCATTCATCTTTAATGCTTAGGTAGTATAATAGATTCTAGAACTTGTTTTGTGATGCATCCCGAGATCGCTAGTAAGACTACACTTGTGTAGTTAGGAATAACTAAATGATAAGAGGCATTAGGATAACACTTGTTTAATACCCGTAATATAATTACTTCTTCCACATAGGTTGAGTAATTCCCCCACACCTTTGCGTTGTACTCATCTTTAGTACACGATACCCATAGTTAACCCCTCAGAGCCTATCCTTTTCGCAGTTCTCGTGATATTTCAGTTTTCCGGGATATCAATGAAGAGCATTGTTTACAATCCACCCCCAAATGTACACCCAAATCGCCTTAGCCTACCCTGTATGCACTCACTTTTAGTGCATTATTGTTATCACACTTAACCCTTAGTTCAATTATCTTGTTGCTTGCATAAGTTGCTAAGTCGAGTCATATCCTTTGTACACAGTTTTGGACGATTGGGACTCATGGGAAAAGTTAAATTTTATGAAATGACGGGAAGGGAACATTAAATTCAAATTCCCTTTATTTGCGTAATAATGTACTCCAAGTGTTTTGATCTTTTCAATTCGGGTCAAATTAGTGTTAGAGTAATAAAAACTCAAGTGTAGGGATGTGCCTATAAATCCCTATCATTTTGATGTTATCGTAGAGGATGGTAGAGTAAAAGTGTATGGAAAAAAAATCGAAAAAAATAGAAAAAGATTAAAAAAAATAATAATAAATAAAAAAATAAAAAAGTGTTAAAAAAACCTACGGGCTACCATCCTACATCTATCTTTTAAGTTTATGTTTGTCTATTTCAGTTATCTAGAGTTTAGAGTGTCGAGTCTTAGCTTAGCAACGCCATTCTTCGCTTGTTTGTAACATAAACATTTTTGACTTGCCACCACTAAATAGCGTATCCCACCAAACCCTTTGTTTCCCTACCGTAAGCCTAACGTTACAACCCTTTAAAAGACCTCTTGGATAGTCTTTCCTAGGTGCTTACGCCAAAGTGATGGAGGTTTGATCTAGTCTCAAGCCTATGGTAATCTATGTACTAGGACCGGTTAATGAGTGTTTATCTTCCATTTCCAACTTGTTATATTTCATATACACCCGAGAGATGTGAGTATCCAAACACCCCATGTGAGGTGCTAGTATGTAATTTTCGTGCTTGTTATGACCTTTGCCGGGCTTATATGTGTTGTGGATCGTTCTAAACTAATGCTTCATGACCCCTAACTTATAAATTAATTGGCTAAAAGCACATTTTCTTGAGGACAAACAAATACCAAGTGTAGAGATATTTGATAAGGTTTTAAAATGTACCTTTTTGAGGGGTCGTTTAAGCCCTTATTTGATCACTTTTGTATCCGTTATTACTTAATATCGTTCCTTTTCACTTTTTAGGTATCTTGAAGGCAAAATGCTGGAATGACACTTATTCGGAAGAAAAGCTAATATCTGAAGCCAAAGTCAAGAATCGACACTTTCGAAGGGGCGGCGGGGTTCTACAAGTGACGGCGTCAAGTTCTACAAGAGACACCGTTGGACAAGTTTTGTGACGACTCAGTAGCCAAATTGCTCATTTACAAGTGACTGCTTCAGGTTTTAAAGGAGTAGGGTGTCAGCTCGAGATTTGATCCGACGATGTCGAGGGGACATCGTCACAAGCATAAGGTGACGTCGTCGCAATACTAACGTGTCCAAGACGAAACCCTAATACGGCGACCCGGCCCAGTCACAAATTAAAGGGTGACGCCGTCGCACTTGTAATCTTATATATAGAATCCGAATTTTTCGGTTTCAGAGTGTGTAGTCTTTTTGGAGTAAAAACCTAAACCGAACCAAGGTTGTCTTGTACAGTATTTTAGGGTTCCATACCCTATCTTACATCAAGATAAGTGTTTTACTTCATTAATTTAATTATGTCTTCCTTTGATTGTGTGTATGCTTGCATGTTCCCCATGTCCGGCTAATTTACTTGTGAGTTTGCTTAGGTAATATGAAACATAGTTATTGAATATTGATTGGTTGTCTCTTATCTTAATTGTTATTAACCTAGTATTGCGATAGGTCATTCGTTATGCTTGTAATGCTTGATTAATCTTTGTTGAACCTTAGTTTATAATCACCTAGAGTAATTGTAGGCTATACATCCAAAGAATACCTTAGAGTTAAAGTTTATAAATCCTTGAGATTTTGTAGTCATTAACCTTTGGTAGCTTCAAAGAGTCAGGGATAAACGCATACCCTACGACCTTAGAGACACAACGTGATTAAGAATAAGGACGTGACAATTCAACCATCAATAGGAGATAACTAGGGAGTAATAAAGCCTAAGAAAATACATTTTTAATCATCATACGAGCACACAACAACAGACATAGACTACATACACCTTAGATTAGATAATTAGATAAGTAAAAGTAATCGGTAGAAATACCAACCCCCCAAATTCAAACCCGAGATTCGTACCTTTCCATTTCCTAAAAAAAATAAAAAAAAAAGATAAAAAATAATCTTCCTCAACCCCAACCTTAGCGTAGTAACTTCTCACTAGCATTCCTATTCCCCTAGAGAACGATATCAATTCCTCTGGATTACCCTAATACTACACTACAATGATTAGGTTCACTGCCTAGGGTGTTGAAAAACTTGCTCGAGGAAACGGAAGTTCCTTTGACCCCGAACAACGCGTGTAGCGTTATCAACTCACCAATTTATCAGTTTATTTCCGATTTAAATCACAAACTCTCCCCCGATCACAATTTTCAAACCTTTTGAGATTTGAGATCCCAATTGATTTAAATTATTTTAGAAACTTTTGGAGGAGAGATACGACTTTGTTTTAAGAACACTTAACTGATAAGGATCAGATTTTAAACTTTAATCTCCATTGATCTAACATGCTCATGTACCATTTTGTAAAATGCTCAGATTTTGAAAAATGTACCATTTGTATGAAAACTCAAGTCCGATAGTATAGAACATGCTCCTTTTGATGCCAATTATTTAAAAATATCCATTTTGAAATGTTTGAAATAATTCTCCCCCTCAATCAATGACCGTAGTTATTGATTGAATGACGAAGATTTTTACCAAAATTAAGTCTAGTTAATTTTCAAAAATTAAGTCCGAGTTATTTTCAAAACAATTTCATTTCTATTGGAAAAAAAATATTTTTCAGAAGAATCTTTAGAATGAAAAACATTTGTGAAGGAACATTTTTCTTTTTGATGACAAATTTTCCTTATTATTGTTTTTAGGATCAGAGCTTGATATTAAACAAAATCAATTTAACATAGCACTGTCCTTTCTTTAAAAGCGGGTTACAGTCTGAAATAACCGCAAGCCATCATTTTAAGCCCGGGTTACTGCCTGAAATGACAGTAAGCCATTATTTTGAGACATGTTTTAGAAAAAAATATATACTTTCTGCTCGAACTTCATCTAAAGTCTCGTCCATTATTGAATGACATTTCTAAGACCGTAGATGTTATCGATACCAGAAGACATGCCTTGAGAAAACAATATTTTTGGTATTTTTTTGATTTTTCAAACTTTTTTTATGGGGTTTTAAAGATTTTATAATTTTCTCTTTTCTTTTTGTTGGTTTTATATTTTTGTATTTTGATTTTTGAAAGATTATTTACAAAGAATGGGTAAAGAAACTCCTTTACTCCTCATTTTCCTCTTGTAGACATTTGAGCGTTTTCGGCTGTAGACTTTTCATGCCGAGTCGTGGGAGGATAAACTCAAAACGATCTCTTGGAAGAGCTTTCGTGAAGATGTTCACGCCAGTTGATACTCAGTCCTCACAAATATAGTTCAACCACACCTTTATCTACATGTTCCCTGATGAAATGATGTCGAATGTCAATGTGCTTTGCTCTTGAGTGTTGGACATTGTTGCAGCAGAGAGCAATGGAACTTTTGTTAGAGGGATTTTGTTGAATACAAAGCCATAGTCAGATAATTGGGATCTCATCCATAAGATTTGAGCACAACATGATGACATGGCTATGTATTCAGCCTCTATAGAGGATATTGAAGTAATCATTTGTTTCTTTGAAGACCAGCTCACTAACTTATCACCCAAAAACTGTGCACTTCCTGATGTACTTCGACGAGTATCTTGACACCCTACTGGTGTCCGTCGGATACTAAAGTCCCATATTAATGGTTCCTTGGAGGTACCGAAAGACCATTTTTACCGCTTCAAGGTGCTTTTTAGTAGGCTTAGCCTGGTAACGAGCACTCATGCATACAGTGAACAGAATATCAGGTCTACTGGCAGTGAGATATATCAAAGATCCAATCATACTACGATATTTAGTTTGATCAACCGGGATCCCCGAGTGGTCCTCATCCAGTTTTGTTCGTTCCACCATGGGAGTGTCAACAGTGTCACAAGACACAAATCCAAATTTCTTTAAAATTTCATTTGCATATTTAGATTGATTAATAAAAATGCCTCTGGGATTTTGTGAAATTTGTAATCCTAAGAAAAATGACATTTGTCCCATCATTGACATTTGAAATTTAGAGCCCATCTCTTTTGAAAATCGGTCACATTCATTAGGGTCGGTCGAGGAAAATATAATATCATCAACATATATTTGAACATGAATTAAATGTTTGCCTGACTTCTGGTGAACAATGTAGGATCAACAGCTCCTTCGTAGAATCTATTTGCCAAAAGGAACTTTGAAAAAGTATCATACCATGCCCTAGGAGCTTGCTTCAAGCCGTAGAGGGCCTTCTTCAAGTGGTAGACATGGGTAGGATGCTCAGGATCCACAAAACCTTCGGGTTGACTAACATAGACCACTTCTTTGAGATCTCAATTAAGGAAAGCAGTCTTGTATGTACAACGTGTTTTCAAGTTTCTTCTTCAAAGTTTAAAGGTTGGAAAAATCATTTAAAAGTTTTGATTCCTTTCTTTGAACTCCTGTTTAAGCACTTTTACATTTTCTTGAAGTTCTTGCTTTTGCTTAACAATTTTACTAAGTTTCTCTTGTAAGGAATTTAACTCTTGTTTTAATGTTTCTTCCATTAAATTACTTTTTCTGATTAATGTACGCATTTGGCTATCCATTTCCTACTCACGGGTGGTCAGCTCAAATTTAGCACGCTTTTCATAGATGGCAACTTGATCCTTATAAATATTTAGTTTAGTGGTCATGGAATCATCAGGCACATATTCAGTGTACTCTTCAAACACAAATTCATCATTAATGGCAGCAGATGCACCACAAGGTACAACAAGACTTTCATCGTGTTTCACATATTGTTCATATGGGATAACATTGCTATTGCCCATATTTTCAATATCTGATTCAACGACTTCTGTTGATTGTACTTCGTTGGGAATCTTTTGCGCATCAACTTCATCATATAGTTTTACTACCTCTGATATGATAGAATCCTTGGAGGGACCGGCTTATTGAGGTGATGAGACCATTGGATAAATATTAGCCATAAAGATGGTATGTGTCGTTGGTTGATCATCAACATCAGAGTCAAAAGCATCACAATCTGCAACTTGGAAGACATTGGGATTGTTCTGTGCCAAATCATGCACCGGTTGTTCATCCACATCTGCATCATATGTTTTGGCTTTCCCATCAACAAGAAACAACAACTCTTCCTCATCCAACAATGCTCCACTATCTTGAGCTTGCATCAGCAGCATCTTATCCTTGAAGTACTCTGCATTCTGTGGACGTTTTGCCTGAGTGCAGTTCCTAGCAATGTTTCCTTCTCCTTTATAGTTGTAGCACATAATCGGTTTCCCTTGACCCTGTACCATGATCCTTCCGCGGTTCTGAACACCCACATAACCAGATCCAACTCCAACATTCCCATAACCAGTTCCAGCTCCTACATTCCCTCGTGCATTATATCGTGGATTCACATTCTGCCTTCCTTGCACGTTCTGAACCACAACCCTTCCACCTTCAATAGTAGCATGATTATGTAGATTAGATGAGGTTCTGAGGAGGTTGTTGGTGTGGGGAAGTAAGTTTCTGTTTTGTTGAACCATTAGGGCCAGTTGGTTTGCAAGGTTTTCAATAAACATGTCAGATGGGGTATATCCTGAGTCTGGAATGGCAATCTGTTTCTGATTCTGAGAGGATGGTATGACTTGTGATACTTAAGTACTTATCTTCACATTGGAAAGAAATTCAGTTGAGTCATTTGAAGAGTTTGCAGCAGCAGTATTAGATTGGAATTTCTCCATGATCAACTGCTCAAATGTAGTATGCTTCTCATGTTGAAGTAAGTAAGCATACAGCTGTTCATAGTTGGTCTTCATCAATCCTTTGTTCAATTTGACTACAGTAACAAATTTGTGCCATTCAGGGTTCATGTTGTTTACGAACTTAGAATTGAGTTGGATATTTGGCATTTTCATGTTGATGCTCCCCATATCATTCACAAGTTTGTGAAACCTCACATGATACTCAGTGACACTTTCCCTTGTGTTCATCTTGAAATTCTCAAAGTCATCATAAAGATGTGAATCTCCAACTTCCTTAGTCAGTTATGAACCATAGAGAAGCATCTTGACATTATCCTAGACTGCCTTGGCCTTAGTATTGTGATTGATCAGCTTGTAAATGTCCTTTGGTAGACCTTGAAGTACGATGTTTAAGGCTCTAATGTCAGCATCATATCTTTTCATCTCCTTCTCATCAAGATCATCATACGTCCTTGGTCTATCCAAACCCAAAACAATGGTTCCATCAGCTCTAGTTTTGAGATGATCTCTGGTTGTTCCCATTTGGAATGGTCCTTCATCAATTGACTTAATGATGTTATGACCATTCTCTTTGCCCAAGCAGTACAGTCTGATTCTCTATGCCCAAGAGTCATAATCGGTTCTATCCAGCATAGGAGGACGAGTATCGGACCCTGTAGCTTGAACGTCATCGGCTACGGAAGAGATGATAGTAGACATGATTCCTAAGTACACGGGATTTTACAACTCTTTGATTAAACAGGGAAATAGATTCTTTCGTAGAATTTTACTAAATCAAGTGGAAACCATAAAACTTAACACAAAAATGTCAAATCTCAAGTGACAAATCGCAGTCATGACAAATCTCAAGTGAATTAAGTCGCAGTATTTCAAGTCGCAGAGACAAACCGCATAAAGTAACATACCACAGTGACAAAACGCAGGAAGTAACAAACTGCAGTGACAAATCGCAGGAAGTAACAAATCGCAGAAAGTGACAAACTGGAAAAAGTGACAAACCGCTGCGACACAGAAAGTGACAAATCACAGCGACAAACCGCAACTTTTATCAAATCGCAGTGACAAACCGCATTCTTTGACAACTCGTAAGGGGACAAGTCACTATCAATAGTACACCCACTACTTGTCCTTTTGTCCTTTTGTCCTTTTCACCTCAAACCGCACCAAAAACAACAAATCGCATACACAAATTTATCAACTCACAGCGATTAGAATCAAATCGCATACACAAAGCACTCAAACCGCAGTGACTAAAAGGTCAAATCTCAGAGAAGTAGAGCCAACTCGCACCCAAAACTTATCAAATCGCATACAAGAAATAGTGTCCGTGAACCAAATCGCATCCAAGAAACACTTCAAAAACCAAAAACTACAACCAAGATGAATCAAAAACACTTCAAATCGCATCCAAGAAACACTTTTCCAATCAAAAACACTACAACCAAAATGAATCTAGCCTTCCAAACCAAAAACTAAACTAATGTGATGATCCTAAACACAAAAGTACAATCAAAATCCAAACTTTAACACTAAATAAGATGAAAAGAGTGAAAATGTCTCTAAACTCATTCAAACCCAAAACTTAAGAAAACCAACTAAGAATCCAAGAAAATGTAAAGTAGATGATCAAACCATGGCTCTTGATACCATTAGTAACATATTGGTTTTCATAAACACACAATCACAAATCTATATGGTTCGTATATATGAGTTTCTAGAGAGAGAAGGTGGAGACTGGGAACTTCTAGTGAGAGAAAGTGAATAATATACTATGAAGCTCCACCCTTTGCCTTGCTAGATAAAGGGTATTTATAGTTTCTTACAATATAAGCCACCTACGGGCTGTGGATCAGGCATACAGTGGGTAAAGACCCATCCGTCCTCCACGGTGTTACTTAACTAACTACTAAACATAACTAAACGACTACGACTACGACTACGAGCTTTCTAATGATTACATATACTTGAGGTGACCGAGTCTTTAACTACCAGATTTTCTAAATCCCAACACATTGGTTAGATACATGATGATCATTCATGCCTAGCAAACCAAGATCACTAATAGGAGCGAGATTTAGACATTGAACTAGGAAGATGAACTATAGCATTAGTTAATGATTAAATAGGTTAACGCTTTTTATCCTCATGATTAATTCACCGTATTTACATTTCGTATTTTATTTACTTTAATTATTATTTCTTCAATTTAATAGTGACAATTAAGTTGATTAGTTTAAATAAGCTCAAATTAATAGACTACCCATAGCTCTTGGGAACGACCTCGGGTTTACCATTTCCTCACTACGTACGATCGGGTACATTGTCCGTTAGTATATGTGTTGATTCATATGTGGATGGGACCTTATAACTTACGACCTGGTCACGTATATCAAGTTTTTGGCGCCGTTTCCGAGTGGCTAATTAGGTTTTAAAGTTTCAGTTTTAGAATTTTCATTTTTTAGGTTTAAATTTTCAATTTTTTTCTTATTTTATTTCTTTTATGTTTTGTTTTATTTGCTTAATCTACTGATCTCTTGTGCTTGATTTTCAGGTGCATGACTATGAACTCTTGTTCAAAGTTATTCACACTGTTTGCTAATGCCGAGAGATAGTTCAGATCAAGAAGAGAGTTCACACCCTCTTCTATTCATAGTATCTTCTCATTTTACGAATCGAAAGCTTAAGATACTGAATCTGAAGAAGTGGGTGATGTGGATATTAACACTCTCACCATGGAGCAATATATGGCTTTGACTCGAGGTAAGAATGGATTGGGCGTGATGAGACCCAAAATTGGAAACGACGTCCACTTTGAGATCAAGGGCCAGTTTTTGAAGGAACTAAGAGAGAACATGTTGGGAATTATATTTTGTAATGGTTAAGTCTGGTTTAGATTTAAGTCTGGTAGCATTAGTAGTTAAGTCTGGCAGAACAAATACTCATGAGTTAAGTCTGTTTATGTCTAAAACAGAATAGTTTGTTAGATTTATATTAGGAATATATATGTACATGTAGAGATATTTTAGGAGAAGATATCTTTACCCTTCTATAAGTTTGTTAGTCGATTAAGATTTCCTTGGTGTATAAAAGCCTTTGAGCAAATTAATAGAAAATACGAAGTTAGTAATTCTTGTGTTCTTCATACTTGTGTGTTAAGATTCCGCATTAACACATTAAGCTTTTGCAAAGAGTTCTTCATATAGTAAATTGAATTTATTCAAGTTTACTATTAGTCATTCAAGGCTACTTAGATCCATAAACTTTTGGACCTACACGTGGTATCAGAGCCTGTTGAAGGACTCTGAATTGAAGAAACAAACACACCAAGAACACTCATCTCATCTCACTTAAAAACCCTTAAGAATGTATCTTAATGATAGCTTCTCAAATCATCATAGTGATGAAGAGGCCTCTAAGCAAGAAACTGAAGCATCAGAAGCAGGATCTAAGAAACAACAACAAAAACAGCCACAACAACAACTTCCTGCAACAACAACTATCTCCAACCTCAAACTTCCTATTCTGAAAAAATATGTAGATTATGAGGTCTGGAAAGTGATCCAGAATGGGAATTCAAAGAAGAGAATTTCCAAAGGTAAAGATGGCATAGTCATGATCCTTCTACCAGTCACAGTTGCAGAGATACTTGCTGAGGAGAAAGAAAGAAAGACAAGAAGTCTCCTAAAGATGGCCATACCAAAGGTGTCACAATTCCCAATATCCGGTCATTTTGCAAACTTTAAAAAAAAATTACTATTCATCTCGGGAATTTACTATTCGTCGGTTACTATTCATCATTTTCGAAGTCGATTTAATATTTTGAGAGGTTATTTCAAAATTTTACTATTCACAAAATACTATTCATTCCAAGAGAAAAATTTATATTCATGATTTTTAATCATCATTTTTCGTAAACTAGGTTTACGAGTATTAAATTCGTGTAACCGTAAGGGTTTAGCTGCGTATTCATGAAATATCATTGAGGACACTTCATATAGAATACAGTTAGTCTACATATCATCAGTAACATCATTTTCATAATAGTTCATGCATGGGTTTGCATATTTCATTAACGTATATTTTTCTATTAAATAAACGCTATCGCACGATCATTTATTTTGAATAATTGATCCGGCACTTCCAACAATTGTCCTGATATATTTTTATACTCATTTTAAGGCTATAAAAATTATATTATTAGTTTACCCGATATTTTGAAATTATTTTGGTATATAAATTGTTATATATATATTTACGACGGTTTTCGTAAATTCTATTCGATAATTATTATTTCACTCAATACTTGTGAGAAATGCAATTTTATAATTTTTATGACTTTGATATATTCTATTTTGTTCCGTTAAAATCGATTTCTAGTTAACGCTACATTTAATATTTAATTACATGTACAAAATACTTAATATACATAACTTTATATACATTTAACTAACAAAAAAATACACAACCCTTTCCCACTCTACCCTTGCCGACCTCCCCCAATTAGTATTAGATATTTAAAAGTACACATACACATTTAAAATGACTAGGCCTGTATTATATTAGATATTTAAAAACAAAAACACATACACAACACATAACAAAAGGTGAAAACAAATCAAAACTCTTTCCTTTCTCTTTGGGGATTCGGCCAAGCAAGAAACAAAAGAAGAAACATAAGATTTTTCAAGACCAAGTGATAATCATAACTCTAGTATACTTCTCTAATAGGTTTTGAAATAAAAACCAAGAAGTATTTAGGAACCTAGTTACTTTAAACCTCCTTATAATACTAGTAAGCTTTTCATAATCTTTATTACTCTTTCATAATCTTACTTGAGCTATTTTATCATCCTAGTACAAAAACATGCAAGTATTCTATGATTCATACAACTTTTATTTGTTTTTATTACTAATTATTAGTATAAACTTTCCTATAATTATTCCCATGAGACATATCATTGTTGATGAAGTTTAGGCACCCATGATACCATAAGAAGGTGTATGGTAGGTTTAGAATAGATTTGGTGTTGATTTGAAATGGTTGGAACAAGATTTACGCAAGAAAAATCAAGTTAGACGATAAAAATATAGTTGCTGTCCATTTTTATAAAATCTTGAAATTTCGACAGGTCATGGACTATTTTGGTTTATATTTTCAGAAAATAGACTTTAAAACGAAACCGTGTTCGCTTAAACGGGTACATTCTTTTGAACAACCACCTTATTTCTGTGCCACATGATTTTGAGTGCATAACTTACCTCCAATTCTTACCACGTTCACGACATTAATTAATTTGAGACCTAACGATATCGACCTTAGTTGTAATTTATTTTGTTTGATTTGATTTGTGTAAGCAAATCCAAGATCGAGCGAATCTTTCAAAAGACTTCATTCCAGGATGTTGAATCCTATCTTTCTAACAACTTGTTTCCTAGCTTGATCTAGTGACAGTTCTTGTTTGATGAGTTGCGAAAATCAAGCTAAGAGTCAATTTTTTACTCAAAAGGTCTTTTGAGGGCTACGTTCGATATTGGGTAAGTTTACCTCATCAAATCTGATCACGAGAACGTACCTAGTTGGATGAGGAACCCATATGCATGAGCATTGACATAATCATTTAGACTATACACGAGCATGAACTTTTAGAACCCTTGTCGAGGTTCGGACTATAGTTGTCAATAATTGAATCACGAGGACGTGATTCCTCTAACAGGGGAAGAATGTCACAATTCCCAATTTCCGGTCATTTTGCAAACTTTAAAAAAAATTACTATTCATCTCGGGAATTTACTATTCATCATTTTACTATTCATCGTTTTTTAAGTCGATTTAATATTTTGAGAGGTTATTTCAAAATTTTACTATTTAGAAAACACTATTCATTCTCGGAGAAAAATTTATATTCATGATTTTTAATCATCATTTTTCGTAAACTAGGTTTACGAGTATCAAATTCGGGTAACCGTAAGAGTTTAGCTTCGTATTCATGAAACATCATTGAGGACACTTCATATAGACTAGAGTTAGTCTACATATCATCAGTAACATCATTTTAATAATAATTCATGCATGGGTTTGCATATTTCATTAACGTATATTTTTCTATTAAATAAACGCTATCGCACGATCATTTATTTTGAATAATTGATCCGACACTTCCAACAATTGACCTGATATATTTTTATACTCATTTTAAGACTATAAAAATTATATTATTAGTTTACCCGATGTTTTGAAATTATTTTGGTATATAAATTGTTATATATATATTTACGACGGTTTTCGTAAATTTCATTCGATAATTATTATTTCACTCAATACTTGTGAGAAATGCATTTTTATAATTCTTATGACTTCGATATATTTTATTTTGTTTCGTTAAAATCGACTTCTAGTTAACGCTACACTTAATATATAATTACATGTACAAAATACTCAATATACATAACTTTATATACATTTAACTAACAAAAAAATACACAACCCTTTCCCACTCTACCCTTGCCGACCTCCCACCCCCAATTAGTCACCATTTTATTAAAAATCTTACAAGTTACATGTACACATACACATTAAAATGACTAGGCATGTATTATATTAAATATTTACAAACAAAAACACATACACAACACATAACAAAAGGTGAAAACAAATCAAAACTCTCTCCTTTCTCTTTGGGGATTCGGCGCAAGAAACACAAGAAGAAACATAAGATTTTTCAAGACCAAGTGATAATCATAACTCTAGTATACTTCTCTAATAGGTTTTGAAATAAAAACCAAGAAGTATTTAGAAATCTAGTTACTTTAAACCTCATCATAATACTAGTAAGCTTTTCATAATCTTTATTACTCTTTCATAATCTTACTTGAGCTATTTTATCATCCTAGTACAAAAACATGGAAGTATTCTATGATTCATACAACTTTTATTTGTTTTTATTACTTATTATTAGTATAAACTTTCCCATA
Organism: Chrysanthemum makinoi; assembly: GCA_910596185.1. Lineage (NCBI taxonomy): Eukaryota > Viridiplantae > Streptophyta > Magnoliopsida > Asterales > Asteraceae > Chrysanthemum > Chrysanthemum makinoi. The sequence goes on from OU343225.1 coordinate 221,704,884, forward strand.
ATTATTCCCATGAGAAATATCATTGTTGATGAAGTTTAGGCACCCATGATACCCTAAGAAGGTGTATGGTAGGTTTAGAATAGATTTGGTGTTGATTTGTAGTAGTTGGAACAAGATTTACGCAAGAAAAATCAAGTTAGACGATAAAAATATAGTTGCTGTCCATTTTTATAAAATCTGGAAATTTCGACAGGTCATGGACTATTTTGGTTTATTTTTTCAGAAAATAGACTTTAAAACGAAACTGTGGTCGCTTGAACGGGTTAAAACGGATTTATAACGAAGAAGTTACGCTATTTTCAAGTTTAACGACGAAAACTAATTTTCTGAAAAATACAAGCTGTCAAGGGTTATTTAAGGGGCAAAAATGAGTTTTAAGCATTATCTAAATGAGTCGATTTATCAAAAATATATTAGTATACCTTAACACGAAACTAAGGATATATAAAACGTAGAAAACGGACTTATAACGACTAAGTTACACGTGTTTTAATTATGTTTATCGCAAGTGACCATGTTTGGAGCCATTTTTCATATCGATAGAATACTTTTGAGAAAACGATGTCTACAAGTAAAAGTGAGTTCACCTAGCCTATTTTTCCAAAAATGTTTAACCGTTTGTCAAGCGAAGGTATAACGAATAATATACGATCACTCAAAATTAGTCATTTTCATGAATTGTCAAAGTATAATATTTTACGACGAAAAACTATAAATTCTTGTTCTATTTCTAAACGACTATCGTGGGATGTTGTTTCAATATATATAAGCATAAAGTATTTTTCAACTTGACAAGACGTTATAAACTTATTTTTTGATGATAAACTTTATTTTCAAATGCACAAGTGGTATGGATATCATATGAGTTTGCATGCACAACATTATTTCATGACTTATATTAGAGCATATCATTCATATTAGGTTGCGGATAGAGATTACACCTCATTTCAGTGTATCCACTTTTGTCATCATAATTATTGCATCAGGTGAGTATTCACAATCCCCTTTTTACCATTTTTACTATATTTTGGGGCGAAATGCATGAACCATACTTCAACTAAATTGATTTCTATTTTATGAACTCTTTTGACTTGAACCATTGAACTTGAATCAAACCCTTGAACTTAATTACGAAATTATGACTTGTTTGAACTTATTGAACCGTATGTGCTATGACCTAAAAGTCTCCCTATGTGAACGGAGTCATACCAAGTCTCGCCTTATTGGTGGAGCGTGCAAAGTCTCCCTATGTGAATGGAGCAATACCAAGTCTCGCCTTATTGGTGGAGTGAAAATTCTCCCATGTTCGGAGTGTTCTTAATTGTATATAATAGTTGTATGATGTACCGTTCGTACATTCGCATTGTTAGTCTCCTATTAGTAGGTAGTATGGATAGCGCTATTAGAGTTCGGCCAACCTCTCATTCACTATGTTACGGGACGCATATTATTTATTCTAGGGGCTTTGCCTGGCATACAATATTATATACGTGGTGCTATATTGTGAACTATTTTGACATCGTATACTTGACTAATAGACACACTATATTTTGTGCAATGGGTTGTGAACACACAGGTTGCAAGTTTTGTATGGGCGGAACTTGGAACTGAGTGGATTTACAACGCCTTTGCTTTGTGGACTATTCTCAATGACCGAAACCTTTGACTCTCTCTTAAGAATTTTCATATTATATAAAATGTATGTACTCACCAACTATTTTCATAGTTGACCTGTTTTCTCTCATGCATTTCAGGTGATCGTTAGTAAGCTTTTCTTCAAGGTCTTTGCATAATGAAGTTTTCACATGTCACTACTAATCATTATGTATTAAAACGAAATCTTTTAGGATCTAAACTTTGTATTTTAATTGCCGATGTCGGCTAAACTAGTATTGTAATAATGTATTATTTCCTTTAAATCCTAAACCTTGGTATGTTCTATTATCTTTTGCTTATGTTCCTTTTCAATTACACCTCGTGTTTCCGCCTTCGGCGGGGTGTGACATTTTTGAATCTGATTTGTAGTATAACTAGGCCTGGATTTGTAGTTGTCTTAGGATTTCAGTGATTTAAGACTAGAAAGAGTGTTTGGCACAGACATTTGATTCTGAGATAGAGGTTCAGGCACTAATGTATTTAGGTTGCATTAGTGTTATATAGCCTATTCTAGTCATATTTAGTCATATTATTACCTCTTAGTGTATTCAAAAGTCAAAATCATTTTAAAGTTAGTCTCAGTTTAATTTTTACTTAAATCAGTTACTCATATTTTGCATTTAGAAGTAGTAGTAACTAAAATAGCATAATCTAGTTTTATTTAGTCATTAATCATCAATAACATTTAGTTTTAGTGGATTATAAATTCATTAAAGTCAAATTTCACTTCTGCCTTAAAAAGTCAAAATAAAACAAGTTGTCTCAGAACTTAACTTTATGGATTCTTAAAACCATCATCTGAGATTGAAATTTAATGAAATTCTGGTTTTAGTAAGATTGGTTGGTGGTCTATCTCAGTATATTTTTATTCTATTTTTTTGAATTTTATAAGCTCATCAAATCAGCTCTGTAACTGGGCTTTTGTTAAAAATCTGCCTTGTGCACATTGATTTAATTCAAACAGTCATCTTGCAGACAACACAACAAGCTCACCAAAGCTTGTTGTGAGCTCATATTTGGTCCATACACTCTTTTTTTGGTTGACTACAGGATCCTAGTTCTGTTTTTCACATTAGCTTTTTGAACAAGCTTGTGCATTAGCCTGAAAGTAGTACTTTAGCCCTGTTTGGTTCACTTGGTTGAATCATACCAGATCCTTGTAGATTGCTATTCTGTGGTATAAAGTAGTTGTTTTAGGTTGAATTTGAGTAGTTATAGCATATTTTAGGTTCTGTCATCTTTTAGTGCACTGTATTAGCTTATTGCTTTTTCTAGCTAGCTTAATATTAAGCAGTTTCATAGTAGCCTTAATTTCCAGCATACTAGCATAGCTTTTCTCATTTTTCCTAGATTTCTAATCATATTTTAGAATTTTCCTGAAATTTTCATAATTTTCCATCACTGTTTTCTATTTTTCTGATTTAAAATTAGATTTTAATACTTTTTAATTAGCTTTTAATACAAATTAATCAGAAAAGGTTTCAAAAAAATAATTTTTCAATTTTCATAGATTAAGAAAAATATAAAAAGCCAAAAAAAATATTTTTCCTTAATTTTCCTAGTTCAAATAGTAATTTTTAGCAACTAAATTATTTTTAAATAATTTTTAAATCATAGAAATTAGATTATAATTTAGATAAAATCAAATCAAAATCCAAAACATCGAGCGTTATAATAACAAACCTTAAACAACGTTGTACATTCACACCTCGTTGGGACATGACCCGGATTTCCTAATCCGGTATCACTTATCACTCACGGGATTTGATTCACTAACCTTTTTCCTAAGAGGTTTTTAAATCATTCCTTGTGGTTATTTTTGGTATTGATATCGTATATTTTCTCTCTACACATACAACACATACCAAATTTTGGCGCTGCTGCCGGGGAGGTTGTGTCGCGACAATATCGTTAAAGGTTTGACGATTGGTGACTCAAGATCCTTCCTTCGTGAAGTTATTGTTTTTATAAAAAAAAAAAAAGTAAAAATATTTTCCTTTTCTTTATATATATATATATATATATATGTATATATATATATATATATATATAATTAAAAATACAAAAAGATTTTCTCTTTTGTTTTTTAGCTAAAAAAGAATACATCAATTATATAACATATCTCAACTTGAGGTGTTATCATTAGTAAGTTACCGAACTAAAGATCAAAAACTTGCCTTTGTGTCAATTGTGAGTCGATTTATTTCTATCGGATTAAAAAAACTGTGCGAAGGGTACAAGGACTCTGACATTAAATTGCGGCTGAAAAGAGGCGGGTTTTTAATAAGCTTCGCGCTGACCTAATAGCTTCTCCGCTCCTTTGTGCGTTTGTCTAGAGGTGATCAATTCACTCGGGATTATTTGTTTAAGTTCACTGTTGTTTTCGAATACCATTCGTTTTAATTGCCTTGGTTTTTAAAGTACATGCGCACTCGCTCTCGATCAAGACGACATCAGAATCAGAACGTACCCGAGTTACGTAATATGGCTGCTAACCACGTACCACCCGTTCACGGTCCCGATCCTCCTCCCGTTAAGATCTCCGAACGATGGAGGAGCTATGTCAACCGACCATGCACGGGAGGGGAGGACCCATTGCACCGACTAATATTCAAGCTACCGATTTTAGCTTGAAACATCATATGATAGAACAAGTAAAAAAACAATTGTCAACTTCATGGTTTACCAGATGACGATGCTAACAAGCATCTTGACAAATTTCTTACCGTCACCCAGAGTATGAAACAAAATGGGGTCTCCGATGACGCCCTTCGTCTCTATTGTTAGCCTTAATAGTTTTTATTAGAAGTGATGGTCATTCACATTTAGGAACTTTATATCGTGTGTTAGATATCGTGATAGAATAGTCATCGGGCTCGTGGATTGGGCTAAGCTAATTAGTTAAAAGTTAAGCTATGCTAGCCGTGTATAAGCTTATGTATCCCAAGCCCAATCCAAGTCCAATTCGTGGCCCAAGCCAAAGCCCATTAGGGTATTATTGTAAGGAACTATAAATACCCCTCAAAGTCTAATTTGAAGGGTGTGCTTGTGTGTGTATGTGTGTCTTCCTTGAAGCAATATACAACTTATTGTTTTCATCTCTCTATCTTGTTCATACGCATAACATCAAGTCATCAACATCTTAATCTTTATTTCTTTCATCTTTACGTGTGTGTTTGGTTTCACGTGGTTATACTTGTATACGTGTTGGGTTTGTGATAAGGTTGATAAAAGTAAGGTCCTACAATTGGTATCAATCGCCTAACAATGGTTTAGGAGTGTTTGTGTTTGTTTTGAAGTTTTGGTACCATACGAGTAAGGCTCTCGTTTTACATATTTGACACTCTTAAAGCTTTAATTTTTGTACTTAAAAATTCAAGATTCTTGTGGTTTAAGGTTTATTTGGTGCTAAAGTTTCAGTTTTTTGCAAAAAGTTCGAAGCTTTACGTGTTTTTCTTCATTTTTGAACTCGTGTTTGGTTCATTGGTCATTTCTACTCGTAAGCTATACAAGAACTTTGGGTGAAAAAGGTCAACATTCGAAACCAATGACCATCAGAAGATGCATCTACAACAGAAGATGCATCTACAACGGTCGAAACCAATGCACCAACTCTATCAACATCATCTACATCTACTCCAGTTATTGCACCCGTTCAACTAGCAGTTGATGAGCAAAACCAACACCAGAACGATGCAACGTTAGATGATGACTTATTTGAAAACCCGTTTGCTACGGAATCAGCTGAATCATCCTCATGCTTACGCGAACCATCTAATTCGCATACGTTTAACCAACGGTATCCTTCTACTCTGAAGTGGACAAAAGACCACCCAATTGAACAAGTTATTGGTTAACCTTCAAGGCCAATTCAGACGAGACATCAACTTGCCACCGATTGCGACTTATGCATTTATCTTTGCTCAATTAGCAATATAGAGCCAAAGAACATTCGAGAGGCAATGGCAGAACCCGCATGGATAGAAGCGATGCAGGAGGAACTTCTCTAATACCGTCTTCATGACTCTTGGGAAATGGTTCCAAGACCAATTGACATTCGCGTCATTGATCTCAAATGGTTATGGAAGAACAAAAGGGATGAAGAGATGACTGTAATTCGCAACAAAGCTTGTCTTGTGGCCAAAGGATACAGACAAGAGGAAGGGATAGACTTTGAAGAGTCATTCGCGCCGGTAGCCAGACTAGAAGCAGTCAGGATATTCTTGGCCTATGCCGCTCACAAAAACATCACGGTTTATCAGATGGACATTAAGACCGCGTTCTTGAATGGAACTCGAAAGAAGAAGTGTAATGCGTGAGTCACCGAAGGCTTCATAGACATGGAACATCCGACTACGTCTACAAACTCAAAAATGAAATCTATGGATTAAAACAAGCTCCGAGAGCGTGGTATGACGAACTGTCCTCTTTCCTTATCCAAAACAATTTCACCAAAGGAACAGTTGATCCTACCTTGTTTACACAAAATGCAAAAACGACATTTTGATTGTTCAGATTTACGTGGGCGACATCATCTTTGGGTCCACTAATCCGAATCTTTCAAAACATTTTGAAAATCTCATGAAAAGAAAATTTGAAATGTCCATGATGGGGGAACTAAAATTCTTTCTTGGTTTACAAATACATCGATCCCCTCATGGAATTTTTATAAATCAAGCTAAATACACAACTGAGATTTTGAAAAATCATGGTATGGATAATTGTGACTCTGTCGAAACACCAATGGTAACTTCACCAAAAATTGGAGCTGATTTGTTTGGGAAACCTATTGATCCGAAGAAATATCGGAGCATGATTGGTTCTCTCATGTACCTCACTGCTAGTCGACCGGATATTCACTTTCTTTGTTTGCTTATTAGAGCGGTTTCGAGGCAAAGCCTACTGGCTGCACCTCAAAGAGGTTAAATGGATCTTTCGGTACCTGAAGACATCCATTCACATGGGACTTTGGTATCTGAAGGAATCCGGATTTGATCTAATTGCTTTTTCACGGACCACGCGGTGATCAAGTTACAGCAAAAAGTACATCTGGAGGAGCACAATTTTTGGGTGAAAAGTTAGTAAGTTGGTCTTCAAAGAAACAAGATTGCACTGCACTTTCAACCGCGAAGCTGAGTATGTGTCTCTATCTGCGTGTTGTGCTCAAGTTCTATGGATGAGAACACAACTCACAGATTATGGCTTTACTTTCGATAAAATACCTATGTATTGTGACTCGAAAAGTGCCATAGCCATATCATGGAATCCTGTTCATCACTCAAAGACTAAGCATATCAGAGTCCGTTATCACTTCATCAAAGAGTACGTCGAAAATGGTACTGTTGAATTATTCTTCGTGAAGACTGATTACCAACTCGCCGATCTATTTACTAAAGCCCTTCCAAAAGAAAGGTTTGACGATTTAGTTCGACGACTTGGAATGCGAAGCCTGACCCCTGAGGAGTTAGAACGTCTTCTCGAATCTTCTTGAAAATGATTTTCCAATAAGCTTCATGTAAATATTTTTGGAAAAACAAAATACAAAATTTGAAAAACCAACAAAAGCAAAATATAAAAATATAAAATTTTAAAAAAATACAAAAACAATATAAAATCAAAAATCCAAAAATATTCTTCTCACGACATGTCTCTCGTATAATCGATATTCTGTACGTTTCTAGAAATGTCATTCAACAATGATACGGGTATGTACATATGCTTGAGCGAGAGTTCTTTAATGTTTTTCAAAACATGTCGTTTCTCAAAAATTCTTCAAAAATGGCTTTCGTATACTTCAGTACGAAACCCGGACAAAAATGATGACTTTTGATTATTTTTCAAATCAAAACTCGTGTTTTTTTTATGAAAATCACTAGTGTATGCGCTTGATTGCACTACATTTAAAAAAAAATGGTGAGAAATCATCATCATCTTGAGCACCTTTTCAAGATTGTTCAAAAGATTTTTCAAAATCTTTCAAAATATTTTGTGCTCAAGATAACTCCCTCTAAAACCCTTTAATTGATTATGCTTTATTAAAGGGGGAGTATAAAACTAAAATGTTCCAAATTCATGCTTAAATCATATCCGTTTGTCTCCCTAAATGATTCTAAAATGTTGTTTAATCCGTTGATATAAAAAATATCACGAATATGCTATTTTTGAGGGGGAGGAGACGTGATTAAAATGTGATCAAAAAGTTTAATGATCGGTGTTTGAATCTCAAAATGAGCTCAACTCAGACGGAACCAATGAATTGACGGGAATCAATGTTAGTAAATGTACCATCTCGAGAAACTTGTGATAGATATGCACTTTCATGGGTCTAACCTCCTTTTCAAGGAGTGTTTACAACTTCAAGTTAGTTATTAGAGCTAGTTGTCACCTAAAAACTGACAATGGAACTCTTTAACTAGGCAACGTAACCGTGTCTCGTGGGGGATTGTCTATCATGAGCCAATCAATTCAAAAAGTGCGAACTCTACCCTCTATGTGCAGATTTATGTCAAAACTTATAAGCACATATGAAGGGGAGTGTTTCGAAAATATAAAACTCTTAGAGTGTCTCAAACATGTTTTCTATCATAAACACTCTGAGAGATTTTCAAGAAAAATGGTTTTATGGCAACAATAGGACAGTCATGGAGTTATAAGGTGACTAAGGATAGGAAATCCGTCCTATGATCCGCCAGAGCCGGAGGGATCTACCCAAGGACATCACCAATAGTTTAGTATTAGAAGTCCTTAGGTATGATTGAAAAAAGGAGTAATGTGAGTAAGGCGAAAGAAGGGGTTGAAGAATTAAAAAGAAATGTAAAAGAAAGGGTGAAAAGATATAGCCCTCCATATTCAACCTTAGGGCAGAAACCGGGTTCAATTCATCACTCTTGGTTGTCACTAGATGACAGTGGTATTGAAGCCAAAGACGTCATGGACCCAGTGACGCACTGCACTAAACCTTCTAGCCACTCAATTCCTCTCAAAAGGGATTTGTTTCATTCTCACTGGGAACCCTACAAAATCTATCGACTTTCTCTTAGAGATTGTTGATATTGAAGAAGGAGACCATCTCCCTAGTCTCCGCTTAGGAAAACCAAAATACACTATTGAGTCTAGAGCCACGAGATTCATCAAAAGATCTCATAGGAACACATGACATGACATCGCTTGTTGTTCATCATTTAGGACACAAGTGATATATTCTAGAGTCCTACGCAGATCTTAGCAATCTGCCAGAACATTTATGAGAAGTTTCACATCTGTGATCTTTAGTGATTGAATGGAAACTCCTGCCAGTGTCAACCTCAAGCAGCCCTGACAGCAGGTCACTTCGGTAACTCCCTATGGATTACGCTTAGTGTGTCTCAAACGGTCTACAGTCGTGGGGTGATACTTCGGTGTACCTCAGCGACTCATCCGAACTGTAGATGTACTTCGGTATATCGCGTTATCTCACTTGTGGGACTCTAGTTCAGGAACGGCCTTTGTGAGAATTAGAGATGTGTTTTCACACTATGCTGTTAACACCCTCAAAATTCAAACTTGTAAGTGTCAGAATCTGCTTATTACTAACCTGTTTTTATGTTTTGTTCTTATGGAAGCTCCGGAGCGGATTGATCGTGCAGACTCGCCACATGCTCATACCAACAACACATGAAAGTTCTAATCATAATCAAAGGCTACACAAAGTTAAAGATGATTCTTCGTCAATGTCAAAGAATCTACAAAGTTTAAAGACTCGAGAACTACATCATTGGTAACCAAAAGACAAATAGAAGTGTGAGCATGGTGGAGAAAGACGTGGAGATACCAAACCAACGAAGTTGACAACGACAGACAACCACTTTAATTGATCACAAAGCATGAAGGAACAAAGAATCAAGACTATTCTATATCTACACACAAAGTTTAAGCTCGAGAAAAGTAAAGACCTAATCAAGTGGAGCATCATTTGAATGACCACCCCTTAGGGGTAGATTGTTAGCCTTAATAGTTTTTATTAGAAGTGATGGTCATTCACATTTAGGAACTTTATATCGTGTGTTAGATATCGTGATAGAATAGTCATCGGGCTCGTGGATTGGGCTAAGCTAATTAGTTAAAAGTTAAGCTATGCTGGCCGTGTATAATCTTATGTATCCCAAGCCCAATCCAAGTCCAATTCGTGGCCCAAGCCAAAGCCCATTAGGGTATTATTGTAAGGAACTATAAATACCCCTCAAAGTCTCATTTGAGGGGTGTGCTTGAAAGTGTGTGTGTGTGTGTTTTCCTTGAAGCAATATACAACTTATTGTTTTCATCTCTCTATCTTGTTCATACGCATAACATCAAGTCACCAACATCTTAATCTTTATTTCTTTCATCTTTACGCTTAACGTTTGTGTTTGGTTTCACGTGGTTATACTTGTATACGTGTTGGGTTTGTGATAAGGTTGATAAAAGTAAGGTCCTACATCTATCTCTTCCCATACTCTTTGACTCATCACGCTACTTCTTGGTTTGATCGAATTCCGAAGAATTCGATTCATACCTTCGAGGAAATGGTTTCGAAGTTTCTGGCAAAGTACTTTCCACCATCGATGGTGACGAAATTGAGAAACGATATCAGTAATTTCTGAAAATATCCTGACGAATCTTTGTTTGAAGCTTGGAAACGTTATAAGCTTACAATTGATCGATGTCCGAATCATAACACGTTGCTTGTCACTCAAATTGATACATTTTATAATGGTTTGACATTGAGACACCGTGACATGATCAATGCTGCTGCCGGTGGAAGTTTCATGAAACGACGTCCCGAGGAATGCTACGATCTTATTGAGAACATGACCGCCCATCACAATTATTAGGATTCTACCGCCGAAAGGGGTGAATCATCTCGGTCAAATACGTCATCTTCTCTCGAAATAGCCGCTCTGAATAACTCAGATGAATAATCAAAATCAATGTCAATAAGTGAAAGTGGTACACCCGACTTGTGAGACTTGCGGAGGTCCACATTCTTATTCCGAGTGTCCAGCTATCGGTGGCTACGCTCATGAAAATGTTTATGCTGCTACGGGAAACTACAATCAAGCGCAAGGAGATCGAATTCTTCTTAGCTACCGTTCAAATAATTATCTCGGACATCCCGGTTTTAATCAACCTCAACATCAACACCATAATCAAAACCGTTTCAATGGTAACCAAATGCTAATCAAAACCGAGGAGTTAATGCTAATCATGGTAATCAACACTACCAAGCTCCTCTACCTCAAGTTTGCCAACAACCACCTCCTCCTCAACAACCATATCAACCATCTCATCAAGTGGCTCCGAATAAGATTTTGAAAACTACATCAAGAGCACCGACAATACCATTAAAACGATGCAAAGTCAAATCAACATCTTGAGCAATAAGATTGATGCTACAAGTAACAAGAAGATGAGTGAAATGAGGAATATGTTGGCTAGTTTCTTTCAAGCTAATCAAGCTTCTACCTCTTATTCTCAACCCTCGGGTTCTGGTACTCTTCCAAGCAACACCATTCCAAAACCGAAGGGAGAAATGAAATCCATTACCATTCAAGATGATCGGCCCTCGATGACTACTTCCTCTCCGGTGAGGAATGTAGCACGAGAGACCGAGGCGACAAAGGACCCGGTAATTCCTAGTGATAATGGAAGTACCAAATACGTCCAACCTCTGGTTGCCCAAGTTCCTTCTATCTCAGTCAAAATGCCAAGTTCTAATATTTCACCGGGCAAATCTATTCAATCATGGTTCGACAAAATGAAAGTTGTTCCCGGAACCAAGTTCAAACTTACGGCTGATATGATCAAAGCTGCTGAAAAGATTTATGAAGAAAAATTGGAACAAATTTCAAAGATATCACTTGAGCCTACGCCGTCTAATTCTTCCTCGAACCAAGCTCCCGAGAAACTTGGTGACCCCGGGAAATTTCTCCTTCCTTGCTCTTTAAATGATATCGAGGTGTGAAATGCCCTGACCGATTCAGGTGCAAGTATAAGCCTCATGCCTCTTGCAATATATCAGAAGCTTGGATTGAAGAATCTTATACCCACTCGTATGACTATTGAATTAGCTAATCGAACAATTGCTCACACGGTTGGTGTAGTCAACGATGTTATGGTACGGGTGGATAAATTCCATTTTCCCGTGGATTTCGCTGTAGTTGATATAGAGGTTGACGCCCAAGTCCCTCTCACTCTAGGAAGACCATTCTTGAGAACCGCAAAAGTCCTTATGGATCACTACCAAGGAACATTGAAAACAAGAAAAGGAGTCTGCAACGGTAGTGGTGGAAAATGCTAGCTCTAAGAGTACACCACTTGTCCTACCTCTGATTTCAGTTCCTAAGAAAGTCGCGCTTTCTTTGAGTGGCAATCCCACTCCTTCTTCTGAAATTATGGAACCTTCTTCTGAACAAATCATTTCTGATTCTTCTCCTTCCCTAATTCCGTCTGAGGGGAGTGATTCTATCATGGAAGAAATTGAGGCTTATTTATCTTCAGATTCAGTTTCACCGGAAATTGATTATGCTGAAATTGACATCGAGGAAGATATTTGATTAATTGAAGAAATGCTTAAAATGGACTCTTCACCCCCTACGAAAGAAAAATAAAATAAAGAAGTCGAGCCGTCTATTAATCCTCCGGAGCCCGAGCTCAAGGATTCTTCTATCGATTTACTTCTCGAGGAATTCGCCGATGAACTCGCTCGCATGGATCCTCTTCCACCGGGAAGTGAAGATGACGTCTTTGATTTTAGAGCCGATCTACGAGTAATTGAATATCTGTTGTATCAAGAGCAGTCAATTTATTTTGAGAAGTTCACCGATGAACTTGCTCCCATAGAATCGATTCCATCAGAAGATGATATTTTGTAAGAAATAGAATACGATGATCCATTTTACCCGAAGAAAGAAAAGAAAGAGAAAGTTTCTACTGACGAGCTTGATTCAGAGGTCCCACACTATTTTTTATCCGAGAGTGATTCCTCGTCTCGTGAGGATTTTCCCGTAGATGATACCTTGATTTCCTTGCTCTCCGAGGACAAGATTTTTAACCCTGGGATACTCATCGTAAAGGAACTTCATATCACCAAAGTTATTCAGAAAAAGGATCCTATCTTGGATGCCTTCATTTTTGTGCCTTCAAAACACATTTCTCTGTACCATGGACTCCCTTCTTCTATGGAGTATTCTTATTGTGATCCGTCATCCTTTCGTCCGCCCGCAAAACCGTCGGATGATGGATCATTCTTTCTTGATATACCTTATGTAAGTTTGGGAGGAGTTATTTCTTATGTGCTTGAGCCCGAGATTTTCTTTCCCTCCCAACCCACCCATTCTCTTTCCCTCCGGAGTGAGGATACCATCTTTGATCCGGGTATCCTTTCCGCTTGCTTCCCCAAGGACAAATGAATTCAGGGACGAGTCAGGCTAGCGACTCGGTGATAAAAAACAGTAGCGCTTCATGGGAGGCACCCCATGCTTATCTCTATCTTCTTTCTATTTTCTAATAAGTGACGTGAAGGGGTTAGCCTCTTCGATTTCTCGTGTTTGGTTGTTTGTGATATTTTTGTCTAGGATTTTCTTGATATGAAGACTCTCGTGCTCGAAGTTTGTCTTTTCTCCATTCAAGTTTCATGATCGATGCTGATGGAAATCCGATATCCAAAATCTTATCGACTAACATTTATCTTTAAGCATACTTAATAAACGGCTTTTAGATTTTCGTAATTACCCTTGCCTATAAACATTGAGGACAACGTTTCGTTTTAGTCTGGGGTGGGTAATCTTCGATTTGATTTAACCGAACTTGCTTATTTTAGTCGTGTTTCTCTCGCAACCCTGTTTTTCCTTAGAAAATAAAAAAACTTGTGCAAAAATGTGAAAATTTAAATTTTTTTGAAAGCTTTTGCTAGTTTTATGATTGAAAAGTCTTCGTTAGTCTCTTAGAAGTTACTTAAAATATGCGTTTTTCTTAAAATAGTCTTTGCTAATTGCTTAGACAAGAGGCTATAAAATGCGATTCTAGCTCACAAGGCCAAGAATTTGCAAGTCTCCCTAAGTGATTTTAAATATGCGAAGCTTAAACAAGAATTTGCTAGTTTCTAATACGTGACTTTGAAAATGCGAGACTTGAGATTATTTGACGAAGCATTTGCTAAGTTAATATATGTTTGGACACCTTGTTGACTTTCCGCTGGTGAGAGTAGTAATAGAATTATGACTTGACCGGGCGTGTTGAGCCCTAGCTTGTTCCCTTAACCATAGATAATCTAAAATTATCGGCTAAGCATCCGCGGATCTCATTATTTGAGATTTTAAATTTGCGGAGTTCGAGGAATTATAGATTTACTTATGAGTTTAGATGCTAAGCGTGGAGTAGTTGGTTCTCTTTAGAGCCCATCGAAGGTACTTATGGCTTTTTGCTACCACAAAATTGTTTCACCCCATATTTGTAAATAAATAATTTGAGATGTTTAGTTTTTTACGATAGTTAGTTCTTTATCTTCTTTAGAGAATCCTTGCCCATGAGAATTGGGTACACATCGAGGTACTGTCAGTGTTGCGGTATAAAAACCGTAGGATTCGGAGTTTGGCACAAAAATTAACATGAAATAAAGCCCAGATATATTAAAGTGAAAAAAATCCAAGCCATAAAAGTTTTCTATGTCCGACGGTACCCCCGTTGTCATGGACTTCAAAAAGGTGGAGGAAAAATCCAAACTCATAATAAGACTTCTGATAAAACGGTAATCCCGTTGATTTAGTGGTTGAAAAGACCAAGGGCCTAAATTGCAAAAATGCAAATGTGCTGAAATAAGTGTTAAGCTAAGCTTTGAATCCAGGAGATATCTAAACAAAGCCTTTGTCTCTGGACTCGTAGATGAGTTGTTTCGGTCGCCATAAAAAGGATATCTCCCTAAATCGTGTTAAATTAGGACCTTGATGTGGACCTCATTCTTGTTTGCAACGGTTTTTCGAGGGAAGATGGAAAACTAATTAGCGACTTAGCTTCATATCTTTATCGGAATAAAAATTATCAAAAGGGAAATTCGAAGAAATTCATTTCTCACCAAAAATAAAATAAATAGAGGAAATAGGAAAATAGGAGCAAATGGTAATTACACAAGTAACTTCCATGGGTAGTGTTAGCATCTAAAGTCATATTTAACAATGATTTCGATTTTACGCTTAGTTTGGGGACTTGTGAAAAATCAGGGACGATGTATTCTATCTGTATGGTCACTTCACGCTGGGTTGTGTTTCCTACTTCGTGATCCTAAAATGTCGTTTGAAAAATGTTGGAGTTATTGATCGACATGAAAGTTCAACAAACCGTCACTCATAATCGGAACGTGCTTAATCATAATATCTATATGTGAATTAAATGGTAAACGGGGCGTTTTTAAAATTAAGGGTTTTTAATCTCTTTTGAGGAATCTTTGCTACTTTTCATAGATTTAATAGAAAGAGATTGAAATCCCTAGTTTTAAAAGCGTGAGTTGATTGCATTGCGTAGGGACACGACAATCATTTAGTCTGGGGTATTTTGATATGTGCTAAAACACATACCATTTCTTTACCAAAATAGACCCAAAATAACCCGAAAAAGAGCCGTTTATTGCTAATATATATTGGTTTCTTGAGTTTATGCATGTGCAGATACGGATTTGATAAAACACGCAAATGAAAGCCAAATCAGACAAAAACCCGAGCACGAGAGAGAAAGAGTGCTAAAGCTGAGTCGAAAGGTCAGAAGTGAGCATTTTTGAAGATTTTCATGCTGAGAGGATGATTTATGAAAGATTCGTTCAAGTTTAAAGAAATGGTAGAATCAGTCCTTTAAGTTTTAGCATTTGGCATAATTTACCCTTGAGATTTAGAATTGGCAAATATGGTCCCTGGTTTATTTGAGAATGACAAGAAAGGCCCTTGGATATATTTTTAGAAGCTACAGCTTTGGCCCCTAAAGTTTCAGAATTGTACACTTTTGATCCTTTTGTCCTACACGGGTTGCATTTATGATCCAAGTCCATCACTTATACCATGGCCCAAAATACACTACAAGTAATCCACAAGCCCAATATCAATAGAGCCCAAGTCAACCCATCTCTTTTATCCGGTCAGCCCAATCCATACCCGAACCCCATGCCCGGTTAAGATTTACCTACGGTCAAAACGAGTCAAACTAAGTAAAAAAAATCAATAAAACTTTTACTCGCCAAAGATTTGCCCCCTTTTACCCAAACCCAGAAATTGAAGAACCCTAGAATACCCCTACATCAATTAACCACAATCAGTGCAATTTAAGGGTAATTCCGTACTTACACCTGACACGCCTGACACACGGAATGCCAGCGTGGAAATCCGTGTGTCATTCCTTTCAACCCCTGGCCTCTGATTGGTGGACGCAACGTGGCTATTGTGATCCTAAGGCTCTAATTGATTGATGGACGTGTTAGCTTGATCAAAGGGTTGTAAACACACGAGAGAAAGCACAAATGATTGGATTCTAGACTCTTCTCAAGCTCAAGGCTTCGCTATAAATAGCCTCTCATTTCACACTTGTAATCATGTAGTTTCTGAGTAGGATATAGTAGTTATTAAGTGTTTTTAAGCTTTTAGTTAAATTCAGCATTTGTATTTCTTAATTCTATTGAACATTTTATTAATAAAATTTTCTAGTTATTCATAAATTCTGCTTTCATTTCTGTTATTGTTATTTCTTTTAATCTCAATTCAGTATTAATATTAGCTTGTTCAAAATTCAAGTTAGCTTATAAGTTTTCCAAAACAAAAATCTTAAAAAAAAAAGAGAAAAATCCTTTAAAAAAATAGTAACATTGTTTTAGAGTTAATCTCAGCTACTATCATTGATACTTTAAGCTCTTATAAGCTTTAATATAGTTTTTTTTAAGTGCTTATAACACACCTACTCAGAATCTACTCTAAACTTTCTATTCAGTCAATGAAAGTCAAACTTCAGTTTCATAGATGAATCTCCTTTGAATTGCTGATCTAGTAATGGATTTGGGTTGATATTGAGTTGGATTTGGGATAAAAACAGTTTTAGGTAGTTGTTATTTGAATTGCTTGGCAAGCCATAGTGGCTGGACATACTGTGGGTACTAATTCACCCTTCTCATCTATTTTAGCTTTTGATAATTGTAGTATAGCTTAGTTAGTATTATATTAGTATAATTTAGCTTAAATCTCAGATTATTTGATTGTTGTTTTCATCTAATTCATTTCTGTCATAGTAACTTGTTTTTGCATAGATCTGTATTGCATCAGTAGGATCATTTCTATATCAGTGTTTAATTTTTGTCTTTAGTAATTCATCTAGGTTCATTTAAGGTTTTTGAATCTGATTTGTAGTATAACTAGGCCTGGATTTGTAGTTGTCTTAGGATTTCAGTGATTTAAGACTAGAAAGAGTGTTTGGCACAGACATTTGATTCTGAGATAGAGGTTTAGGCGGTAATGTATTTAGGTTGCATTAGTGTTATATAACCTATTCTAGTCATATTTAGTCATATTATTACCTCTTAGTGTATTCAAAAGTCAAAATCATTTTAAAGTTAGTCTCAGTTTAAATTTTGCTAAAATCAGTACTCATATTTTGCATTTAGGAGTAGTAGTAACTAAAATAGCATAATCTAGTTTCATTTAGTCATTAATAATCAATAACATTCAGTTTTAGTGGATTATAAATTCATTAAAGTCAATTTTCACTTTTGCCTTAAAAAGTCAAAATAAAACAAGTTGTCTCAGAACTTAACTTTATGGATTTTTAAAATCGTCATCTTAGAATGAAATTTAATGAAATTCTGGTTTTAGTAATATTGGTTGGTGGTCTATCTCAGTATATTTTTAGTCTATTTTTTTGAATTTTATAAGCTCATCAAATCAGCTCTGTAACTGGGCTTTTGTAAAAAATCTGCCATGTGCACATTGATTTAATTGAAACAATCATCTTGCAGAGAACACAACAATCTCACCAAAGCTTCTTGTGAGCTCATATTTGGTCCATACACTCTTTGTCTGGTTCACTACAGGATCCTAGTTCTGATTTTCACATTAGCTTTTTGAACAAGCTTGTGCATTAGCCTAAAAGTAGTATTTTAGCCCTGTTTGGTTCACTTGGTTGAATCATATCAGATCCATGTAGATTGCTATTCTATGGTATAAAGTATTTGTTTTTGGTTGAATTTGAGTATTTATAGCATAATTTAGGTTCTGTCATCTTTTAGTGCACTTTATTAGCTTATTGCTTTTTCTAACTAGCTTAATATTAAGCAGTTTCATAGTAGCCTTAATTTCCAGCACACTAGCATAGCTTTTCTCATTTTTCCTAGATTTCTAATCATATTTTAGAATTTTCCTAAAATGTTCATAATTTTCCATCACTGTTTGCTATTTTTATTTAAAATTATATTTTAATACTTTTAACTTAGCTTTTAATCCAAATTAATCAGAAAAGGTTTCAAAAAAAGAAGTTTTCAATTTTCATAGATTAAGAAAAATATAAAAATCCAAAAAAATATTTTTTTTCCTTAATTTTCCTAGTTCAAATAGTAATTTTTAGCAATTAAATTAGTTTTAAATAGTTTTTAAATCATAGAAATTAAATTATAATTCAGAAAAATACAAATCCAATTTTCAAAAGTCTTTTTAGTCATTTTATATTTTCAAAAAATAGTTTCATAATTTTCCCACTTGTTTTCATAATTTTTAGTAATTAGATTCAAATTAGAAATTAGAAATTAGTTTTAAATTCAAATAAATTCATGAAAAATCCTAAAAGTTAGTTTTAAATCGTAGTTAACTTGTAAATTGCATTTTCAGTTAAAAAGTAATTTTATATCACATTTAGGACTTAGTTTAGAATTAGTTGCATTTTATTCGCGTTTCATTTAAATCGTTATTTGCGTAATTGGTGTTTCCCCGTAGATTAATTCCCTTTTATGCTTCCCATTTCCCGTAGTTTAGATAAAATCAAATCAAAATCCAAAACATCAAGAATCATAATAACAAACCTTAATTGACGTTGTCCATTCACACCTCGTTGGGACACGACCCGGATTTCCTAATCCGGTATAACTTATCACTCACGAGATTTGGTTCACTAACCTTTTCCTAAGAGGTTTTTAAATCATTCCTTGTGGTTATTTTTGGTATTGATATCTATATTTTCTCCCTACACATACAACACATACCAATGATCTTGAGAAATAATGAAGATATTGACACCTTGTCAATAGATGACTTATATAACAATCTCTGAGTTTATGAATAAGACATCAAAGGGAATTCAAAAGCTTCTTCAAGTGACAACAATGTTGTTTTCATCTCTCAAGGCAAGAACACAAAAACTAGAGTTAAGTCTGGTAGTAGTTTTAGTTCTGGTAGCTATACAGTTAGTACTGGTGTATAGGAAAAGGATGAGGATGCTGGTTTTGCTGATAAGATCATCTACTCTCTGTTTTCAAATCAATCTGAAAACATTCTAAATGAAGAATTGGATCAGATTGAAGATGAGGAGATGGAAGAAACGGATATCAACTGGCAGTGTGCTATGATTGCATTAAGGATGAGAAAATTCTTCAAGAAGACTGGTAGGCAAGTGCGTTTTTATGGAAAGAGACCAGTAGGATTTGACAAGTCAAAGCTGAAGTGCTATAGGGGTCAAGAGAGGGGTCACTTTGCTAACGAATGTACTATAAAGGAGGCAAATGAAGAAAAGAAAAGGGATTACTTCTATCCTAGGCATGCTGAGAAGGAAGACAAAAATCAGACAGGGCTGCTAACTTTGGAAGCTGGTGTGATAAACTGGGGAGAGCATCCTACAGAGGGGACAGAAGTCAAGCATGCTCTCATGGCCATAAGCTCCAGCAGTGAGGTAACTTTATGCAAAAAAAATATGCATTGATTCATATAATGAACTGCAATCCCTTTATGATGAACAGATGGGTCAATTGGGTGATCAAGAAGTTAAATTACTTGCTTATGAAAGTGCTGTTAAAACATTAGAAAAACAAGTAAATAATCTTCAAAAACAAAATGCATCTCTTAATGAAAAGATTATTTTCCAAGGTAATGAAATATTTGAAAAGTATGAAAAGCTTAGAAGATATAGGAGAATAGGAATGAAGGCAGTTAAAGATAAAGAAGAGCTGCAAAAGATAGTTGAAAAATGGCAAAATAGTAATAAAAATCTGTGGAGGCTAGTAAATTCTGGAATGAGCTCAACAAGCAAAATTGGTTTAGGGTATGGGATAAAATCAGATAAAGAGGTTTTAGGATATGAGGAAGAGGTGATGGAAAATATTTTTGTTAATTCAAAAAGTGATTTTGAATGTAAACCTATATATCATAGATTTGCTAAAACATACAATTACAAAGGAGTTCCACCACCAATTAATTATGATTATACTCCTAAACCTGAAAAAAGAATATGATGAGTCCTTATTTGATTATAGCAAATGGAAGAAACCTGAGACTCTTGCTTCTCAAGACTATTCCAATGAATTCACTGACTGTCAACTCAATGGCAGTAAAGGATTCTGTGAGAAAAGTTTTGAAACCATTGTCACAGAAGATAAGACCAGTGAGTACTCTTCTTGTCAATCTAATGACAGTGAAGGACCCACTGGAAGTATCTCTGAATGTTCTTCAGAACTTAAGTCTGAACCCATAAGGATCTCTAAACCAGTTTTAAAAGGTGAACCTTTTGTGCGAAAACAAGCTGAATCTGTCAAAAATTTTGTGTCTAAACCTGAATCAGTTGAACCTAGTGTGTCTCCATCTAAGCTAAAATCAGATTCACCTAGCTTTGTTCCTATAAGAACAACTCCTATGCAGAAAATAGAAATGCATAGCACTAACAAGGTTAACTGGAATGCTAGAATGGAAAAGGAGTTAGGTGCAGTTAACTCCTTTGGGGTTAAAAGATGTTTTGTATGCAATAGCTTAAGCCATCTGATTAGAGATTGTGACTTCCATGTAAAAAAATGGCTAGAGAAGTTGAGGAAAGAAAGAAAATGATTGTTAACACTGGGAATGGGGTAAATAAACCAGTGTGGAATAATGTGAATAGGATTAACCATGCTAATGAGTTTGTTACTAGACCAGTACCCGTTAATACTGGTAGTACTTATGTTAATTCTGTTAGACCAAGAGTGGGTGTTGGTGTTCAAATTAGTACTGGTAGGCAAAATTTTAATACTGGTAATATGTTAAGAATTAATACTAGTCAGGTTAAGCCAGGCCAAGCTAAAGTTAATTATGGGTATAAATCTCAACCTACCAGTCCATCACCCAGTCCCAAGTTTAGAAACCCACAGGTGAACCAGTTCAACAAAAGACTTTATTATGGCTCTCATTCACCTGTAAAAAGACCCATGTCTCAAAATGCAGCTCAAATGTTTCAATCTTATGCTGCAAGGGGTAATTAGGGGACTGTTTTTAAGCTCTTGGCAGGTTATACTCGGAGACAGACCAGACCAAACTTCAAGTATAATAGTGGACCAGTTTATTTTAATGCTGACAAATCTAAAGGTCCACAAGGCAAACCCAAGGCTCTACAGGCCTAGGTCCCCAAGAGAAACTAATTTCTCTTTTCAGTGCAGGAACATCCTTATTTGAATATGGGAGATAAAGGAATCTTTAACAGTGGATTTTCTGGGCAGATGACTGGTAACAAGGATCACTTGGAGGAGCTTGAGGAAGTCCAAGGAGTTTATGTTAACTTTGGAGGAAGCATAGGCTAATCTATGCATAGTTAGATTTTTATGGCAGTATTATGAACAATTGTGTGTTGGTGTGATTTGGTGGTTTTGTGGACATCTTTTGATTTCTGTGTTTGCTACAATATCTTTGGTATGCTTGAACAAGTTCATTTGGTTTCTTCATGAATTAATTCTGGTGTTTTTGAGTTAATTCTGCTTGTTAGACCTGCATATTGTATTTCTCTTGGTTTTAGACTAATTTTTCAGGAAAATGCAATATCTATCAAAGATAGGGGAGGTATGGAAGCTATACTGATGTAAGTGCTGCTATTCAGAGTTAAAACTGGTGATGTCATACTTAAGTTTGGTTGACTATTTTAAGTCTGTTAGTGCAAAAATATTATTTGTTAGTCCGTATTTTCAGTCTGGTTGACTTCTCTGTTTGGGGGGAGGAATAAGCCTAGGGGGAGGCTTATTGTTTAAGGGAGGCTTAGTGTTATACATCTTTGTAAAATTTTGTATATTGTGCACTTTTTGTCCACTAATAATTTTGCAGATATTGAAGAAACAATGAGTAACAAATTAATGAAAAGAAGAAGTGAAAATATATTCATTAAAGGTTGTGTTCAAAGATGCAGCATTACAAAAGAAGACTTCATTACATCAAAACAACAAAACACAACAAACAAACACCTACAACACCTATCCCATAGCCCTTTCCCCTTCCCATGGAAGTCAGGCATGCTCTGCTTCCTCCTCTTCCCAATCACCTCCTAAGCACGGCGACTAGCAAGGCCAAGCACTTGTTCTCTCTTCCCTGGTGTTGGGTTGGAGGAAGTTGGCTTTTGAGCAGAGCTTGCCACCACCAAAGCCTTAGATGTCACTGGTGCTTGCTCATCATCAGTGTCATCATAGCAGGAGACATATCTAGGCATGGACCTCAACTCATAAACAGAGCTTGAGTCATCCACATATGGTGGAGGTGTAGGCAGTTCATCAGAAGGAACACCCTCAGCTGTTGATGTTAGATTTGGGTTCATCCAGGTTAAGGTGTTGTGATGAGGAGGAAAGTACTTCCTCCATTCATCATTAGATGATGAACTGGATGATGAATCGGATGAAAGTTCAATAATGTCAGGGTTACTCATTGTGTTTGGAGGATTTGTAGGAAAATGAGAAATTTAAAGGTGTGTGATGAGTTTGGTTTGTGATTCGTAGCCCCTTTTATAGGCCAAGTCCACTCAAATGTTTTCACCAGAAAAGTTAATGCAAGTAACTTTTTAGTTGGTGGAGGAGTAAATGTTGAAGATATTTTACTGAAGAGGGTTGACCATAAGAAGATATTTTTTTGTTCTGGTAACTTCACGGTTAAGTCTGGCTCTTAATACTTGTGGTTGAATCTGTTACCATATTTTATGGGGTGATGATTATATTTCTATACTTTAAACTTATTCTCTTTCCAAAGATAATTGAGACCCAACGAGTATATATATTCCTTATGACTTTGTGTTCTCATACGGGTTCCAAAACAGAGTCAGTCGTGATCATCTATATTCTTTGTATCATCATGGTTTCTGCAGCATGTCTGCTAAGAATGGTGTGCAGATTAATGATGTCTTGGAGTTGTGTGCTACTTTTTCTTTTAGAGTTTCAGTCTTGGAACAAGATCTTGCTTCGACAAAACAGATTTTGGGAGCTAAGGTGAATCAATTGAAAGAAGATGTCCAGAACTTACAGGCCAAGCAGGGTATTCTTGATGAATCGACTCAAACTCAAGAGTCTGTGAATAATCTTCATGATCTTGAAAATTCTTCCAAACAGAGGAGGAAAATAGGATTACATTTAAAGAAAGTGATGGTTAAGAATCTTGATCCAATAGTCGATTGGGAGATTTATTGGGATCAATTTGGAAAAGCTTGGAAGGTAATCAGATACAGTGGAAAGTTTGCTATCCACAATCATCTTGAAGATTTGATAAAATCTTATAATCAACAAGAGTTGGACACTAGGTGGATTCTGGTTCAACGAAAGCTCAGGATTGCTAAAAAGTCAGATATTAAAGAGCAAGAACTTTATGCAGAACATCAAAGATTATATGAACCAGATCCTACAGATGTATATTGGAATTTTCCATAAAAAGATTCATGTATGTCATGGAAATTTTATGATAAGTGTGATGTTCATCACTTGTCCACAAAAGGTGGAGTTGATCTGTTCATGTTGGCAGAAGTAGAGTATCCATTGTGTGCTGAAGTGCTTCAAGTAATGTTACTCTCAAAGCTTCAGTATGAAAAAGAATCTGTGGCTGCTGAAAAGCTCATCCAAAGGATATTTGATCAATTGTTGGCCAGAATATGTGATCAGATTGAAGAAGAAACAAGAGTCAAAAGGAGACGAATGAGGTAAATTTTTTTGAAAGAATTTTAAGATGTTGTTGTGTATTATATATGTAATAAATGGAGTTTTAGGGGTCACAACAAATGGTTATCAGTTCACCATGTCTAACCCACATAAGAACTGACTAATCCATGAGCAAACGGCTCTGGTAAAGATATCTCAAATCATTTATGGCTGACAATTTGCCAAAAATTGTATGGTGTTCAACTCACCATATCTGTGTGGATGAAGAGTTGGCTAGCCCACACGATCATGGCTTGTGGTAAAGGCTGTGGAAAAGCATGACTAGTCCAAAAGGGTACAGCTTTTGGTAAACACTTAACAAATCTGCTGGTAGCTGTTGGTTTGCTAAAAATCAGATGGTTATCAATGTACCATGGTCTTATACACCAAAACATTGGCTACTCCAATAGTAATGGCTATTTGGTAAAAAGACATCAAATCCATTAAATTTTCAATGATTCACCTCTCATAGAAGTTTACACATCTAGAAGTGATGAGAATAGTATGAAACTTTTATGTTTTGATGTATAGATAGTCACAGTTGCTGAAAAGATCATGGAGGGCTAAATGTTTGCTGATCTAATGCTGCACAGAACTTATAATGAATATCATCTCAAGGATGCAGCTTAAATATAATTCCAAGATCCTCAGGAGTTTAAAGGAACTTGAAGTTCACAAGTGAAGATCAAGTTAGGGGAGGATTGTTGGGAATTATATTTCGTAATGGTTAAGTCTTGTTTAGAGTTAAGTCTGGTAGCATTAGTAGTTAAGTCTGGCAGAACAAATAGTCGTGAGTTAAGTCTGTTTATGTCTAAAACAAAATAGTTTGTTAGAGTTATATTAGGAATAGATATGTACGTGTAGAGATATCTTAGGAGAAGATATATTTACCCTTATACAAGGTTGTTAGTAACTAGGGTTTCCTTGGTGTGTAAAAGGATTCCTAAGGTGTTAGATTAACGTACGATTTGTAAACATTAGCCTTTGAGCAAATTAATAGAAAATACGAAGTTAGTAATTCTTGTGTTCTTCATACTTGTGTGTTAAGATTCCGCATTAACACATTAAGCTTTTGCAAAGAGTTCTTCATATAGTAAATTGAATTTATTCAAGTTTACTATTATTCATTCAAGGCTACTTAGATCCATAAACTTTTGGACCTACAGAAAACCTTTTCAGGCAGTTATGATCAAGATACTCATGAGCATGTCGACAAAGTTTTGAAGATCGTTGATCTATTCAACATTCCAAGCATCAATCATGATGTAATTAGGCTTAGGTTGTTTCCTTTGACATTCACTGGACCTGATAATAGGTGGAAATACCACGTACCTGATGCAAGTTTTACTGACCATGTCTTAATATTTATATTGTTTCGCTATACCTATGGTCTACCCTAATGCACTAACGGGCAGTGTACCCGGTCGTGTGTAGTGTAGTAAATGGTAAAGCCGAGGTCTTCCCAAGAGCTATGTGTGTCGGATAATTACTAAGTCTAATTTTCACAGAATATTAATGGTTTGATAGGGTTTTAATTAATTAAACTACTAATGCAGAATATAAAAGCAAATAAATGGTAGAAGGGAAATCAATAGAGGAATAGTGGTGCTAACCTAGTTAATCCTCCTAACTAGTTATATCTACGTCTACCTACTTCCAATTAATTCAGGTGGGGTCAAATTCGAGAGGACAGCATTTGGTCAATTCTCCCTAACCTATCAGCAAAGATGCCACCACAGGAGAAATCAGGCGCACCGTCATAAGTCCTGTTGTTCCTGGTCCCCTAAGCCGAGTCATTAAGTACCGCTACATGCTAGATTCTAAATAGTGAGTGCCCGGCCGTTAGGAACTTAGACACTACACCCCTCAATTCTTAAGTTCATCCAAACGATAGGTGATCAGTTGGTCAAATCGCACAAGTAGAAAGGGTCGTCAGTTGGTCATATCTTACCCTTCCCATCTCAGTCCGCTCACCTAGGGTCAGTTGGTCATATATCATAGGCAATTGGCCTCTATCGCCATTCAAAACTACCGAACCAGGGGTGACTACCAAAGAAGTATGCATGCATACACTTAGAAATAATTGTACGGAAGTAGAGGTAAACGCAAACAAAACAATTAAGGAATCATAACTAGGCTAGTACCAAAGGGTGCTTAGCCGCTCATATTAATCATGCACATCAATTCAATATTCAAAGGTACGAAATACATGAATTGAAAGTAAAAGAAATAATAAACGCTAAAGCTTATCGTAATGGTGTGACTTCTCCCTTGGAAACAGCTCCGTAGCATTCCCTAGACCTCCCTTGAGCTTTTTCCCACGTTCTCAGAGCGTTGTGTGTGGAATGGAATGCTTTGAAATGCTGGAATTCGTGGGGTATTTATAGGCCAGGTCTGGGTTACGGCGTAACCAATAGATGAGTTACGCCGTAACCTTCTATTTCCCCGTAAATGCACTAGATCTGCTAGTTACGGCGTAACCTTATAAGTGGTTACGCCGTAGTCTTCAATAAACTCGGTTACGTCGTAAGTGATGCAGTGTAGGATATAGGATTTCACAAACACATTAAACCATAACCATAAGAGGCGTTCAAGATGTTTAGAGAGAGAAAGTTCTAGAGAGAGAAAGGGAAGAGAGTTGGGAACTATGTGAAACAAAGAAAAATGGTATTGAAGCTCCAACCCTCTACCTTGGGAGGTAGAGGGTATTTATAGTTTCTTACAAACAAACGCCACCTACGGGCTGTGGATCAGGCATACAGTGGGTGAACACCCGTCCGTCCTCCACGGTGTTACATAACAAACTACTACGACTACGAGCTTTCTAACGAATACATATACTTGAGGTGACCGACTCTTTAACGACTGAATTTTCTAATTCCTAACAATCTCCCCCTAAGGGAGGTCACCTCAATTTACACTGAATACAAGCAGATATTACATTAGATTGCTCGAGGATTCTTGATTAAGTCCTTTGCTTAGTAGCTCATAGTCTTTGATTCTTCATGTTTTGCATGTTTGGATAATTCAAGTGGAGGTCTTTAACTGATCCACGTGATGATGAGTTTTGAGCCAGCATTGAGATCATCAGCTAACATAAATCTCTGACTCATCCATTGTGGTGTTGATATTATGTGATGTTGTGACAAACGGACCGACATGCTCACACTCTGGATCATGATATATTCTCATCAGAGTAGCGGAAGCTTTTATTGATTCATGATATTGGCAGCAGCGTAGCAGAAGCATGGAGTGAAAATATCAGAGTCATTGATGCACTAATCAGGATTTCTTTCGAGATGAATGTGTTGAGTGAGCATGCGGCTATGGATTGACCGCTTCATTCGATCAACTGCAAACGCGTCGGGCGTACTGCATACAACAGTTAGCAATAAAGTGCACGAAAGTGTCTTTGATCACTTTCGTTGAATTGAGGTACACGTCCCACGGTTCCCGTTGATCAGTACAATGTACGCCTTGTGATCGGTATAATTCGAAGAATTTCCTTGACATGGTTTCGCAGCTGCTCTAGTTGTTCTCAAACCGGAACGTCTCAAAGAAGACAACACGGAGTGAGTGAACCAGCGAATTGAGATTCACTGATTAATGAAAAGAGATTTGAAAAACAATCGTGTATTGCCCAATAGAAATTGTTTTTGCAATACAACGAAGGTTTTAATAAAAATCAATTATCAATCATATACACCTTTCATTTTGAGAAATTAGTACACAGTCGATGTGCTAAAGAAAAGAGTTTTTAAGCATAACGACCGGTTTTTCAAAAGGTATCCGTCAATCCATAACCTGAACCAGGATTGATTCAAAAGATAGAATCGCCCCATTGTTTCTGTTCAGTTGTCACATGGTTGATCTATTGGATAGATCTCACATGCCACCTACCAGGAGCTTGTTTGATGTTGGCTCCAGAAGGCTTTCCATCTTCATTGTGAATATGTTTACATATCACTCGGATTTTCTGGCAATACCATAAGGATAATGCGTAGGACTCAAGATATAATCTCTCTTTCCACATTGTGTGAAACAGAGAGTCTTCATTGAAAGTGTCCTAATGAGATTTATTGATGATCTTGTGGCTCTAGACTCAATTTGTGCATATTTGGATCCTATTCCGGAGACTAGGGAATCTCTAAGAGAAAGTCGATAGATAATGTCGGTTCCCCGTGAGAATGAAACAAGCCCTTTTAAGAGGAACTTGAGTGGTTTGGGAAGTTGAGGTGCAGTGCGTCACTGGGTCCATGACGTCTTGTCTTCAATACCGATGTTACCTTGGTAACCACCAGTAGCATATGAATTGAACCCGGTTTTGGCCTAAGGTTGAATAATTGGAGGGCTATTTATTTTCACCCTTTTCTCATTCAATTCTTTTTCATTCTTCAACCCCTTCGGTGCTTACCGAGACTTCATAACTAGAACCTTGTTGGGTTTATTCGATACTAGCTCGGTCTCATGCACTCTTCCCATATTCTCAATTTTCTCCTTTTTTCAATATACCTAAGGACTTCTACACTATCTAGTGGATTGTCCCTGAGTAGATCCCTCCGGTTCTGGCGGATCATAGGAACAAATACCTAACCTTATCATCCTTATATCACCATACATAAAATAAAGTTGGTTGGTCTATTTGGTATTGTTCATCTGCCATTGGAACCAATTGAAAACCATTTGAAAATCAATCCAAATACTTGTGATATATTATCAAAGCATTTTGTACCTGAATTGTTTTTGATATTTTTTAGAAAAAGAGCTCCCCCTCAACATGTGCCTCATGTATTTGAAATCTTTTTAGCACACGGAGGCAAGAGGAAGAATTAACTTCTTTGATTACTATTTTCTAAAAGATATCAACATCACTTCCCAGATTAAATCAAGTAGATAAAGCATATTGGGGAAGGATGAGGTTTTCAAAAGTTTGTTCCCCCTCAATATGTGCATAGATATTTGAAAATGTTTTGCACATGTTAGGAAAAGACTGCACATTGACATAAATTGATCACGTTTCAAATCTTAGTGGTTTCAGATAGATGCTCCCCCTCAACATGTGCATGGAAATTTTGAAATCGTTTGGCACATGTGGGAAGGAGAGCTTGTACATTCTTATAAAACCATTTACCGAATTATTAGTTTTAATCCAATTTAAATCACAAATTCTCCCCCGATCACAATTATCAAATCATTTGATTGTGATCTCTGTAGATTTTAATTGATTTTGAAAGCTTTTTAAGGAGAATTGTAAGTTGATTATGAAAACGTTTTAACTGATAAGGATCGGATTTTGAGACTTTAAACTCCATTGATTAAACATGCATGATTGTCTTTTGAAAACATAATATTAGCAAAGGTTTTGAATCAACTGCATAAAACATAATTCCTTTTGATTTTTCAACAATAAACCTTGCTCATTTACGTGCCGATTGTTTGAAAAATAACCTTTTTAATTTGAATAAAATCATTCTCCCCCTCAATCAATGACACAAGTTGTTGATTGAGAGATAGAGATTTTGAAAGATGATAAGCACAAATGATTTACACGAGTAGTAGAGTACGAGGTATTTTCAAAGCAATTTAGTTTTCATTAGATGGCAAATATTTTTCAGAAGAATCATTAGACGGAAAAATATTTGGAAGGATAAGCATTTGTCTTTTAGATGACAAACCTTTGTTTTAAGAATCAGAGCATGAGGTTTGAAAAATAAGATAAACCATGGCTCTGTTCTTTACTTTTAAAACGGTTTACTGCCTGAAATGACAATAAACCACCATTTTTCTCCGCCTCATTTTTTTTTAAGAAAACTATGTACATTCGAAGAACATCTAAAGACCCGTGACGTTCTTTGAATGTCAACACAAAGTCCGTAGATGATATCGAATAAGGAAAAACATGACAAAATAACAATATTTTTTTGGAACTTTTCAAGATTTTCTAATTTTTTTTATGGATATTGAGAATTTTATATTTTTATATTTTCTTTTGTGGGTTTTTCAAATTTTGTATTTTGCTTTTTGAATAAATATATACAAGAGATAGATGGATAAAGACCTTTACTCCTCGTCTTCCTCTTGAAGACGCTTGAGTGTATCTGGTTGTAGACTCTTTAGACCAAGACGTGGAAGAATAAACTCAAAACGTTCTCTAGGAAGAGCTTTGGTGAAGATGTCTCCGCTAATTGGTATTCAGGTCCTCACAAAATAGAGTTCCACCACACATTTTTCCACTTGTTCCCTGATGAATTGATGTCGAATGTCGATATGCTTTGCTCTTGAGTGTTGTACGTTGTTGCATGAGAGAGAAATAGCACTTTTATTATCACATTACAGAGGGATTTTGTTGAATTCAAAGCCATAGTCAGTTAATTGAGATCTCATCCATAGGATTTGAGCACAACAGAATGACATGGCTATGTATTCAGCCTCTGTAGAGGAGATAGAAGTACTCATTTGCTTCTTTGACGACCAGCTCATAAGCTTATCACCCAAAAACGAGCACCTCCGGCACGCATTTCGACGAGTATCTTGACTCCCTGCATGATCTGCATCTGCATATGCTGTTAGTGACATACCGGTGTCCTTTGGGTACCAAATTCCCATGTTGATGGTTCCTTGGAGGTACCGAAAGACCCGTTTAACCGCTTCAAGGTGCTTTTTGGTAGGCTTAGCCTGGTATCTAGCACACATGCATACAGCGAACAGAATATCAGGTCTACTGGCTGTGAGGTACATCAAGGATCCAATCATACTAAGATATTTCGTTTGGTCTACCATGATCCCTGAGTGGTCCTCATCCAGTTTAGTACGCTAAATCATGGGAGTGTCAACAGGGTCACTAGAATCAAAACCAAATTTCTTTAAAATCTCATTTGCATATTTAGATTGATTTATAAAAATGCCTCCGGGACTTTGTGAAATTTGTAATCCCAAGAAAAATGACATTTGTCCCATCATAGACATTTGAAATTTGGAACCCATTTCATTAGAATAACGATCACATTCAGTGGGGTCAGTCGAGGCAAAGATGATATCATCAACATAAATTTGAACGTGAATTAAATGTTTTCCTGACTTCCTGGTGAACAACGTTGGATCAACTGCTCCTTTGCTGAAACTGGTAGATAGAAGAAACTTTGATAGCGTATCATACCATGCCCTTGGAGCTTGCTTTAAACCGTAAAGAGCCTTCTTCAAACGATAAGCGTGAGTAGGATGCTCTGGATTTACAATGCCTTCAGGTTGGCTGACGTAGGCGACTTCTTTAAGATCTCCGTTAAGAAACGCCGTCTTTACATCCATCTGATAGACTACCATGTTCTTACTTGCAGCATTAGCCAAGAAGATTCTGATTGCCTCGATACGAGCAACAGGAGCAAATGAATCTTCAAAGGCAATACCTTCCTCCTGACGGTATCCTTTTGCAACCAATCTAGCCTTGTTCTTTAATACATCTCCATGCTCATCAAGCTTCACTTTGAAGATCCACTTTAGAGCAATGATCATAGCACAATCTGGAGCAGGTACTAATTCCCATACATCAAGTCGATCAAACTCATGAATTTCTTCTTGCATGGCATTGAACCAAATGTCTTCATTCATGGCGGTTTTAACATCTTTTGGTTTGACCTTAGAGAGTACGGAGTTGAAGAAGCACCATAAGGCATCGGTTGCAAGTTGCTTCCGTGTTGATATTGGACGAGAGGGGTTTCCAATGATGTTGTCCAATGGATGATCATGTGTCTATTTCCTAAGGTGTTCATGTGGTTGTTGTTGAGGAACTGAAGTAGCTGAGTCGATTTCTCCTGATGAAGATGGTTCTGATGATGATTCAGGAGCAAATATATTTTCAAACAGAGCATCTTCAGGAGTTGCAAAGGGATTAACTTCATCATTGATGCTAGAAACAGTTCCATGATGTATATTCGAAGATTGATAATTTGTTGATAAGACAGATTGATCAGCAGCAGACGCTTCTTGACTTAATGATATTGAGACTGTGGAAAACTAGAAGGGGGGGGTGAATAGTTTTACCAATTAAAACTTCCTTTTAATCTATTTAGATAGACTTATGTCAATCTAGTTGGATGTGTGTGTTGGATGTTGATAAACAAGCATGTAAAGGTAAGTAATGAAAAGATAAGAGTAAGAAGCACAAAACCACAACGCAAGTATTTATAGTGGTTCGGCTACAAGGTCACCTTCCTTGCCCTACTCCACTCCCCGAGTCACCTACTCGAGAGTTTGTAATCACTACACCAATCTCCTTATGGCGGAGAAGCCTTCACAACGTCGCCTACTCTTTTTCCGGTACTAGGCTAACCACCGGTTCTTTCACTCCAAGGTGAACCACACCTACACAACGTCGCCTACCCTTTATAAGGTACTAGGCTAAGTACCTAGTTCTTTCACACCTTAGGTGAACTACACCTTCACAACGTCGCCTACCCTTTATTAGGTACTAGGCTAAGCACCTAGTTTCATTGCAATGGAGGAACTACTACCACACTACACCAACGACTAATCCCAAAGAGATCTACTCCTTTACAACATCATCAAGGATATCAATATCCTTGGATCTAAAACTAGTCTATCATGTACATCGAAACACACCATATCGAATGTACATCTAAGGCACCTTTCACTAATGCCTTTGACTAGATCTACAAGACACCTTTCACTAATGTCTTGTGTCTTCACTTCTAAGCACCTTTCACTAATGCTTCTTTGTCTTGACTTCTAAGCACCTTTCACTAATGCTTCTTAGTATTGATTTCCAAGCACCTACCACAAGTGCTTTATCCTATAGACGATAGATACCCTTCACTAATATCTTCGTCTTGACTCTTAAGACATCTTTCACCAATGTCTTCAACACTACACTTCTTTGAAGAAAGAAGGGAATCATCAACAAGAAGACTTCAGTAACCTTGATGATGAGGAAGCATGGCAACTCATGGACTTGAGCTTGCTCGACTTCAAAGGTGGTGATCTTGCCATTAAGAGGAACCTAAAAGATCACACAAAAACAAAACTACAAACATAGATCTCTTGGATCTAAGGTTAGTGAGATTTAACTCAGGGGAGAAAGTATATTGAAAGGGGGTAAGAAACAATGAAGAAATGGCTCACTATTTAAAGAGGAAAAATCCTACTGTTCCCCGGATCCCACGGATCCATACCACAAGGGATCCGGCTAGCACAAAGCTAGGGATCCGTGGTCCGCTCCTCTTTGCCCATGGGTATTTTTGGTTATGGGTCATGGGTCATGGGTTATGGGTTGATCCATGGTTTTCTTTCTAGATACAATGTATCTTAAGGATACAATGAACTTGGTTAAGTGGTATATATAAAACCATGGGTTATGGGTCAAAACCATTTGCTAATATTTATCCACTTAGTATATACTTGTATTTACCCATTTTAGCATATACCTAGTTTTTACCCATTTTAGTATACTTAGTTTAAGTATATGTTTAACCCAATATGTAAACACTAGTTGTTGTACATATGTATCTAAATCATAAAAACACTTATACTTGTTTTAGTGTTTTATGTGAAATCGTAAGTGTGTTAGAAAACTATTAGTCCAAACCATTTCGATTATTTTATTTGTTTTGTTAAAATGATTTTACTTTTGTTATCGACAAAACATTAGAAGATCGTAAAATATAAATAAACGCTTTTTACGCTTATTTGTATTAACAATCTCCCCCTTTTGTTGATGACAAAACATAAAATTATTTTAAGGAAAAAGCTAAAATTCGTAAAAATTTGAATTTGTAGTTTTTACTTTCTTCTCCCCCTTTTTGTCGAAACAAAAAGTGTTTGAAGGAAGGCAACACATTATTTTTAAGAAAAATATGTGAAAAAAAAAGTAGATATGGATATGGATTATATAGTATACTCACATTCTCATAAATATAGCAAGTAGCATGTAATTCCATTTAATAAACAAGAGTTATGATATACATGACTCGAAAAACAAGACAATAGACAATACATGACTAGGAATTTCTATATCCCCTAACGCTTGAAGCTAAGACACCACTATAATCTTCTAGCTCAAGTTTTGTTTAGGTTTAATCTCGTCGAAACGTTCGAGGAGATGATAGAACATGAAACGTTGGTCTTCTCGTACTTCATGTATCAAACTTTCAACATGTTGACAATGATAGCAATCTTTGCCATGGCTAGGTAGTGGTGGTGGATGGAATGAAATGGCTTGATTCGAGGGATCAAGTGAAGCGGCTTGTGGAGCTTCAAACGATGGAGGGATTGGTGGAGGTGCATTTAAGAATGACTCAACCAATAATGATGGTGGTGGTAGAGAGGTGTCAACTTCCATATGGTCGGATGGTTGATTTTGATGATTTGTCATAATCCAAATGGGATTATATGATGAAAACGCCGAGAAGGAAGCCGGAGCAAGTGTTGACTCAACACCTTGATTTTGAACCATTATTCCTCCTAATGAGGAGTATGTTGTGGCGAAGCGATGAGATGGCCTAGGAGGCAAGTCCTCTAAACTGTAGAGGTGTGGTGATGATAGTGGGGATGTAAATGAAATAGCTCTAGGAACCAATGGTGATGGTTTGGTGGAGATGATATTGTTTGGCCTAGGAGGTATGGTGGTGTTTGGCAAAGGTAGTTTTGTGGGTACTAACCTTTTAGAAATTGGTTTGATTGGATGATGAAGGATTCTATCATTTGTCGGCTTGACACGAGATGATTCGGTTGAGGAAATTTCATGTATAACACGAGCTCTTTTCATGGGTGGTTCTTTGGTGGATAAGTTACTACTTGGGGTTTTCCTCATGATGAGATGATTTCAAGAGTTTGCAAGAGCTGAAAGTTGGGATGAAAGTGATGACTATGGAGGTCCTAATAAGGTGGTTTATAAACTAAGAGATTTGGCAAGTGCATTTAAGCTTCAAGCCACTAGGATTCATTGGAATGTGATGATTGACATGCACAAGAGTCAACTTCAGAGGTTGTACTGATCTAGGAACTCATTTAAGATGAGATGGAGTGTTTGAGTTAGGAAGATGAGTTGAAATGATTGCTTTAGCAAGATTTGACCTATATCTCGTCATACGGATCCCACGGTTCCTCCTCAGAGGGATCCGTCTAGGCTAATCCTAGGGATCCGCTCTCTCGCAGCTATGAAAGATTGGAAATGATGTTTCTAAGATCTAAAACCTATATCATCTTGAGTGTTTCAGTCCTCCTAAGTGTTTTTAAATGAAGGGATGCTTGAGTACTTGAAGGTAATGAATGATGTAGCTAATGATTGTATTTTGTGGAAGGATTTGGAACTTTCAAGAGTACCAATGGATGAACAAGGATGACACTAAAGATTTAGAATGTCAATTGAAGCTAGATGATCCTAGAGATCAGGTTGTGTCTTAGGATAGTGTTTTTGAAAATATCCTAGAAGCTTTAAGATGAGAAAACTAGATTTTGATCAAATTTGATCAATTTGGAGGTGAGGATGATTTATGATCAATTTTGCCATAATTAAAAGATTTCTAAGACTAGATGTGAGGGATCAATAAGATGTGAGTTTAAGAGCGGAAGAGTAATGGATTAAAACGAAACGGTAGATCTACAATCGTTTTTAGAGTGTAACCTCGGTGAGTTATGTATGAATGGGAAAGATTAACATATCTTGATAAGGACTTAATTTGCCTTAAGACACTATGTTTATCTTAGTGTGAGGTGTTCTAAGAATGTCTTTGAAATACAATGCTTGTAATTGCATTTTCTGTTCGACGGATCCCACGGTTCCCTAAGAGTAGGGATCCGTCTAGTGTAACTTTTGGGATCCGCCCATCTGCTCAGCAGGACCTTTACTAAAGGTATGCAATGATCTTGATAATGCATTATATCTCAAGGATAGTCTAAAGAGAGTTCTAAATACTAAGATATCAAATGTTTTATTTCATGAAGGAAATTGGATTACAATGATAAAGCACAAGTACAAGAGATTTGATCCTATTTTGGAATACTATTGGTTTCCTTGAGTGTTCTCGCTAGGAGGATCATTAAGTGATTGATGAGTGTTGGTGGAGTCAAGAATGAAGAAAGTCTTCATGAGGGATATGTTTAGCGGTTCCATTATCTTGTTCACAAGTACGCATACGGACTTTGAAATTGAGGACGGAAGTGCATAACATTATGATAGAGGCATGTCAAGAACATTCCATAGGGGATGAGTTTATTCTTGGAGCCTTGAAGATTTGCAATTTGCCTTGCGAAGAAGTAGGCGAGATTGTATGGTTGTTGTGTTAGCAAACAGTACAACATGTGAGCACAACAAGCGGGAAGGATTTCTCGATTTCCCCTATGACTCCAAACATTTTCACGTAGGATGAGTGCAAGAGGCTTGTACTCTTCTCGGATATCCCTTGTAAAGATAATGTTTGGATCGGAGTAATATGGTCGAGGTTTGCATATTATGCGATTTAAATCTTCCGGAGAGGGTATATGTGAACAATATGGACTACTTTCTTCACGAAAGTTGAAGAGAGAATCAAGAGACCAATCTTCGGTGAAGGCACATTGTCCATGATTTGGAATCCGGAGGATGTGAGAAAAATGCCCAAGGGTTAGAGTGAACTTTTGGTTTTTGATATAAAACCAAAGAGATAGAGAGCGATCCTCGATATGAACGAGTTCGACTTGACGGAAGAATTCCATTATGAACCTTGGACATATCTTCTCGTTGATTTCAAGAAGGCATTCTAGTCCTATGGCTCGAAGGAGGTATTGATACCTTCTTCGAATTGTAGAGAGGTGTCTACAATACGTCCTTCATGGAAGTGACGGTTTCGAGATTATTGAACCCACGGACATGATTGCCAGGTGTGTTGGGTTCGAGAGAGATGTTTGGAGTGTAGACGCTAGTGAGTGAAAAATCAAACTCATATTCATGCGTCATAGTTGAACCAATAGAAATGACAAGTTAATAAAAGGAGGTGTTTGTGGTCAACTTATGATAATCTAATGTTTTTACTAGATTTTTATTAACAATGGTTTTAACAAGAAATACACTTAACTTACTTATGGTTTTGACATACATGTAGAATATTACTCTTAGAAGAAAAGAGGTTTTTGATTTGCATGAAAAACTGTTTTCCAGTAGGACGGATCCCACGGTTCCTTTTCAAAAGGGATCCGCTAGTATAACTTCCGGGATCCGTGGATCTGTAGTAACAGAAATGAGACTTTTATAAAACATAGATTTTATAGTTTTTATACCACGAAAATATGTTTTATCCTACATTTTCCTTTAGCATGCATACATGACTTCTAATGTATCACGAAAGAAATAAAACATATAAATCAAAAGAAATGATAAACACACTATAACAAAAACAACCTAGATAATCTAGATCATTAATAATATTGCATTTCAATGCTAAGGATGATACAAAGGATTGGGTATATGACCCCAATATAGATTAACAACACAAAGTAAATGTCTCCGTATGTGAACTTCATCATAGGGAACACAAGTCTGATGAGTGTTATGACGATGAGCACGAGTGCCATGTAAACCATGTTGATGACGGATCTTCTTGGTTTCGGTTGAGATGGAATGAGGAGGAAGATGAAGTTTTAAGTGAGAGGAAATTTTTGAAATTGGATTATTTGAAAAAGGTGAGGATTTGATAGATAGGTCGACGGTGGGAGTTTTTATAGGGAAGGAGGAATTTTGAAATTCGTGTTTATTTTTTATTATGGATTAAAAGAAATAAAACATAAGTTTTAATATACTATGACTATAGACGAGAAATATAGCACGTATGTGAGAAAAGGGCTTCCTAATGAAGCTTCATGTAAAACATGTATAAGCACAAAAGATAATCATATAAATACCTAAATAGGTATACTTACTTATCAAGCAAAGTAAAAAGAAAATCATACCTCTAGCGTACTTAGGAATGTCTTTACAAATGACACAACAAGTGTCACTTAGACGATTCCCGCTCCTTTAAGATACCTTCTTAAGGAAGGTATTCTTGTTACCGAGCGACTCCTAAAGCTTGGTGGGTATGAGCTTTGACTAATCAACATGACAAAGAAGATTAGTGCAATTAAAAATAAATAAAAATGTTGTTATCAAATCAACATCCAAACATATAGTTTTAAAAGACATGGTGTTTGTTTTTATGAAAGACCTTCTTTGTAGTTTTCAATTAACCGTGGATCGTATCAAGTTTTTAAAGTACAATATACTTCAACAAACTTGGTAACGAAGCTCTGATGCCAATTGTGGAAAACTAGAAGGGGGGGTTGAATAGTTTTACCAATTAAAACTTCCTTTTAATCTATTTAGATAGACTTATGTCAATCTATTTGGATGTGTGTGTTGGATGTTGATAAACAAGCATGTAAAGGTAAGTAATGAAAAGATAAGAGTAAGAAGCACAAAACCACAACGCAAGTATTTATAGTGGTTCGGCTACAAGGTCACCTTCCTTGCCCTACTCCACTCCCCGAGTCACCTACTCGAGAGTTTGTAATCACTACACCAATCTCCTTATGGCGGAGAAGCCTTCACAACGTCGCCTACTCTTTCCTATACTAGGCTAACCAACGGGTTCTTTCACTCCAAGGTGAACCACACCTACACAACGTCGCCTACCCTTTATAAGGTACTAGGCTAAGTACCTAGTTCTTTCACACCTTAGGTGAACTACACCTTCACAACGTCGCCTACCCTTTATTAGGTACTAGGCTAAGCACCTAGTTCCATTGCAATGGAGGAACTACTACCACACTACACCAACGACTAATCCCAAAGGAGATCTACTCCTTTACAACATCATCAAGGATATCAATATCCTTGGATCTAAAACTAGTCTATCTTGTACATCGAAACACACCATATTGAATGTACATCTAAGGCACCTTTCACTAATGCCTTTGACTAGATCTACAAGACACCTTTCACTAATGTCTTGTGTCTTCACTTCTAAGCACCTTTCACTAATGCTTCTTTGTCTTGACTTCTAAGCACCTTTCACTAATGCTTCTTAGTCTTGATTTCCAAGCACCTACCACAAGTGCTTTATCCTATAGACGATAGATACCCTTCACTAATATCTTCGTCTTGACTCTTAAGACATCTTTCACCAATGTCTTCAACACTACACTTCTTTGAAGAAAGAAGGGAATCATCAACAAGAAGACTTTAGTAACCTTGATGATGAGGAAGCATGGCAACTCATGGACTTGAGCTTGCTCGACTTCAAAGGTGGTGATCTTGCCTTTAAAAGGAACCTAAAAGATCACACAAAAACAAAACTACAAACATAGATCTCTTGGATCTAAGGTTAGTGAGATTTAACTCAGGGGAGAAAGTATATTGAAAGGGGGTAAGAAACAATGAAGAAATGGCTCACTATTTATAGAGGAAAAATCCTACTGTTCCCCAGATCCCACGGATCCCTACCACAAGGGATCCGGCTAGCACAAAGCTAGGGATCCGTGGTCCGCTCCTCTTTGCCCATGGGTATTTTTGGTTATGGGTCATGGGTCATGGGTCATGGGTTATGGGTTGATCCATGGTTTTCTTTCTAGATACAATGTATCTTAAGGATACAATGAACTTGGTTAAGTAGTATATATAAAACCATGGGTTATGGGTCAAAACCATTTGCTAATATTTATCCACTTAGTATATACTTGTATTTACCCATTTTAGCATATACTTAGTTTTTACCCATTTTAGTATACTTAGTTTAAGTATATGTTTAACCCAATATGTAAACACTAGTTGTTGTACATATGTATCTAAATCATAAAAACACTTATACTTGTTTTAGTGTTTTATGTGAAAGCGTAAGTGTGTTAGAAAACTATTAGTCCAAACCATTTACGTATTTTATTTGTTTCGTTAAAATGATTTTACTTTTTTTATTGACAAAACATTAGAAGATCGTAAAATATAAATAAACGTTTTTACGGCTTATTTGTATTAATGAGACTGAAGGGTTGACTTCATTCACGAGGGATAGAGCGACCTCTGTTGATAGATTTGACATTTCATCAAAGATTTGGTTCATAGTGTTCATCGAACATTGGATCAAACAATTTCCTTAAATCATCTTCTGATGGAGGTACATATGGAGCTGCTGGAGAGGAATTTGGTACTAGGGATGAACCAATGGACTGCTTTTGAAGTGCGGTCCGTGAATGGATTGTCCAGAGCCATTGGACCGGCGGCTACCATCAAACGTAACGTGAATTGTTTCCATGATATTTCGGGTTCTTTTGTTGTAGATTCGGTATCCCTTTTTGTTTGGTGCATATCCTACAAATACTCTAATGTCCGCTTTAGCTTTAAGTTTGCCTAATTCTTGGCCCTCATTAGTTGGATAACACAATGCACCAAACACACGAAGGAATGAGAGATTAGGTTTTCTGTTGTGGACAAGTTCATATGGAGTTTTTCCATGAACAGTGTGAATCAGGGATCGATTTTGTGTGTAGCATGCAGTGGCAATGGCTTCAGCCCAGAGAAACATTGGAACCTTTAAGTAAATTAGCATTGTTCTTGCGGCTTCCACAGAGTTCGATTTCGCTTTCAACTACACCGTTCTATTGAGGAGTTCGTGGAACACTTCTTTGATGCCTGATTCCAACACTTTCATAAAACTCACTAAGTTGTTTGTTAACAAACTCGCCCATTCATTGTCTGTTCGATGATTCTCGACAGGTTTTGTTAAGTCGAAATGCCTCATAGAATGTTTGATGAGTTTGATGATGATATCTGGAGTTTCATCCTTGACCTAGGTGAATCTAGAGTAATCATCAACCACAACTAACACATATTTCTTCCCAAAGATATTCTGCACTCTCATGGGTCCACATAAATCCATGTGAATTGTACGAAGAACTTCTGTAATTGAGTTTTTAGGTTTGGGTTTAAGGGCATACTTCTTGCTTTTTCCCAATTGGCATGCTGAACAAAGATGATCCTTTTCATACTTAACTCTAGGTAAACCTACAACTAAGTCCTTTCTGGAGAGATCATTGATGGTGCCGAAGTTCAAGTGATTGAGACGACGATGCCATAACCATGACTTTGTTTTCGAAGCCTTTGACAACAAGAAAATTGGAGAAGACTTCATCATATCTTCGATAGAGATGGTGTATAGATTTGAACCACGTGTTCCTCTTAAAAGTTCCCTACCATCAAGTTCTCTAATGAAACAAGTATGTTTTTTGAAGGCCACTTCTAGATCGAGTCACGAATTGACCGGAAAAGTAAGTTATGACCAAGACCTTCTACGTAATATACATCGGAGATAACACTATCACCGACAACACATAATCTCCATAACCCATAATTGCACGAAATGATCATTCCCACCTAATCTAACAATTCCGATGAATTTACTCACGGTTCATGAACCGCTGACGGCCGATCCAGCCATATGCTTGGAATAGCCTGAGTCCGTGCACCACAGTAACGATTTGAACGATCCTGCAGCTTGAACACAAACAAGAATGGGTAACTGGATAATTGGGAACCCCATGCAATAATGGGTTCCACTTGGTTAGTAACAGTGATTGGAACACCACATCAGGAGTAGAAACAATGGAATTATCAGAAATAGATGCAGTGCTAATGTCAATATTCAACCTATTCAAAGTGTGTTCACTTCTTAAGGGAATGGTTCTACCAGTAGGCATCCATTTTCTAGTGGGCATTGTCTTAGTAGATTGAGGGCAAAACTGATTAGTCTTATGGCCAGAAGGTATCCATTGATGACCTATCTTACTAAATGTTCTTCCTGTGGGTTTCCACTGTTTTCTAACTTTTTTTCGCCTTTTGCCTTTTAGCCTTCTTAGCATTAACAATTTTAACTGGGCATTTGACAGCATAAGACAAAACATTCACACCAC
>OU343225.1:221746708-221800149 GCA_910596185.1 Chrysanthemum makinoi
ATTCATGATTAGTAACAGAATTCAAGCAGACATCATTGCATGGTTTGCAGATAGTAGCAGAATTTGAATTAGTTACAGTACGCCTATGGCTAATACTAGAATCAACACGATTCTTTTATTCAACTCAAACTTAAAGTTCCTAGGTTGGTCTTCTACTCTCTTCCAATGTGCATTCTTAGCTTGCAAGGTCCTATCTCGCTTGGTATTGCCTGGAGGCTTTGACCCGCTTGCCTTAATGTCACTGATTACTCCTGTAGAGGGAATTATGGGAACATTAGTTGGTTGATCTACCTTTTGCATTCCTGAACTAGATGTGCAAGGATCTAAACTATTTGAAGGCACATTAGTGTTCACTTTCTTAAAACTGGGTATGGAATGGTTTGTATGCTTGGCACTAGGCATAGAACAAGGCATCACAACTTTACCTTTCGCACCTAAGGATTTAGGACATGTTGCAATTAAACATTCTAGCAGTTCTTGAGATCGTTTGGCCTGAATGCACGCAAACCTAATTTCTCTATCAAGAGGCTTATTTATGTAATCCTTTTCCACAATCTCACGGAGACATTCTAGACTATCCTTAAGGTGAGCACAGTAGTTATGAAACACAAGTTCATTATTCCTAAGATGAAGAGGAATGTATTTAATAATCCACAGATATATTTGCAAATGAGGATGACTTAGAAGCGACATTCTCATTAAAAACAAGAGGCGCTTTCCCTTTTCCGACCCTCGATTCTCAATTTCCTTTTGTAAAGAAGATATTTTTTCGTTGTTTTGTCACGAAAGTGACTTTTATTGAATTATATAACTCTTTAAAGTGACGTTTAACCTTTTCATTTTCTTCTAGAAAGCTCTCGTTTTCCTTTTGTAAAGCATTTACTAAGTTTTAAAGATGAAAAGTTTGAGAATACTGAGAATCTAAAGGAGGAGGCATTTGGGAGCCAGTCACATTGTTCTTCTCACCCTTTAATTGAGAAATTTGGGCTTTCAACTTTCTGATCGTGCAACAATGAGCTTGAATATGTTCGTCACGTTTATTTATCTGAAAAACTGCATCAAACTCTGGAACATCTGAGGATGTCTTGATATTTGAGGTTTTAACATTTTCTTTAAAATGTTGATATTTTAGTTGCAAATCAAAATGTTCAACTTCTAGTTTAGAAAGATGTTTTACCAAATTATCGTGATCATCTTGATCAATTTTCTCACTAAGTTCTGAGTTTTTGTTTTCAAGCTCAATGACACGATCATGGAAAACTTTCAATGCAATGGATAATTCATGAAATCGAGAAGCAGAATGGAGTGATTCTAGCAAAGGTAAAACACATCTTGAGTAATACATTCAGAAATAAGATTCTCATTTAATGTATGCAAGTTCTTCCTCTCAATCTCATTATATTTTAATTCATGCTCATAGTCACTAACCTCAACTATCATTGCATCAAATTCCTTTTCCATTTCTTTAATATCTCAATCCATCCCCTTTTTAAGACTCTCAAATTGATCTTTTAGTTGTTTAAAGAAAGGCATGACCTCGGTTAAATAGCATTCTTTAGTTTGCTCAAAACCCTTTCCCTTCGCTATTCCAAAGGTGTGATCCTTTTCTTACACGTTTTCTCAAAATCAACAAATAATTGAAAGATGACATATTGACTGATTAAGGTCTTGCTTTTAGTGGCAATAGTTCTAGGGACTAGATGCATTGGTGTATTAGGAGGATACACAAAGAAGGCATCTTCCTAAGAGGGGGGTTTGTTAC
The DNA here is from genome assembly GCA_910596185.1 of Chrysanthemum makinoi. Taxonomy (NCBI): domain Eukaryota; kingdom Viridiplantae; phylum Streptophyta; class Magnoliopsida; order Asterales; family Asteraceae; genus Chrysanthemum; species Chrysanthemum makinoi. Next base: position 221,748,471 of record OU343225.1, read on the forward strand.
AACAAGATTCTCTGCTTTTTGTTTATCTAGATCCTTTTTCTAGAACACTTGTTTGGGTGTTAACAATGTTTGAGGCTTAAACATATCAAGGAAATCCAATTTTCCTTTTTGTAGTCATGGGGTCTGATAATTATGTTTTCTTTTTACATGTGATTTTGAGTTTCTTATCCATTTTCTCCCTAGTGACCTCATCTCGATTTCTTATCTTCCCCTGCACTCAAGACAACTGGGTATCTGCCTAGGTTTAAGGATTTCATTGCCTTCATAAATTACCTTATGAGCAGTTCTAGCATTTTTAATGACCTCAGGATTTGGTTCCTCAACAAGGGGAATGCTATGCTTATCGCTTAAGACTCTATGCTTAGTGATCAAGTGAACAGTTTGAATGGTATTCCCTTGTACGTACAACTTATTTTCAAGCTTGTTTTTCAAAGTTTTTAGATTGGAAAAATCATTCAAAAGTTTTGATTCCTTAGCATTGAATTCTTACTTAAGCATTTTAACATTTTCTTGAAGTTCTTGTTTTTGCTTAACAGTTTTAAAAAGCTTTTCTTGTAAGGAGTTTAACTCTTGTTTTAATACTTCTTCTCTAAAATTACTTTTTCAAATAATTGTACGCATTTGTTCATCCATTTCCTGCTCACGTGAGGTTAACTCAAACTTAGCTCGTTGTTCATAAATAGAAACTTGTTCTTTATAGGCATTCAGTTTAGAGATAACAGAATCATCAGGGGTACATGCAGTGTATTCATCAAAGCCACAGTCATCATTGACTGCAGAGGATGCAATACTTGGTACAACCTCACTTTCACTTTGCTTCACATATTGATCATATGGGACAATATTGTCATTTCCCTCATTATCAATATCTGATTCATAAGTTTCAAGAGATTGTACTTTATTATGCATCTTTTGCTCATCAACTTCATCATATAGTTTTAATACCTCGGAGATGATTGATTCTTTGGATGGACCACTGCGTGATGATGAGACCTTAGAGAGACCATTGGAGAAATGCTAGCCATGAAAATTGTTTGTGCAAGAGGTTCATCATCGACGCTCGAGTCGTATGCATCACAAATCACGACTTGGAAGGCATTCGATGATTGTGACCTATTTCCCGAATTGGTCGCTCATCAACATCGATCATAAGTTCCGCATTTCACAGAAGAAATAGCAATTCCTCTTCATCCAAGGTCGCTCCATTATCCCGAGCTTGAACAAGCAACATCTTTTCTCAAGTATTCTCGCATTCTTTGGACGCTTTTGAAGATGCGCCTCCTAGCAATATGTCCCTCACCACCACAGTTGTAGCATTTGATTGGCTTTGCTTGACCTTGATTTACATTTCTTCCTTGATTCTGAATAGCTACAAATCCTCTACCAACTCCACCTCTTCCTTGTTCATACTGCCTCTGTTGAACTGGTTGCATCATAACCTTCCCATCTCTGATCATAGCATGGTTGTAAAGATTGGATGCGCTCGATTTCATTGTTAGTGTGAAGACCGTTAGTAGAGGAGTAAGAGTCAAAATCGTTTAACCATAAGAGCCGCTTGATTGATGAAATGTCCCATGACAAAGATCGCGATCCGTTGCTTGAACCTCGGATCAGGAATGAGTTTGTGATTACCATCTCCTGTGGGTATAACTTGAGAAGCTTTGGTGGTAATTCCAACATTGGTGTAGAAGGCAGTTGAGTCATTTGATGAGCCTATCTCTCCCTGATTGGTTTTGAACTGATCAAGAATCCTTTTTTCAAACATTGCATGTCTCTCATTCTGATAGTTGGTGTTCTTCAAACCTTTAGTTAGCTTCACAGAAGTGACAAACTTGTGCCATTCGGGATTCATGTTGTTCACAAACTTTGAGTTCAAATGAATGTTTGGCATGGTCATTTTGATGTTCCTCATGTCATTCACAAGCTTATGGAATCTCACGTAGTACTCATAGAGCGCCTCATCTGGTTTCATCTTGAAGTGCTCAAATTCATCATACTGATTGATTCTCTGTCTTCAACAATTAATTCGAACCTCGAGAGAAGCATCTTGACATTATCCCATACGACCTTTGCTTCCTGTTGTGATTGATAAGCTTGTAGATGTCTTTTGGAAGACCTTGAAGTATAATGTTAGACGCCTCGATATCTGCATCGAATCTCTTCTTCTCCTTATCATTGAGCTCATCATACGCCTTTGGTCTGTCTATTCCATAGATCATTCTTCCATCTCGCAATGTGATCAATTAAGTCTCTAGTAGTCTCAATCTGATAAGGTCCTTCATCGATTGACGTGAGAATGTTGACTCCGTTTTCTTTTCCCAAACAGTACAATCGGATTCGTTGAGCCCATGAGTCATAATCAGTTCTATCAAGCATAGGTGGACGTGTATCCGATCCCCGCCGCTTGAACGCCTTCAAATTACTGAAGAAACAATAGTAGGAACGATGTTTGCCATGATAACAAGTTCTACGAGATTTTACTATTCTTTGATTAAACCGAGAAATTGATTCTTTCACGGGATTTTACTAAACCAAAAGAACAACCGTAAGAATGTATCACGAAGAAGTAACAAGTCTCAATAGACAAGTAGCTGAACACTCAACTCACTTAGTTATCAACTTGCTAAACAACCAACTCGCTTATAGAAACAAGTCGCTTAAGGAATCAACTCGCTAAATAGCCAAGTCGCATTAGTATCAACTCGCAACACAATCAACTCGCTTAATGAAACAATTCGCTAAATAGCCAACTCGCTTTAGTATCAACTCGCAACACAATCAACTCGCTTAATGAAACAAGTCGCTTTAAGAATCAACTCGCTTAATAGCAAGTCGCAAACAGACACAACTCGCTTAACCACCAAGTTGCTTAAAAGCTTAAATCGCTAAATAGCCAAGTCGCATATATCAACTCGCATCCAGTAACAAAGCAACTCGCTTTGAAGAAACTCAAGTCCGAGACTCAACTCGCTTAGTACAAAGTTCACAAATAACCACTTTATCAATCAAGAACACCCAAACCACAATGATTTAAGCCTTCCAATTCAAAACATAAACACATATGATGATCCTAAACACAAAAGTACAAGCAAAATTCAAACTTCAACACTAGAATTTCTCCAAATGATTCAAACTCTCCTAAAAACCTTATGAAATCCACCAAAACAAAGAGCATGAAAGATGAGTGATCAAACCATGCCTCTTGATACCAATTGTAGGATATAGGATTTCACAAACACATTAAACCATAACCATAAGAGGCGTTCAAGATGTTTAGAGAGAAAGTTCTAGAGAGAGTTGGGAACTATGTGAAACAAAGAAAAATGGTATTGAAGCTCCAACCCTCTACCTTGGGAGGTAGAGGGTATTTATAGTTTCTTACAAACAAACGCCACCTACGGGTTGTGGATCAGGCATACAGTGGGTAAAGACTCGTCCGTCCTCCACGGTGTTATATAACAAACTACTTAATAATATAACTTGACTACGACTACGAGCTTTCTAACGAATACATATACTTGAGGTGACCGACTCTTTAACGACTAAATTTTCTAATTCCTAACATGTAGTAGTTACGGCGTAAGTATCAGCGGCGTGGAACCTCTTTTGACCTAATGGAGTTACGTCGTAACCTTTGGGAGGAGTTACGTGCAACCTCTTGATAAGTTGGACTTCCGGGTCACGCTTAGTAGTTACGCGAGATGAGTTACGTCGTAACTTCTTCAAAATAAGCATACTGTGATAAATCTTTAGTTACGTTTCCATTTCCGCGTCTCTTTAGCTCCAATGCTCGTAATTTACCTGAAAGTGTAAAACAATGGAAAACAAGCGTAAATCCATATAAATTATATAAATAATGATCATTAACTGGAAATTGGCACTTAATATTCAGGACTATTTGATGTTATCAAATATCCCCCACTTGAACTATACTTGCCCTCAAGTAGACCTTATTAGATAGATTCCTAAAAAGATATCTCCCAAAACCTGAAAATATAAGTTTACAAATCCCTTATGCTAGAATAAAACAAATTCGAACACCTCACGAAAGGGGAACAAACACTCAAATCTCTCAACTATTCTAAGTGTCAATTTCAGGGTGATCACTCAATCGCACAGTCATAGCATGTATTCTACCATAAGCTTGGCGGTTACACAAATCTCCACGACTAGAGTTAAGGGCTAAACAATTCTCGAAGGCAATATGGGTAGACACGACAAAGGTTAAGGGGTGACTCGTCATTACTAACATGTTACGGCGAAGTGGACAAAATCAATGATACATGACCAAATCCATGGCCAAGACACCAAAGATTGCTCGCTGCATCACACGCTTCATGACTAAAGGGTAGGATAAGACATGGGATATATAATTGGTGTAAAATGAAAAACAAGCAGGTAGTCTATATCTATAACTAAGTCATCACCACTTACCGTCCGCCCAAAGTTCAAGCTTAGAAGTCTAAAGACCGGATCATGAAATGCAAGGTAGATGTGTCATTAGAGGACGTCGTGATGGGCACACTACCTTTTCTTCTTCAGTTGGTATAACTCCAACTCCAATCTTCCAATGTGACCGAGGTGGCCTCCTCGATACTAAACAATAAAGCTCATACTATAGTGCTTATAACATCGTACTTTACAAAATCAAAACTCAATCAACTATTTTTTTTTTTTGAACATAACATGATAACATAACATCCCCCCACTTGAGATGAACAATGGGAATTCGGAGGGTCTTCAATGATCTTCATAATTGTTGTTGATGAAAGCGTGATTTCCAAACCTTTCCACTCGAACCTTGAACTTAGGCAAATGATGACTTCCCAATAACAAATAAAGACTACAGCGTAGGCTAAGGTGTAAGGGTGTAACGAAACAATATATTGAGGTGACAAAGTGAAAGGAATGGCTCAGAAGGGTGTATCTAGGGTATCTTGCACTAAAGGGGAGTGCAACAAAAGGGTTTCACATGGGGGTCAAAAAGTCGAGGTGACTAATCGATAGACTCACAATGGTAGGAGGTTTGGTTGATAATCCTATAATACTGCCTTCTAAAACTGAAAAGTCCAAATACATCGAGCTAACTCAACATACCTCGTCTATGGTGTCGAAATGATGCAAAGGCCAAGTTCTAAAGTTTACAAGCTACCGACACACTCATAATTTGGTGGATTTGGGATAAAATATTGGAAACGGATAAGGCTAATCTTACCATGTAATATCAAGGGTTGTATGTGCTCGGCTAAGGTCTAATCTAGTTAGGTTCGGAAAAACATGTCAAAATTTTAAAAATGGCATAATTTTTCAAAATAAACTAGAAAAATGAGGGTGAAATAAAGTTCAAGAGATAATTCTACTCCCGTCCCCCCACTTGAATTGTACAAAGTCCCTTTTGTACTAGGCATTAAAATAAAGGTGAAGAGAAAGGTAGAATTAGAGCGAGAACTTCCCTGAAATTTGCTCCAAAAAGAAGAAGGCCCACGAGAAAGGGTCGTGCCTTTGTTTAAGCGTCATGAACAAACTTCAATCCCTGAAATCACAATACCGACAAGCATAATTCTAAAAAGAAAAAATAAAATGAAAAACAAACATAACTCACTTTCGTAGGAATCACGGTTGCATTTAGCGAATGCAACAAGCCATTTAAACCACTTGGTGTCCCAAGTGGACGAGTGAAGTCTCGTGAGGGTTTACAAGGAACACACCCACAAAGTTCATTTAAAACTAATACAAGGTTATTGTGTTTTAAAATGAAAGAATTAAAGAGAGAGTTACGTCAGAACTCCTATGAGAGTTACCAGAATGCAAAACCTGGTATGAGCCGGTGAAGCGAATAGTTACGGCGAACCAATCGAGATGGTATTACTGCATTGGTAATGCGTCAAGAATTCTCGCTGCTAAAATGTTGGTTACTGGTAATCACCAAGATGAGTTACGCCGTAACTCTGCTCAGACAAGAATCGCAGCAGTAATTACTTCATTGTTTCCTGCAAAATGGTTAGAAAACACAAAACCCAAATGAAATGAAATAAAAACAAAAGAAATGGATAATTTGGGTTGTCTCCCGAAGAGCACTTTTCTTTATTTACGAGTCTTTAAGTTAGACTCTTAGCGTGGGCTACCGGTTTTCCATCATCTCGTGACTAGGCAATCTCCATGTTGAAGCCAGGTGATCAAATTCTCATCCCGTTTGTATCCATCTCCAAGTTCTAAACACCCTAAGTAAAAATTTTTGATCTTTTGGTAGGGGTGATCAAAACCTTTGGCCTTATCTTCTTCACTAATACCAAGCAATGGTCTAGCATAACTCAACCTCTTTAGTCCAATTTTTAAAGTTTTTGACAGTCCTTGGCATTTTGAAAACAGTTTTATCACCGCCAATCTTTAACCAAACCACCCTTCCTTCCTTCTCGCTTTTATCAAGCCCGATATTTCTTTAAAGGGTTTTCGAAAATCACTCGGTCCCCCATCCGCCACTAATTCGCTAACATCATCCAAAACCACAAAGTCGACTAGAAACCGGTGTTCCTACAAAAATTCGTATGTTTGTTGCTATCCCGAGGAAGTTGTTTCCTTTGTAATCAAGCTCCTTTTCCATAACCTGGTTGTAGCATTCCTTAGAGATAATGTTGACTGGGGAATCTGTGTCGATAAATGGGTGAAAATTAATGAACCCAATTTTTCATGAGATCTTCAGATAGTGGGGATTCCCATGATGGATTCGTGCCCCCATCTCATAAAACTGCGGTTGGTCCGATTTCAAGAATGTTTTTTCAGAGTTGTCTTGCCAATGGGTCATCTCGACATCACTAGAGAGGTCTTCAGCACTTAATACTAAGTTATCTTCTTCCTCAAAATTCACGAAAACATCAAAATCCTTCCCCAAGTCAACCTCTCCAGGATCCGAGGGGTCGCTAGGAAACTTTTCAAGGGCTTCACCAAAATCCCCCACTGGGTCAATTGCACACACCTTCTCCGGGGTAGACAAATGTTCATTAGGTCCGAATGTGCTGATCTCTCCATTAGCTTCCAGAGTCAATTTTCCGGCAAAGACATCCACTTTAGTGTGAGCAGTAGCAAGCATGGGTCTTCCTAAAATGACAGGTATCCTGTTGTCTTCCGGGATATCAAGAATCACAAAATCTACTCGGAAAAGGAATCTCTTTATCTTTACTAATACATTTTCAACAATTCCTAATGGTGATTGTATGGATCGATCGGCCATTTCAATTTTCATCTTGGCCGGTTTTAAGTCGCCAATTCCCATTCGCAAAAACATCGAACGAGGCATTATACTAATACTAGCTCCAAGATCTGCCAGGGCGTTACACATGTTTAGGCTCCCGATATAGCAAGGGAGAGTAAAGCAACCTGGATCTTTTTCCTTTTGTGGTAGCTCGTTCCTCAAAACCGCTGAGCATATTTCATTGAGGCGAATAGTCTCATTATAACTTAATTCCCGCGTAGTATCATGACGATTAGTATCATTAGGAGGGTTTACCAGCAAAGTTTGGTCCAAAAGTGATTGTTTCTCCATGCTGATCCGTCGCTTAACCTTTTCTGAAAAGTTCAAAGGTTCTTCGAGGATAGTTTCTGACGTGTGGACAACTTCTTCCTCCCGAGCCGCTAGGTAATCGAGATGGCTTCAACATGAACTAACACTTTTGTCTAATCTTTTTATCCTATCATCGTGAATTTTAATAGAAGAGACTGTATTATCCACGAATGCTTTCATCATCTTTTCTATCCTATCGTCGCGTTCTCTTGATTCTTTGATGTGGTCGAGAATCGTTTTCACAATATTGTTCCCGGTATTGGTCTCAAATACACTTTTAACTTTCTCAACCCTACATGCTTCAGCTTCTCGTTCCAATCTCCGTTTTTCAAAAATTTCCCCGTAATTGTATTCTTGCTTCGTTATTGTCTTCATTACCTTATGATCGAAGTTATCTCTTGGTCCGTATCCAGTATCCATGTGCCACTTGTAGCAATGTTCGAATTGCTTGAATACATTCCAAGGCCCGATCGAGAGTCATGCTAGGAATAGGTCTTGGTGAATCAAGGAGTTCTCGTGTTTGCATTAATATCCCGATAGAAGACGATAACGATCGATGTTTGTTTAAATCATGAGTAGGGCATCGATAGAGAAGTTCATTAAATCTTTCCCACGTTTGGTACAGCTTCTTCTCCAATCGCATCGAATTGATAGATTTTCCCAAGAAGCCTAGCCATTTTTTAAGGAGGGCAAAATTGATGGACGAACTCCTTTCTTAGTTTTCCCCATGCTTCTTTACTTTCACTAGGAAGTTTGTTATACCATCTTTTGTCGCTCCAAAGGAGAGTCATAGGAAAAATCCTTGCAGTGATGAATAACTTGGAGTACCCCTCGACGTTGAAAAGAGAGGATAAGTGGACTTCTTCTACGGATCTTGAACGCCCCTCATCTTCGTCTCAAAAACTTAAGCTCATGTAGCTCTCGAATAATATGATCAGGGATGGAGTATTTTTCGGTAGGAGAATCCTTAGTGAAGCTTCGCTGGCGCTATCGTTTCGTCGATCCAAATATCTTGCTTCATGGTAAGGTCGTTGATATTATTTTCATTGATGACATCCGGTTCGTGTCGACGGTCCGATTCGTAAAATGAGAAGATGTTGTGAATAGGAACCAGAGAATAGATCCTCTTTTTTCGAAATTGCTTCTCCGGTCAACAAATGGGGTAGCCGAAAGGGCCTAGAGCTGCGAGTCTTGTATCCCGACATTATCGAAAAAGAAAATTAAAAATAGACTTAATATGAAATCCTAAAATAGCTCCCGCAATGGCCTGCCAAAAACTTGATGCGAGGTTTTACTCGAGTGTCTTAATATTTATATTGTCTCGCTATACCTATGGTCTACCCTAATGCACTAACGGTAGTGTACCCTGGTCGTGTGTAGTGTAGTAAATGGTAAAGCCAGGTCGCCCAAGAGCTATGTGTGTTCGATAATTACTAAGTCTAATTGTCACAGAATATTAATGGTTTGATAGGGTTTTAATTAATTAAACTACTAATGCAAAATATAAAAGCAAATAAATGGTAGAAGGGAAATCAATAGAGGAATAGTGGTGCTAATCTAGTTAATCCTCCTAACTAGTTATGTCTACGTCTACCTACTTCCAATTACTTCAGGTGGGGTCAAATGCGAGAGGACAGCATTTGGTCAATTCGCCCTAACCTATCTGCAAAGATGCTACATGCTAGATTCTAAATAGTGAGTGCCCGGCCGTTAGGAACTTAGACACTACACCCCCCAATTCTTAAGTTCATCCAAACGATAGGTGATCAGTTGGTCAAATCGCACAAGTAGAAAGGGTCGTCAGGTTGGTCATATCATACCCTTCTCATCTCAAATCCGCCTCACCTAGGGTCAGTGGGTCATATCTCCTAGGCAATTGGCCTCTACCGCCATTCAAAACTACCAACCGAGGTGACTACCAAAGAACTATGCATGCATACACTTAGAAATAATTGTATCAAGTAGAGGTAAACGTAAACAAAACAATTAAGGAATCATAACTAGGCTAGCACCAAAGGGTGCTTAGTCACTCATATTAATCATGCAAATCAATTCAATATTCAAAGGTACGAAATACATGAATTGAAAGTAAAAGAAATAATAAACGCCAAAGCTTATCGTAATGGTGTGACTTCTCCCTTGGAAACAGCTCATTATGCTTCCCTAGACCTGCCTTGAGCTTTTTCCCACGTTCTCAGAGTGTTGTGTGTGGAATTGGATGCTTTAAAATGCTGGAATTCGTGGGGTATTTATAGGCCAGGTCTGGTGATTCACTGTTTCCAAACAACGTCAAGCTTAACTCACACAAGCTAGCCACTTGTGAATGACTAACCGTAAGAAGCTTAAAACGGCTCGGACACTGAATCTGTGATAATGAAGGCTTAAGGGTTATGTGTGTGGATAAATCCTCAATATCAATATCAAAAATAATCACGAAGATAGATTCAAATTCTCTTAGGAAAAAGAATAATAAATCAAATCCCGTGTGTGATCGTGTGTACGGATTAGTCAACCCGAATCGTTTTCCCAACGAGGCGTGAATTGCCAACGTCGTTCTTGGTTTGGAATTTAATGCTCGATGTTTTGATTTGTTTGATTTTATTAATTAAACTACGGGAATGGGGAAAGTAATTAAGGGAATCTATTCTACGGGAAATCCTAAGTGCGAATTATAACTAAAACGTAATTAACAAAACGTAAAAAATGCAACTACGTCTATATTATACCCTAAAAATGCCTAAAAGTACTTTTATACTAAAAATGATATGCAAAAACTAATTTAGAATTAAAACTAATTTTTTGGATTTTTCTGGATTTAATTTAAATTAAAAACTAAATTTTAACTATTTAAACTAAATTAAATTACTAAAAATTATGAAATTTAAGGAGAAAAATATGAAACTACTTTTATAAAATCTAAAATATCATAAGAGACTTTTCAAAACTATTTTTGTATTTTTCAGATCAATTTTCTATTTTCTACTAATTTAAAACTATTTTAATCTAATTTAAATTGTGAAAAATACCAAATAAAAGGGGAAAAATATGGAAAAATCTTTTTTATGCTTTTTATATTTATCTTAAACTGTTAAAATTGAAAAATTATTTTTTTGGAACTTTTTCTCAATTAATTGCAATTAAAGCTAATTAAAAATGATTAAAAACTAGTTTAAATCTAGAAAAATGGCAAACAGTGACCAAAATTAATGAAAATTTCAGGGAAATGCTAAAATGCTATTCTGATCCTAGGAAAAATAACAAAGATGATGCTTATGTGGATGAAATAGGGGCTGCAGTGTAAATGGAGCTAAAATAAGCACTTATGAATAAGCAAAAAGCTTCTAGACTGAATTTAAGCTAAGGGAATCTTAAAGTAACCTTAAAGTGACAGTGATGGAACTATGGGAGCATACAATAGGCTAGTGATTAAGGAATGATTAAGCTAAAATGAAGATTACTTAAAGTAATAAGCTAATAAGCTAAGTTATAATTCAAATAAGCTATAGAGGAAGGGAGACCTAATAAGCTATCTATACTAAGGTATCTAGGAGTAATTTAAGCTAATCCTAAAGTCTAACAAGCTCTAGAAGCTAACTTTGAAACCTCAAATTCCAACAGTTATAGCGTAAAATGGGACAACTTTTGAGCTTATTAATAAGCTAGCAAACAAGTTTTTTATGCCAAAATAAGCTAGATCAGATCTAGAACAGGTTCCAGGGTCTACAAAAAACCAAACTTCAAAAGTTTTGAAGCTCAAATAAAGAGTTTACAGGATCTGATATAGGGGGTGTTTGAGGACTGAGCTCAGTGTAGCTGAGAAATCACAATGACAGAGGACAGATTTGAGAGCTTATAAACAGCATGTAAAAGCTTTTGGAAATTTGTGAAAACTGATTATAAGCTAACTATAACTGCTAGACTCTACTCAAAACTAATTTTTTTTGGTTTTTGAATTGATTTAGGCAGTAAAAATTGCTAGAGAAAGTGACCAAGAAAACTGTTTTAGCAATCTAAGTTTTTGACAAAGAAATACTTTGTTCACAACCGCAAAACTGACCACCCAATTTGACACTTATTTATACTAAGGTAGCACTAGATAATGATCAAAACAAAGACTCTACTGATTCAAAGATGACACAAAAGAAATTTTAAGCTACCTTATAGCCAAAAGCTGTTGTGACAGCTTATGAATATCAAGAACAAAAAAATCACCACTGACTTTGAAATCGATCCAACCAGAAGAATAATACTAAGACTATTAGAACTTATTGACCAAAGCAGTTTTAACCCAAAGAGTACCTAAAATGGGTCAAAGACCCTTTGTGCCAAACACTCCTTTTTTAGGGGTGTTTGGTACAAATTGATTGGCTTTACCTCTTATATGAGTTTAACTGATGAAATAAGGATGAAAGCACATCCTTCTTATGATGAAAATACAAGTTTGAAAATAAGCAAAGTCCAAATAAGCAGTTTGACTTCCGTTGACTTTTACCAAAAATGATTAAAACTAAGATGCAATGAATAAGAGAAGCTCACATAGGCTATATAGAGCTTATATGAGCTTATAGTAACAGTAACAAAGCTTTAATTAATGGAACTATGAGGATTAATAGCAAAAAAGAAGAAATAAAACTTTTATTAAGACTTAAAATGAGAATACAAAATGAAAACTGAGATTGCAAGAAAAACGTTAAGAAACCATTATTACACTACTGGAAAACTTGAAAATACAAGAAATAAAGACTTAATTAAAAAGTAAATCACTACTACACTACACGAATTCTATTGTGATCAAAGGGGTCTTTAAATAGCCTTGAGGAGGAGGTCTTGGGATCCTTTGAGAAGAGCCTAGAAGGCTGATTCTGAGCCATTCATTCCTTCCATCATCACTTGCACCAATCAAATTGCACCATTTCGCCCATTGATGTGTTTCGACCAATAGTGATACTCCACTTGTCCACGCTACTCTATCCCGACAAGTCACCGAGGATAAGGTTTCTAGATAGATTCTAGTACGAGGTTGGTGTTTGGGAGGTGGTATTTGTGGAAAAACGGGTGTGTTTGGGTGCGTTTGGGGGAGACAGGGCAAAAGGGCGCGGGTGTTTATTTTATTATATCTCAAATGAGATAACCGGGTAAGTGAGTGGATTCGGGTAATATTTCGGGTTGGGGGGTTGGGTTTTGTGTTTAGTTACTGGATTGGGTAGGGGATTTAATGGGCCGAGAGTTTGTTGGATTGGATAATGGATTAATATCTTGGACTAGGATTGGTTTAGGACTAGGATTAAACCCATTAGTAACCATAGGGACCAAAGGTGTAATTTCGGATTTCCAAGGGACCAAACATGTAATTCTGCCATTCTCTCCAAGGATCACTCTTGACAATCTTCAAATAGACCAAGGATCAAACATGTAATTTGCAAATTTCTGAATCTTCAAGGGTCATTTCTGACAAATACTGAAACTTGAGGGGCCATTTCTGACATTTCTTCAAACTTTGATCAAATCTTCACAAATCATCCTCAGAGATTAGAAATCTTCATAAATGCATAATTCGACCTTCGGCTCAGCTTAAGCTCTCTTACTCTCTCGTGCTCGGATTTACGTCTGATTTGGGTCCTTTTTGCGTGTTTTTACATATCCATACCTGCACAAGCACAAACTCAAGAAAACCACAAATATTAGCAATAAACGGCTCTTTCTTGGTTATTTTGGGTCTATTTTGATAACAAAAAGGTATGTGTTTTAGCACATACCAAAATACCCCAGACGAAACCATTGCCGTGTCCTCACGCAATGCAATCAACTCACGCTTCTAAAACCAAGGATTTCAATCTCTTTCTACTAAACCTATGAAGAAGTAGCAAAGATTCCTCAAAAGAGATTAAGAAAGCCTTAATTCTAAAAACGCCCCGTTTACCTTTCAATTCACATATATAGATATTACGGTTAAGCACATTCCGATTATGAGTGACGGTTTGTTGAACTTTCATGTCGATCAATAACTCCAACATTTTTCAAACGACATGTTAGGATCACGGAGTAGAAAACACAACACAGCGTGAAGTGACCATACGGATAGAATACATCGTCTCTGATTTTTCACAAGTCCCAAACTAAGCGTAAAACCGAAATCATTGTTACAAATGATTCTAGATGCTAACACTACCCATGGAAGTTACTTGTGTAATTACTTTTTGTTCCCATTTTCCTATTTTCCTCTAGATTTTTTTATTTTTGTGAGAAAAGAATTTCTTCAAATTCTCGTTTCGATAACTTTTATTCCGATAAAGATACAAAGCTAAGTCGATAATTAGTTATCCGTCTTCTCTCGAGAACCATTGTCGTAAAAATGAGGTCCACATCAAGGAATTTTTATTCACTTATACTTTTGACTTTTTCATTTTCATTTTTCATCATTTTTTTTTTTTTTTTTTTTTTTTTTTTTTTTTTTTACGACTAAATTTTTACGTGTATGAGCTATGAACCACGGAGCTTCACGGGGTAATTCCAAGACTATAGGCTTCATGAAATGAGGATCCCGGCTGGCTAGGCTAAGACCTCACTCAATCCCGGCTAAAGATCCAAGGGTCCGATCTCGACACCGCAACTCACAACTTTACTTATTACATTTCACATATCACTTATTACGACATTACTCATTTATTTATTTATTACGGATCCCTGATGTGTACCCAATTTTTAAAACAAAGATTCTTTTGAGAAGATAAAGAACTAACTATCGCCAAAAACTCGACATCTCTAATTATTATTAGACAGATATGGGGTGAAACAATTTTGTGGGAACAAAAGCCATAAGTACCTTCGATGGGCTCTAAAGAGAACCAACTACTCCACGCTTAGCATCTAAACTCATAAGTAACTCTATCATTTCTCGATCTCGGCAAATTTAAAATCCCAAATAATGAGATCCGCAGATGCTTAGCCGATAATTTTTAGATTATCTATGGTTAAGGGAACAAGCTAGGCCTCAACACGCCCGGTCAAGTCAGAATTCTATTCCTACTCTCACCAAATGAAAGTCAATCAAGGTGTCAAAACATATATTAACTTAGCAAATGTTTCGCCTAATGAAATAAAGTTATGCATATTTAAAGTCACTCAGGGAAACTTGCAAAATCTTGGCCTTGTGAGCTAGAATTCGCATTTTATAGCTTCTTATCTAAGAGACTAGCCAACTTTTCAATCAAAAAGACTTAACAAAAGCTTGAAAAATTTTTAAATTTTGCTCATTTTTGCACAATTTTTCATTTTCTAAGGAAAAACGGGGTTACGAGAGTACACGACAGAAATACAAAGCAAGTGCGGTCAAATCAAATCGAATATTACCCTACCCCAGACTAGAACGAAACATTGTCCTCAATGTTTAAAAGCAAGGGTATCAACGAAAATCTAAAATCCGTTTATTAAGTATGCTCAAAGATAAACGTTAGTCGATAAGATTAAGGATATCGGATTTCCATCAGCATCGATCATGAAACTCGAGTAGAGAAAATGACAAACTTCGAGCACGAGAGTCTTCATAACGGGAAAATCCTACACAACATCACAAACAACCAAACACGAGAAATCAAGAGGCGACCCTTCCAGCCACTTATTAGAAAGTAGAAAGAAGATAGATGGATAAGCATGGGGTGCATCCCACGAAGCGCTACTGTTTTTTGATTACCGAGTCGCTAGCCTGACTCGTCCCCCAAATTCATTTGTCCTTGGGGAAGAAAGTGGTAGAGATACCAGGGTCAAAACGGTGTCCTCATTCCCGAAAGAATGAGACTGGGTAGTTTGGGAGGGAAAGAAAATGTCGGGCATCAGCACATAAGGAATGATTCCTCCCAAACTCACATAAGGCATATGAAAGATCGATCCATCATCCGGCGGTTTTTGCGGGCGGACGAAGGGATGAAGGATCGATAAAAGAAAACTCCAAAGAAGAACGGAGCTCATGGTATAGAAAGGTGTTACTCAAAGGCTCACAAATGAAGGCATCCAAGAGAGGATCCTTTTCTCTAACAACGGTTTTAGCATAAAGCTCATCAACGCGTATCCCGGGGTTGAAAATCTTGTCCTCGGAGACGAAGGAAATCAAAGTGTCATCTACGTTAAAATCCTCACGAGGAGAGGATTCACTCTTGGCTAAAAAATAATATTGGACCTCAGGATCAACAAGTTCATCTGTCGACAACTTTACTTCCTTATCTTTCTTTGGAAAAAACGGATCATCGTATTCTTCTTTATCCTCAGAGAAAATCGAGTCGGTAGGAGCAAGTTCATCGGTGAACTCCTCACTTTCTTCGTCAAAGAGTTGATTTTCAAAATTTTGAGTATATTCAGAATCAAATTCAAACAAGGGATTCGTGAATGTCTTAAAGATTGGATTGAAAGATGTCCCAAAAGAAGGTTCCATGATTTCAGAAGAATGAGTGGGATTGCCACTCAAAGGAAGGGTGATTTTCTTAGAAATTGGAGGTGGGACAAGTGGTGTGCTCTTAGAGCTAGCAGTTTCCACCACTATAGGTTCAAATTTCTTCACATCATCCGGATCATCCGGAGGGGGGTAGGAAGATGGCTCGTCATATAACAATTTTTCAAGAAAAAGAATGTCCCCCTCCGGCTCAAAAGTAGCATCATCAATCTCAACGGGAATTGAATCATCATTAAGAAAGGCCTCGATCTCTTCCCAAGTAGGGTCATTTTCCGTAGTGATAGACGGGAAAGAGTCGGTCATAATCGGATTAGATGGTACAGTGGGATTGCCACTTTCTTCAGAGAAATCAATCACACCGATGCTATGAATCGAATGATCATCGGGTGGAGGTTTTGACGCTTGTTCGCATAGAACACAATCTTATCATTTCCTTTTCTGATCGTTAATGTTCCTTGGTAATGATCCACAAGGACTTTCGCGGTTCTCAAAAATGGTCTTCCTAAAGTGAGAGGGACTCGCGCCAACCTCTATATCAACTACAGCGAAATCCACGGGAAAATGGAATTTATCCACTCGTACCATAACATCGTTGACTACACCAACCGTGTGAGCAATTGTTCGATTAGCTAATTTGATAGTCATACGAGTCGGTATAAGAGTCTTCAATCCAAGCTTATGATATATCGCAAGAGGCATGAGACTTATGCTTGCACCTGAATCGGTCAAGGCATTACATTCCTCAGTATCATTCAAAGAGCAAGGAAGGAGAAATTTCCCGGGATCGCCAAGCTTCTCGGGAGCTTGGTTTGAGGAAGAATTAAACGGTGTAGGCTCAAGTGAAATCTCTGAAATTTGTTCCAATTTCTTTTCATAAATCATTTCAGCACTTTGATCATATCGAGTAAGTTTAAACTTTGTTCCAGAAACAACTTTCATTTTGTCTAATAGTGATTGAATCGATTTGCACGGTGCAAGATTAGAACTTGGTGTTATGACGGAGATAGAAGGAACTTGGGCAACTAGAGGTTGGACGTATTTGGCTTTTCCATTATCAAGAGGAATTACTGGGTCCTTTGTCACCTCGGTCTCTCGTGCTACATTCATCACCGGAGAGGAAGTAGTCATCGAGGGCCCATCATCTCGAATGGTTACGGATTTCATTTCTCCCTTCGGGTTTGGAATCGTTACTGGGAGAGAACCGAAACTCGAGGGTTGACTCACTTGGCATAAAACAGCATGCAACATATTTTCAAGTTTATTCTGTGAAGTCTCCAATTTGTTGTTCTGAAGTCGAATCTCATTCCTAAACTCATTGCTTTGTCTAGTTAACGAAGATTGAAACTCGTTCCTCAAACTTGTAATCTGATTTTGCATAGTGTTGATGGTAGAATTGGTGTTCTGAACATAAGTTGTGAATTCATTTGAAGGCAAAGGTGAAGCTTGATAGCTTGGGTTTTGATATCCTTGATTGTAGTTCACTCCTTGGTTTGGGTATTGATTTGGTGGAGCTTTGAACTGGTTTTGAACATTTGGTCCACGAACTTGATTCTGATTAAAACGATTCTGATTGTTCGATGGAGAAAATCCTGGAGGTACCATTTGATTACTAACACGAGGATTCGGTTCAACTTGAGAACGGTATTGGTTACCCCCGGTTACGGCATTAGCATTGAAAGGATGTCCATCGGTGGCGGTACAATTGTAGTAGGCATGCGGGCCACCACAAGTAGTACAAGTCGCTTCCACCGCTTTGACTTGAGCGGGTGGAGAAGAATTACTCTTAACCAAAGCCCGGATCAAATCCGTAGCTTATCAATCTTAGCATCTGTGCTAGACGTATTTCCGTTAGACGAGGACGATGGTGTACCATTCACTCGGGCAAAGAACCGATTTGCTACGTGAGGAACGAACTTTGGATTTGTTCTCAATAATCGACAAGGCATCTCTCGTTGATCGGGTCAACAGATTACCACCGCGCGGCATTGAGAGAGTCTTGATCGTTCTCATTCAAACCGTTATAGAACGTATCAAGTTGGTGCAACTCAGAAAAACCATGATGGGGACATTGCCTAAGCAAATCTTTGAATCTGTCACATGCCTCACTAAATGATTCATCAAATCTTTGTGTAAATTTTGTTATTTCATTTTTAAGGCTTGTTGTTTTAGACGGTGGGAAGAATTCGTTCACGAATTTTGATACTAAATTCTCCCATGTGGTTATCGATCGAGGGGTAGTTTTTCGAGCCAAATCCGGCTCGAGTGAAAATGGAAAGAGGAGTAGCTTGATAGCCTCTTCCAGAACGTTACGGTACTTGATCGTAGACGTGAGCTTGTTGAATCGTCGGATATGAGAGTGAGGATCGCCTCTCTCGAATCCGTAAAATTGGCTTGACGAAACCAAATTTATCAATCCGTGTTTAAGCTCGAGTTATCAAGAACGATTGCCGGACGACGATGGCTTTTCCATAACCCTCGGTGGGTGCTTGGAGTTGCTCTAGCATAGATCGGTTGTCCTCCGCCATTTCGATGATGGGCGGGGCTTGATTAGTTTGAATCTCGGGTTCGACTAAGGGAGCACGTCTATTTCGCCTTCGCGGAATTGTAGCGGCTTCACGTATCGGTCTGTAGTTATTAGAACGAGTGCGCATGCACTTTCAAAACCAGGGCAATTAAAACGAACGGTATTCGAAAACACAGTGAACTTTACCAATAATCCCAAGTGAATAAATCACCTCTATAAGACAAACGCACAAGCGAGCGGAGAAGCTTTTTAGGTCAGCGCGAAGCTTATTAAAACCCGCTTCTTTACTGGCGCAATTTAATGTCGGCCGTCCTTATACCCACCACACACTTTGTTTATCCGATAGAAATAAATAAATCCACAAGCGACACAAAGGCAAGTTTTTGATCTTTAGTTCGAGAACTTATTAATGATAACACCTCCGTTGAGAATGTTATATAATTGATGTCTTCTATTTATTAGCAAAAACACAAGAGAAAATCTTTTTGTATTTTTAATCTGATATATATATATATATACAAAAGAAAAGGAAAATATTTTTTACTTTTTTATTTTATAGAAAAATAGTAACTTCACGAATGAAGGATCTCGAGTCACTAATCGTCAAACCTCAAACGATATTGTCGCGGACACAACCTCCCCGGCAGCGGCACCAAAATTTGATTCACTGTTTCCAAACAACGTCAAGCTTAACTCACACAAGCTAGCCACTTGTGAATGACTAACCGTAAGAAGCTTAAAACGGCTACAAATCGAATCGTGATAATGAAGGCTTAAGGTTTATGTGTGTGGATAAATCCTCAATATCAATATCAAAAATAATCACGAAGATAGATTCAAATTCTCTTAGGAAAAAGAATAATAAATCAAATCCCGTGTGTGATCGTGTAGTACGGATTAGTCAACCCAATCGCTTTTCCCAACGAGGCATGAATTGCCAACGTCGTTCTTGGTTTGGAATTTAATGCTCGATGTTTTGATTTGTTTGATTTTATTAATTAAACTACGGGAATGGGGAAAGTAATTAAGGGAATCTATTCTACGGGAAATCCTAAGTGCGAATTATAACTAAAACGTAATTAACAAAACGTAAAAAATGCAACTACGTCTATATTATACCCTAAAAATGCCTAAAAGTACTTTTATACTAAAAATGATATGCAAAAACTAATTTAGAATTAAAACTAATTTTTTGGATTTTTCTGGATTTAATTTAAATTAAAAACTAAATTTTAACTATTTAAACTAAATTAAATTACTAAAAATTATGAAATTTAAGGAGAAAAATATGAAACTACTTTTATAAAATCTAAAATATCATAAGAGACTTTTCAAAACTATTTTTTATTTTTCAGATCAATTTTCTATTTTCTACTAATTTAAAACTATTTTAATCTAATTTAAATTGTGAAAAATACCAAATAAAATGGGAAAAATATGGAAAAATCTTTTTTATGATTTTTATATTTATCTTAAACTGTTAAAATTGAAAAATTATTTTTTGGAACTTTTTCTCAATTAATTGCAATTAAAGCTAATTAAAATGATTAAAACTAGTTTAAATCTAGAAAAATGGCAACAGGACCAAAATTAATGAAAATTTCAGGGAAATGCTAAAATGCTATTCTGATCCTAGGAAAAATAACAAAGATGATGCTTATGTGGATGAAATAGGGATGCAAAGTGTAAATGGAGCTAAAATAAGCACTTATGAATAAGCAAAAAGCTTCTAGACTGAATTTAAGCTAAGGGAATCTTAAAGTAACCTTAAAGTGACAGTGATGGAACTATGGGAGCATACAATAGGCTAGTGATTAAGGAATTATTAAGCTAAAATGAAGATTACTTAAAGTAATAAGCTAATAAGCTAAGTTATAATTCAAATAAGCTATAGAGGAAGGAAGACCTAATAAGCTATCTATAATAAGGTATCTAGGAGTAATTTAAGCTAATCCTAAAGTCTAACAAGCTCTAGAAGCTAACTTTGAAACCTCAAATTCCAACAGTTATAGCAGAAAATGGGACAACTTTTGAGCTTATTAATAAGCTAGCAAACAAGTTTTTTATGCCAAAATAAGCTAGATCAGATCTAGAACAGGTTCCAGGGTCTACAAAAAACCAAACTTCAAAAGTTTTGAAGCTCAAATAAAGAGTTTACAGGATCTGATATAGGGGGTGTTTGAGGACTGAGCTCAGTGTAGCTGAGAAATCACAATGACAGAGGACAGATTTGAGAGCTTATAAACAGCATGTAAAAGCTTTTGGAAATTTGTGAAAACTGATTATAAGCTAACTATAACTGCTAGACTCTACTCAAAACTAATTTTTTTGGTTTTTGAATTGATTTAGGCAAGAAAATTGCTAGAAAGTGACCAAGAAAAAGCTGTTTTAGCAATCTAAGTTTTTGACAAAGAAATACTTTTGTTCACAACCGCAAAACTGACCACCCAATTTGACACTTATTTATACTAAGGTAGCACTAGATAATGATCAAGACAAAGACTCTACTGATTCAAAGATGACACAAAAGAAATTTTAAGCTACCTTATAGCCAAAAGTCATGTGACAGACTTATGAATATCAAGAACAAAAAATCACCACTGACTTTGTGAAATCTGATCCAACCAGCAAGAATAATACTAAGACTATTAGAACTTATTGACAATTGCGCTTTTAACCCAAAGAGTACTTAAAATGGGTCAAAGACCCTTTGTGCCAAACACTCCTTTTTGAGGGGTGTTTGGTACAAATTGATTGGCTTTACCTCTTATATGAGTTTAACTGATGAAATAAGGATGAAAGCACATCCTTCTTATGATGAAAATACAAGTTTGAAAATAAGCAAAGTCCAAATAAGCAGTTTGACTTCCGTTGACTTTTACCAAAAATGATTAAAACTAAGATGCAATGAATAAGAGAAGCTCACATAGGCTATATAGAGCTTATATGAGCTTATAGTAATGATAACAAAGCTTTAATTAATGGAACTATGAGGATTAATAGCAAAAAAGAAGAAATAAAACTTTTATTAAGACTTAAAATGAGAATACAAAATGAAAACTGAGATTGCAAGAAAAACGTTAAGAAACCATTATTACACTACTGGAAAACTTGAAAATACAAGAAATAAAGACTTAATTAAAAAGTAAATCACTACTACACTACACGAATTCTATTGTGATCAAAGGGGTCTTTAAATAGCCTTGAGGAGGAGGTCTTGGGATCCTTTGAGAAGAGCCTAGAAGGCTGATTCTGAGCCATTCATTCCTTCCATCATCACTTGCACCAATCAAATTGCACCATTTCGCCCATTGATGTGTTTCGACCAATAGTGATACTCCACTTGTCCACGTGGCAGCTCTATCCTGACAAGTCAGCTGAGGATAAGGTTTCTAGATAGATTCTAGTACGAGGTTGGTGTTTGGGAGGTGGTATTTGTGGAAAAACGGGTGTGTTTGGGTGCGTTTGGGGGAGACAGGGCAAAAGGGCGCGGGTGTTTATTTTATTATATCTCAAATGAGATAACCGGGTAAGTGAGTGGATTCGGGTAATATTTCGGGTTGGGGGGTTGGGTTTTGTGTTTAGTTACTGGATTGGGTAGGGGATTTAATGGGCCGAGAGTTTGTTGGATTGGATAATGGATTAATATCTTGGACTAGGATTGGTTTAGGACTAGGATTAAACCCATTAGTAACCATAGGGACCAAAGGTGTAATTTCGGATTTCCAAGGGACCAAACATGTAATTCTGCCATTCTCTCCAAGGATCACTCTTGACAATCTTCAAATAGACCAAGGATCAAACATGTAATTTGCAAATTTCTGAATCTTCAAGGGTCATTTCTGACAAATACTGAAACTTGAGGGACCATTTCTGACATTTCTTCAAACTTTGATCAAGTCTTCACAAATCAACCTCAGAGATTAGAAATCTTCATAAATGCATAATTCTGACCTTCTGGCTCAGCTTAAGCACACTTCTCTCTCTCGTGCTCGGATTTACGTCAGATTTGGGTCCTTTTGCATGTTTTACATATCCATACCTTCACAAGCACAAACTCAAGAAAACCACAAATATTAGCAATAAACGGCTCTTTCTTGGTTATTTTGGGTCTATTTTGATAACAAAAGGTATGTGTTTTAGCACATACCATCTGGGTTACGGCGTAACCAATAGATGAGTTACGCCGTAACCTTCTATTTCTCCGTAAATGCACTAGATCGCATACGGGTAACCTTATAAGTGGTTACGCCGTAGTATTCAATAAACTCGCCACGTCATAAGTGATGCAAGAGTTACGACGGTAAGTATCACGGGCGTGGAACCTCTTTTGACCTAATGGAGTTACGTCGTAACCTTTAGGAGGAGTTACGTCGTAACCTCTTGACAAGTTGGACTTCTGGGTCACGCAATAGTTACAGTATGTGAGAGATGAGTTACGCCGTAATTCTTCAAAACAAGCATACTGTGATAAATCTTTAGTAACGTTTCCATTTCCGCGTCTCTTTAGCTCCAATGCTCGTAATTTACCCGAAAGTGTAAAACAATGGAAAACAAGCGTAAATCCATATAAATGATATAAATAACGAGCATTAACGGGGGAAATTGACACTTAATATTCAGGACTATTTGATGTTATCAGTACCTGTGGGATCCATAGATATGTGGGAACTTCTTGAAAGAGCTTTTCTTGAGAAATACTGTCTACCCTAAGAAAACTGCCAAACAATTAGAGGAGATCAATAGTTTTAAGTAGGACATGGATGAGACATTGTACCAAGCTTGGGAAAGGTACACTGGTTTGCTTTTCAAGTGCCGACAACATGATCTTAATAGCAAACTGATGGTTTAGATATTCTACAAGGTTCTTGATATCCCTACTCGCCGACAGATGCTCAATTCTCGAGGGCCGATCCCTAAGATGTTATCAGCTATAGCTTTTGAAACCATTAAATACATGGCAGATCACTCACATAAATGAAATGATGAGACAACTAACAGGCGAAGAAGTAGTGATAGCATTGATGGCATAGCCGATATCACCAACAAACTCGACAACCTTGGGCGTAATATGAAGAAGCTAAATGAAAGTATCCATGCTATTGAGGTAGGTTGTGAGATTTCTTAAGGGACGAATTTGACCAAGGAACGTCCTTTAAAAGAGGATGAAAAGATAGTAGAATAGATAAAGTATGGTGAATTTGGAAGACCTTTCCATAATAATGGTGGAAACGGTTCTAGATTTCGAGTAAGACCACTGACGTACTATACTAGAATGGATAACCGTACACCATTTGGAGAGAAAAATCCTAGCCTCAAAGAGACTTTCAACAAATACATCAAGCATATCAAGCAACGTCACTCACCACCAGATCTGGGGTCAGTGTGTGGGTCGTTTAGATTGACATCTGAACACTGCTTGTTTATCCGGGTGGCAATATTTGGAAAATCTCATTCAAAGGGTGGAGAGTTACCTCCGTGAGCTAGGATCTCAGTCCTGTGACCGCCCCCAACATTCTCATTTTCATGACCTTCAACATTTTCATTTTCATCACCACCACCATAGTTAATTCCATAACCATTGCCATCACCATCCCCTCATCTATTTTCATCTTTGTTCCCACTACCATCTCCGTCCTCGTTCCCATCACCACCAACATTTTCGTTAAAAACATTTTCATCCACATTCTTCTACGGATGAATAGTATTGATAGGATCGGGAGAATGAAAGCTGTGGGAATCGTCACCACCAGATTGAGAATGATTGGAGGTCAAATCCACTGAAATGTTGGTGATTCTCTTTTTCTTACGCACCGGCCGGGACCCTTCCGCATCGATGGAACGTTTCTTGGTCGGCCTTTGATTCAAGGCATCCTGGACTCTTTTTTTTGTCTTTGGCAACAATTATTTTTGAGTCTCCTTTATCGACTATTTGTTGCAGACCTGACTTTGGTAGTATCTGTGTGCCGAGAGCCAAGGGAGCGTTGGTGTTCAGGGCTATCACCTCGTTCTCAGCAAGGGCATCTTCTCTTCCGACTCTCATGCCATGCGCTATTGGAAATATGAGAAATTAAGATATCGTTGGAACTGGAAGCATATGATAATTACACAATATTAGAAGTTAGTTAATAAAATAATGAATAGACAACTATTAGATAATTGCGTTGCCATTCCCTTTGGCATCCTTAAGGGATGAATGGTACCCTAGATACTTCCAAAGGGTAGTTAATCCAACCTTGAATAGAAGGCTCGGATGAACGGGCCGAAGGTCAATGACATGCTCCGTCAACCTACTAACATCAACTTTGCTATGACCGCTGACAGAGGGCAAATCCGCGACATTAGAATCGTTATGCCTCCAAGGCAATAAATCATGAAGAATCTATCTTTCCAATGTTTCAGGCTGGAACAAGTCTCAATGAAAATTTTATTTTAAGCCCATTTGCCGGTACGACGCTCAAAAGAGAACCAGTGCCCTTGCTTACTAAGTTTGTAGAACACTCGAAATAAGGTAGCTGTGGGTGTAATATTTAGACTACGACAGTAAATTTCAAACCTGCCTGGCCTAATCCGATTGGAACTAATTGAGAAACATTTAGACGAAAATACTTAATGATACGAAGTTAAAGAGTAGAAAAAGGAGCTCTAATGCCAGAAAAACTGGATACTTATCATATATATCGATTGCGTCGTTCAGTAGGTCATTCATTGTCATTCCAACCGGAGGAAAGCAGGGATTCAGGTCGACAGGGACCCCACAGTCGTCCACAACATTTTTTAAATCCTCCCCCGTCATGTTCGAAACAAAAATGTGGATATCAAACTTTGGAACTACTTCAGCTTGTAATCTGGAAGCTATCACGTATGATCTGGGGGGAGGTAACGCAGAGGACGAGTAATACCAAAAGAGGACAGAACACGCCTGGGTTGGATACCAGAGAATTTAGCTATAGTAGCATAAAACGGATGAGTAAAAGCAAAACTGTAAAATTGGTGAGTGAGCATATTGGGGGTCCTTGGGGGAATAAAGCGTTGTGTTATGTCAAACAATGACGTGGCGTGATCGGGTTCATTAACAAATACACTCTGGGATACGTGTCACAATGGTAACGCGGTAAATATTTTTAACTTATTAGTCCATATGGGCTTTGGCCCGTAGCGATCTTTCAGCCCAACGAGCAAAAAATCATTTTCTCTCTTGAAAAAGTGACGAAAAAAATAGTTCTAGAATCATAATTATTAATTTTAACGAATAATATGATACCGGGGGACATGAGGACGTATATGGTCGGACGACCCAACACCGGAAGACCCATTGCAAGACGGTTCACTAACCGGAAGGCCTAATGCAGGATCAAAGCAACCTTTTTTCCAAGGGACCTTTCGACACAACGAGTAATAGAAAGAACAAAGGGTAAGCCGCCTTACCCTAATTTCACGGAATGTTATCTCTCTACTCCCACGCCGCCTGACACCTAGTCTAGGGATAGCTTGGCTCACCATCCCCTAGGTGTCAGGAACAATTCCGCAACGTAAAGAATCCGATATAAAGACTTCTGGGGACTCCTAGGGGTAGTATAAACACCCTCACATTTATTCACACACAGGTAGCATTTATTGCACTCTCACACATACTTATTATCTCAACCTTTCGGTAAATCCACATACTTATTCACATGCCGGAGCTTGATCTCAGAGTCATAACAGGGCAAGGCTAACGCGTTTGTTTCATCTATACAGGTATCTGAATGACCTTGCCAAATTAAGTCCGAAGGATATTATCTGACATCTTACTTCGATACAAAGAATTACTTCAACATACACCCAAAACTTATACTCCTAATTTTTTTAACACCAACTTTCTTCATACTCTTACAATATTATAATAAAATAAACTGTTTGAATAAAGAAAAGATAAAAAAATCATGAATTAAATTTTAAAGAAGTTCACTCATATTAGAAGGAAAGATAACCATATTCAGAAAATGTAAATATTTAGAGTAAGAGTTGTAGATGTATTTTTTCAAATTTTCTCCTTCAAAACTCCAATTTGAGGATAAAGTTGATTAAGGAGCAAGGATGGCAAAAAATATGTGTGGGGGTGGGGAGGGTATGCTAGATTACAAAAACTCTCACTGATGTGTCAGCGGGTGATTTGTTTTTAGTGGGATGTGAATCCCAATAAAAGAATGTACACTTGAGAAGTTTTTTGCTTGGCTTTTTATGTGGATGTAGCAAAATCCAAAAAAAAAACCCTTTAGTCTTCGTAACCGTTGTGCCCAATTCTTTAGTTTCTCGAAACTTTCTTACCCATTGCAACAACCTAGTCGGAGATATGACTACACAAACAAGTACCACTGTACCAGTCTCTACTATTAGTGTTTTATGATGTCTCCCGACCATGTCTATTAGCATACCATTTCTTTGATTTCGCATGAAGATATTCGAGTCTCCATTGTCGGCCTCTCTCGATCATTTATCGACGGCCATGTATCGTCTTAAGATATAGGTATTCAAAATCACCAATGAAACCTTGACCAACTCTGACACATACATAATCGAGAACTATGCAGTTTGGTCAGTATACCACTCAAAACACTTATAAACGTTACTGGTACGTGTTTTTAAAATGGAAAATGATATATATTCCTACAAATCTTTCTACTTGCAAGATTGTGAGTTAGTGGAACGACGTATGCCAGATAATTGCCGTCAACAAAAAAAAAAAAAAAAAAGTACATTGCGTTGGTAGAAAGATGAGCAGGAGGATTATATAATAGGATATAATAATGCCCAAAAGCGACAAGAATCTACTTTTATCACTGGCCCCATGATCCTAAGGATGCAACCGGACCCTCCCCAGCCGACCCGATTCAGAATGAAGACCTGTCTCCAAAATGACTCGACTTATCAAGTATAGCCGCCAACCCAGCCATTTCTCCATAGCTCTCGCCAATCAAGATTGCATAGTTTGATTTGCGACTAATGAAAGTTTCGTTTAACGATAGATTCGAACCCTGGCCTATCGGACACAAGGTTGGAAGCTCTACCATTTGATAAAAATTACCTAAGCTCTTACAATAGGATATAATAATGCTCTTTCAAAAAATATGACACAAAATCACTAGCATGTTGTTTAGCTATTGATAACCCTATTCCCATTTTGCATACATAGCGTAACCATTTTCTATAAAATAAAATAAAAATACAATATTAACAGCTTTTAATTTATCTTACTTTTTTGTTAGAATAACTTCTCAAACAGTCAAACTTGACAATGATAAAAAGGATAAATGGCTTTCATTCATTTAGCTCCATTTCACAAATGTTAGCAAGCTTCACTGCCAAATCACAAACACTAATCAATGGTGTCACTAGTTCCCTACATGTGGCCATTTAGACAAGTAAACAAAAGCTAGACAAATTTCATCATAAAGGAAGAAAATGCTTTAACGCGTAGGATTAGAACATAACAAATCACTAGACTTGATTGATGTTCTCCGGTGTGGGTTTTCCTTTCTCCACGTGTTTGTTACCATTGGCCGACCCGATCTCAATCGTGGCAGTTTTCTCATCTTTCTGTCCCTTGTTCTTTCTGTATATGGCATACAGAATCAGTTGTAGAGCACCCAGTAAGCTTCCGAACCCGTTGCATACCTAAAATTTATACTTAAAACAGGTTACTACATAAATGGCTTAATTTTGATAAGGTTAAACATAAAGGGCTTACATAAACAAAAGGATCATTTCCAAGGAGGCCAAATATAAACCAGGATGTACCACACAAGAAAACAAAGAGCGACAGGAAAAATGGCATAAATTCCACACTCTCGGTCCTGATCACTGTCCTCTGCAAATTGTAAAACAAAATGAAAATTGGTAATATGGTAAATATTTTAGTTGGTGAATTTCCCTTTGTGAAAATAAGACTAAAAAATAAACTTGTAATGATAACCGTGACAGTAAAAGTAATTTTTCCTGGTCCTGTTTTGAACCTTTTTTCTTGGTAGCAATACCAAACATACACTCCAACACAGTCTATTTTGTCTGGTTATTCGTACCTATATCCTTAAAACTTCGGTACAAGTCACATGTCTCCTTAATTATCTTATTAAGTGTTACTATTGGCAAAAGTACAAACAAATTAAGGAAAAATGACAAAAATATCAATTTTCACAAACACACTTCACAAAATACTACTCCCTCCGTCTCGAAATAATCGCTTATATTTTTAGCTCTGAAATAATTGCCCACTTTCTATTTTAGGTGAATAAAAGAATTTGTGGAGGAATATTCCATTTGAGCCAATGAAATTTGTAGAGGCCCCACTTTTATTAAATCACAAAGCTTCTGCTCTCACGCACAATAATTTTGATTTTAGTAGAATTTTTTTTTCAAAAAATCAAAAATAGCCATGAAACTCGCAAACTTTGACTATTTGCATTTTCCAAAATGCCCAAAAACGCAAACTTTGCGATTTTTAGAACCCAAGAAAGCCATGATTTTTCAAAAATTATCAAACTTTGTATTTTTGAAATCTAGAACTGCGATTTTTAGTAATCTCAGCCATATAATTTTTAAAAATATCGCAAACTTTTCTTAAAAAATGCAAATTTTCGGATAAGACAACAATGGATGGTGTGTTGGAGTATATGCCGTTAAATTGCGTAAAACTTACACTAAATATAGGTTTGCAGTTTAAATAAACAAAAGAGTAGAATACGATTATTTACCATGATAGAGAGGGGTGAGCCGTACATAATGACGGAGAAAATGGCTGCAGCGAAACCGCAGAAGTAACGACGGGTTTTTCCATGGAGAGCAAAGACGGAAACTAAGGCGACAGTGGAGAAGGCAGCGAGAACAAACGTGACCAACCCAAGCACCTTTGCTTTCTCCTTTTTAGGTGCATATATTAGAAAGATCAACACGTAAATTGCTTCAATTCCCGCACCGGTACCATTGATAACCGTCACTAGTGTGTTGTTTGCTGATATGAATGGTAGTCCGTACCTATATACAAGGAAACTACTCAGGACGTACGGAGCCACAAAATATAACCACCTGGGTCACTATTATTTCTCTAAGAAAATACACCATAAAACTCGTAATTTTTGTACATATATATACAACAAGAGAGTTTTAGCAGTTGAGTAAGTTACCATGCAGAAAGTAGACAGTTGAGTAAGGTCATAGGGTATGGGATCCCTGAGAATTGTTCTGTTGATTTGTTCTTCAATATTCTCTTAAACGTTATCCTACACACGCATACATATATATGTTTTTAAAGTTGCTCGATGATAAAATTGTTGGTTAGTGAAATTAATGTAAATGCTTGCTTACGTTGGTGCCAAGAAGAGGAACAAACCAGTAGCATCTCCTGTTTTAATTTCCAATATTTACATACACACGCGCAATTAATCAGTGTGTGTAAAATGTCATAAATAAAGTAGATAAAAAGTAGATAAAGAACACGCACCGAAAACACCAAAGACTGTGTGAAGAATTGAAACAACGCCCATTTTTTTTTTCTTTGATTTAAAGAAAATGAATGTTTAAGAGAATACCCCAAACGAAAGGTAACCTCCTTTATATAGCTCAATGTTTCTGGGAGTGAGTGTGTGTGTGTTAGAAGTTGATATTTGCAAAGAAGCAAACGGTTTTTATAGAAAAGAAAATAATGGGTACACTCTCTAGAGTGTTGTGGCCTCTCTTCTTTCTCCCTAAATTAATCATTTTTAAACCTTCCTACACTTTTATTTAGAGTAAACTGCAAAAATTATCCATGTGGTTTGTGTATTTTCGCAAAAATCATCCTTATCTCAAACGTTCAAAGATTAAACATCCCTGTCCACAAACCTTTAGCATTAATCATCCCTG
This sequence comes from Chrysanthemum makinoi, assembly GCA_910596185.1. Classification (NCBI taxonomy): domain Eukaryota; kingdom Viridiplantae; phylum Streptophyta; class Magnoliopsida; order Asterales; family Asteraceae; genus Chrysanthemum; species Chrysanthemum makinoi. The sequence continues at coordinate 221,778,876 of OU343225.1, forward strand.
AGCACTAACGTAGTTATTTTTAATTAAGTGTTAAATAATATTTTCTGTTAATCCTCCGTTATATCTGTCACAATTCTAAATTTTGGTCATTTCTCAAAACAATTCACGTTCACAATTTCATCATTTATCAGAACTACTTTGTTGTTCTAAATTCAGAACCTTTATGGTTAGCCAATAATCACGATCATATCATCACGTACATTTCATATGGACTAAGTTTAGTCTACATTTCATTAACATCATTTGCATCATGCTAGTTCATTCATGACATTTCATTTCACATTAAACGCGTAAATTTTATATTAAATAAAGCTTATCTAAGTTATTATTTTGAATATTTAACTGCTACTTCTAAAAATGATCCCATATATTTTTTATATTTACATTTAGTTTTTATAAAACAATATTTGAGTTTACCTAGTGTTTTAAATTTATTTTGTATATAAATCGTTAAAGTTATATTATTACGACGTTTTTCTTAAAAATTTCACGATAATTATTTTATCACTCAAATTTTACAAGGAATGTATTTTTACAATTTTTATAACTACAATATGCTTTACTTGGATCCCTTAAAACTTATTTTAGCCCATACTACTTTAACTTTACAACTATATACAAGTTACTACATATTCACCTTAACTACATTTTCTTTTCTTACAATAATTACAAACAATTATATACTTATAAAAGAAAAAAATTTATAATTTTGAGATACATCCCCCCAAACCGCCAAAGAGGGTGATGTGATTTATTGGTTTGGTATTAAATTCTTTGATTGTATAGATTTATACACAACATAAAGTCATACTTCATACTTTTCATTCATTCACCCAATCTCATAAGTCAAGAAAAATTTTTCTTCTTATTCTTCATCCTAAAACCGGCCATACAAGAGATTTTAAGGGATCATCAAAATTTTCAAGCTCAAGTGTTAAAACAATCTAGATTACATTCTTATTATTGAAATAAAACCTAGGGTGTTTAGTCTAACCTTGTTCTTTGCACCTCATCATATCACTTGTAAGCATCTCATATTTATTTTTCATCTTACATATTCATTTCATACTCATCTCATCATTTTTGAGCCAAAAACATGCAAGACTTGTGTTGTTTATACCATTTTTACATTGATTTTAAGAGTTCTATATATAAAGGTCATCCTATAATTATCCCCTTGTTATATATTGGTCTTGATGATGTTTAGGAACCCATGACACCCTAAGAAGGTGTATGGTAGGAATAGGTTAGCTTTGGAGTTGATTTGGGGATTGGATTTAATAGTTTATGAGAAAAACTATTTTCGACAAATATATAAAAGTGGTCTGTTCTCATTTTGTTTTTCTGGAAAATCCGACAGTAGGCACGAAATTTTGGCCTTGATATTTAGAAAATATACTTTAAAACGAATCCAAGAACGGATTAAAACGAAGTTATAACGAAGAAGTTATGAATTTTTCAAGTTTGACGACGAAATATATATTTTCTCGAAATTTCAAAGAACATGTTTTATTTTATACGAAATAAAACGAGCCTTAAGATTCACAAATTATTTCGACTTGTCAAAAATATATTAGTATACTTTGATACGAAGCTAAGGGCGACGATTATACGTAAAAGCGGATTTGAAACGACTAAGATATGACGTTGCCGTGAATCATTATTTTCGAAAAACTATATTATTTTTAACGACAAGTGTTACGTAACTAAAACCACCATGTTGGAGGGTGTTTTTAACTACGATGTAGAACTTTTTGTAACGAGATGTCTTCTAATAAAATCAAGATCATCAAGCATATTTTTCAAAACGATCAACCGTTTGTATAGCGGAGTTGTAATAAATTATTTATGGATGTTTAAACTTGGCCGAAACTCATTTTTAACCAACATTTTAGCCAAAATCACCATCTTTAACCCTTATTATCTTTATGTTCGGACCTTTATATCGAAAACTCCTGAACTGAAACTTTTAGATTTTGATACAAACTTTCCAAAATCGTCGAGTTCGCTTCCTAACGCTCGACGTACCATTTTTTACTAGTTAGTTAAGCCATTTTTGTCGATTTCATGAAATTTCCCGGACATTGTTTTACTAATTTAAAAGTGATAATTTCACCATAAATCATACTTAAACCATTGTAGGATGACATTTTGATGTAAAACTTGTAAAGTGATTTTAATTAAGACGCGTCAAAAGAGTATTTTTCGACAATAAGTATTATTTTCCAAAACTCACAAATGCTATAAATAACATACGAAATGCATGCATAACATTACATCATAACTCATTGAGTATCATATCATTCATTTTAGGTGCTGGATAGTTTCCAGCCTCATTTTCACACTTCATTTTGTTAGCATATCAATACACGGTGAGTTCAGTAGCCCACTTCTATTACGTAATTGTCTTACAAACTCTTTGGGGGAGATACATGCTCAACTACTTACTTTCACTATCACAAATATTCTAAACTTTGACATATTATCATGGAGTTTCATGGCCCCTACTTTTATTCATTTTCAATCACTTTGGGGAGATATGCTCAAACTATTTTCTTTTACTTTCACAAGTACTCTAAACTTTTACATACTATTGTGAGTTCATAATTTTACTCATTTAAATTCCTATAAACTATTTGGGGCTAGATATATGCTTATTTATCCAAACATTTAAACTCTTTTGCCAAACAACATTACTTATACTCTAGACTTGGTGTGTATATTGACTAGACTTAAACAAACATCCCAAAGATTTATATGTTGGAAGGCCATTAATTTGGATACGACCCAACGCGTCGTTGAGGAACATCCCAACATTTATATGTTGGAAGGCCATTTATATGGATACAGCCCAACGGGAGCGTTGGAGGAACATCCCAACACGAGTTGTTGGAAGACCCTTGTGGTGACATTTATACTTTTAACTACTATGATACATGCCTACATGATTGACATACTATTTTTAGCAGTGGGTTGTAAACACACAAAGGTGCAAAAGTTTATGGATGGACTTAACTGAAAGTGGATTTATGATGCCTTTGCTTTCATGAACTATTCTATTTGACTAAAAACTTTGCCTTTGTTACATAAACACTCTTTTAAGGCTTTACTTGTTAACCAAACTCTATGAACTCACCAACCTTTGTGTTGACACTTTTTAGCATGTTTTATCTCGGGTATCTAAGGCATTCACTTCATGGCATGCATATGGACACATCATAGCCTGTGACGACGCTGGCTCTCACATGGGATTTATACACTTTAAAAACATCGTTTGGCTTGTATCAAACCTATTTCCTCATACATTGATTTTCATTTGGGACCTACATTTTGTAAACTCTGATTATTTTACTTAATCAAACGATGTATTTTCTAAACGACACTTTAGGTCGCTCGATATACTCGTAGAATTGATGCTATGACAGTCCTCCCAAGGTATTCAATACCGCAAAAACACGTAATTTGGGGGTGTGACAGATTGGTATCAGAGAATCGGTTATAGAGAACTAGGTTGCATCATTAACCCTAGACTATAACCACATCATCATAGCATCTCATCATATCATTATAAGTGCATATTCTTTATACATGTGGACTTATGACTCAACACCAAACATCATATGAGTCGATTAGTTCAAGCATTGCATAGTTACTCCTAAATTATACATAGCCTGATCACCTATGTCTAATTCAATAAGAATCATGCAATGAAGGGAGTAGTAGTCTCATATGTGTAAGCAATTCCGTAATCAAGCCAAAATTTCAAAAGATTTTCTTCAAACCACTTGTTTCCAGCTTTGATCCGAAAGGACAGTTCTTGTTTGACGAGTTGCAAAGATCGAGCTAGAAACAAGTCGTTACCTAAACCGATTTAGCCTAATCTTATGACAGTTCTTGTTTGATGAGTTGTGGATTAAAAAATCGGTTACAAAAAAAGTCTTTTAAAAAATTTTGCTTGAGAATGGGAAAGCTTGTCTCATCGAGCCTAATCATAAGAAAGCATGTATTTAGGATGGGAATTGCTCACGATATCACAGGAACGTATCTTGTGGGACGAGTAACTCATATGCATGAGCATTGACATAATCATATAGACCATACACAAGCATAAACTTTTAACCCTTGTCGGTTCGAATCATAGTATCATCGATTGAATCACGAGGACGGATTCCTCCTCGACATGGGAAGAATGTCACAATTCTAAATTTTTGGTCATTTCTCAAAACAATTCACGTTTCACAATTTCATCATTTATCGTAAACTAGCTTTGGTGTTCCAAATTGCCACCTTTATGGTTTAGCGGCGAATTCATGATCATATCATCATGAACATTTCATATAGACTAAGTTTAGTCTACATTTCATTAACATCATTTGCATCATGCTAGTTCATTCATGACATTTCATTCACATAAACGCGAAATTTTATATTGGCTGCGTTAAGTATCGTGATTATTTTGAATATTTAATCCGTTACTTCTAAAAATGATCCCGATATATTTTTATATTTACATTTAGTTTATAAAAACAATATTTTGAGTTTACCTAGTGTTTTAAATTTATTTTGTATATAAATCGTTAAAGTTATATTATTACGACGTTTTTCTTAAAAATTTCACGATAATTATTTTATCACTCAAATTTTACAAGGAATGTATTTTTACAATTTTTATAACTACAATATGCTTTACTTGGATCCCTTAAAACTTATTTTAGCCCATACTACTTTAACTTTACAACTATATACAAGTTACTACATATTCACCTTAACTACATTTTCTTTTCTTACAATAATTACAAACAATTATATACTTATAAAAGAAAAAAAAAATTTATAATTTTTGAGATACATCCCCCCAAAACCGGCCATGGGGGGGGAGTGTATGCATTTATTGGTTTGGTATTAAATTCTTTGATTGTATAGATTTATACACAACATAAAGTCATACTTCATACTTTTCATTCATTCACCCAATCTCATAAGTCAAGTAAAATTTTTCTTCTCTCTTATTCTTCATCCTAAAACCGGCCATACAAGAGATTTACAAGGGATCATCAAAATTTTCAAGCTCAAGTGTTAAAACAATCTAGATTACATTCTTATTAAGGTTTTGAAATAAAAACCTAGGGTGTTTAGGTTAAACCTTTGTTCTTTGCACCTCATCATATCACTTGTAAGCATCTCATATTTATTTTTCATCTTACATATTCATTTCATACTCATCTCATCATTTTTGAGCAAAAACATGCAAGACTTGTGTTGTTTATACCATTTTTACATTGATTTTAAGAGTTCTATATATAAAGGTCATCCTATAATTATCCCCTTGTTATATATTGGTCTTGATGATGTTTAGGAACCCATGACACCCTAAGAAGGTGTATGGTAGGAATAGGTTAGCTTTGGAGTTGATTTGAAGGGATTGGAATAAGTTTAGTACGAGAAAAACTATTTTCGACAAATATATAAAAGTGGTCTGTTCTCATTTTGTTTTTCTGGAAAATCCGACAGTAGGCACGAAATTTTGGCCTTGATATTTAGAAAATATACTTTAAAACGAATCCGTGGCCGCTTGAACGGATTAAAACGGAGTTATAACGAAGAAGTTATGAATTTTTCAAGTTTGATTTATCGAAATATATATTTTCTCGAAATTTCAAGAACATGTTTTTATTTTAATGAAGTCAAAAACGAGCCTTAATCTTTACAAATTATTTCGACTTGTCAAAAATATATTAGTATACTTTGATACGAAGCTAAGGGACGTATTATACGAGAAAACGGATTGAAACGACTAAGATATGCATTTTCATAAAATTGCGAACTATTATTTTCAGAAAAAAAACTATATTATTTTACGAGACAAGTGTTACGGTAACTAAAACGACCATGTGGAGGCTGTTTTTAACTATGATGTAGAACTTTTTGTAACGAGATGTCTTCTAATAAAATCAAGATCATCAAGCATATTTTTCAAAACGATCAACCGTTTGTATAGCGGAGTTGTAATAAATTATTTATGGATGTTTAAACTTGGCCGAAACTCATTTTTAACCAACATTTTAGCCAAAATCACCATCTTTAACCCTTATTATCTTTATGTTCGAGACCTTTATGACGAAAACTCATGAACTGAAACTTTTAGATTTTGATACAAACTTTCCAAAATCGTCGAGTTCGTTTCCTAACATTCGACGTACACCATTTTACGACTAGTTTTTCGAAGCCATTTTTGTCGATTTCATGAAATTTCCGACGACATTGTTTTGCGACGAAAAGTGATAATTTCACCATAAATCATTACGAAACCATTGTAGGATGACATTTTGATGTAAAAACTTGTAAAGTGATTTTTTAATGGTCAAGACGTCAAAAGAGTATTTTTCGACAATAAGTATTATTTTTCCAAAAACTCACAAGTGGTATAAATAACATACGAAATGCATGCATAACATTACATCATAACTCATTGAGTATCATATCATTCATTTTAGGTCGCGGATAGTTTCCGAGCCTCATTTTCTTGCACTTCATTTTGTTAGCATATCAATCACACCGGTGAGTCGAAATTCCCACTTTCTATTACGTAATTGTCTTACAAACTCTTTGGGGGAGATACATGCTCAACTACTTACTTTCACTATCACAAATATTCTAAACTTTGACATATTTTACTACCCCTACTTTTATTCATTTTCAATCACTTTTAGGGGAGATACATGCTCAAACTATTTTCATTTACTTTCACAAGTACTCTAAACTTTTACATACTATTGTGAGTTCATACCCCGCTTATACTCATTTAAATTCCTATAAACTATTGGGGCTTAGATATATGCTTATTTATCCAAACATTTAAACTCTTTTGTCAAACAACATTACTTATACTCTAGACTTGGTGTGTGTATTGACTAGACTTAAACAAACATCCCAAAGATATGTTGAAGGCCATTAATTTGATAATGTTCCCAACGTGGCGTTGGAGGAACATCCCAACATTTATATGTTGGAAGGCCATTTATATGGATACACCCAAGCGTGGCGTTGGAGGAACATTCCAACACGAGTTGTTGGAAGACCCTTGTGGTGACATTTATACTTTTAACTACTATGATACATGCCTACATGATTGACATACTATTTTTAGAATGTTGTAAAAACATTGGTCTGCAAGTTTTGTATGGGCGGACTGGAACTGAGTGGATTTACGATGCCTTTGCCTTGCGAACTATTCTATTTGACCAAAAACTTTGCCTTTGTTACATAAACACTCTTTTAAGGCTTTACTCGTTAACCAAACTCTATGAACTCACCAACCTTTGTGTTGACACTTTTTAGCATGTTTTATCTCGGGTATCTAAGGCATTCACTTCATGGCATGCATATGGACACATCATAGAGTCGTGGACACGCGTCTCCACATGGGATTTATACATTTTAAAACATCGTTTGGCTTGTATCAAACCTATTTCCGCATACATTGATTTTCATTTGGGACCTACATTTGTAAACTCGATTATTTTACTTAATCGAACGATGTATTTTCCAAACGACACTTTAGGTCGTTCGATATAACTGTAACTTTGATGCTATGACAGTCCTCCCCAAGGTATTCAATTCACCAAGAAAACACGTAATTTGGGGGTGTGACATATACCTTTTGCACCATTAGTCTCATTTTTATGCTTCGTCTGCTTTTTTTTTGTTTTGTAGTTAAGTTTTTACTACGTTCTTAAATCATTTTATATTTTTTATCGCCTTTATTCACTTGTCCAGTATAATGTATCTCCATTTTTTACGCTGCCCGTTTTTACGTTTTGTCCGTTTTACCGCTTCCGCTTTTTATATAGCCAGACGCTTTTATCCGCTGCCCACTTTTATCCGTTTTGCCCGTTTTACCTGTTTTCATAGCGTTTCGTCCGTTATTTTACGCTGTCCGCTACGCTCCGTCCGTTTTTACGCTTTCTCCCGTATTTTTATGTTTATGTCCGTTTACTGTTTTTTCGCTTTTTATATGTTTCGTCCACTATCTATCCGTTTTAATGCCGTCCATTTTTTACGCTACTGTTTTTACGTTTTGACGCTTTTTACTGCTTTCTTCCGTTTTACCGGGCGTAAAAGTAGCGGACAAAACATATAAAAACGAACCAAAACGGGTGAAAACGGACAAAACGTAAAAAAACATACGAAAACATAAAAAAATAGACGAATACATATAAAAAACGGACGAAAAATGAAAACCGGAATACATATAAAACCGCGAAACGGATAAAAAGCCGGACTAAACATATAAAACGGATAAAAGAGAGTAAACGGACAAAAACGTGAAAAAACGGACGAATCATGGAATACGTTATAAAAGTATAAAACGGATGAAAACCAAGAAAAGCGTGAAAAAAGCATCTAAAACGTAAAAAACGAACGACAACGTAATAAACGTAAAAACCCGAAGCATATAAAAAGTAACGGATAAGCGGACGAAACATATAAAACGGATAAAAGCGGAAAAACGGACAAAAACGTTAAAAAAAAGGACGAATACGTAAAAAAACGGACGAAAACGTAAAAAATCGAACGAGAACGTAAAAAAAGTAAAAAAAACGGACTAATACATATAAAAAAAGGGACAAAAGCGGATAAAAAGCGGACGAAACATATAAAAACGGATGAAAACGAAAGAAACGGACAAAAACGTAAAAAAATAGACGAAAACGTAAAATGAGGACTAACGGTGCAAAAAGTATTAATGGAGGGATTAACGGGCAAATATTATTTAACACTTAACGGGTAAAACTAACGACGTTAGTGCTCAGGGATGATTAATGCTAAAGGTTTGTGGACTTGGTGATGTTTAATGCTGAACGTTTGAGATAGGGATGATTCTTGCGAAAATACACAAACCATAGGGATGATTTTTGCAGTTTACTCCTTTTTTTATTTTATGATCAATTTACACCTATGTGTATTGGGTGGTACGTCGGTTTTGTTATAAGGGTTTTTTATTATCGCAAGATATATGTAAGTCTAAAAAATACATGAAAATACATGGAGATCCACGAAAAATGACACAAATACATATAAAAATTATAATTTTTGAGGATCCACATGTACTTTCATATGCTTTTCACTTAACACGTGCTCTGCGCATTACAATAATAAAAACCCTTGTTATAATAGGCTATCTTCAAAGTTATAAACGTATCAACATATTGTTAAAATTGATCCCTACCACCTTTAATCAAGATTATATTATATTTTGGTAAAATGGACGGTACTACACTATATGCTATGGTAGTTAATCTAATTTTAACCTTTTGCTTATCATCTTTTTGTTTCATACTCTGATTATAACTTGACTAACCTGTTAACATCAATACTGATCAACTAATATATATCGCACTATAAAATGATATTATGTTAAATTTTGCGAATATGGCTAACCTTTTTCTTTTTGCCAAATCCAAAGACTCCAAACTCAATGCCTACAGTGATAGACGTTTGATACTTTGATGGAATTGAATGAGAATAAGTACTCCATCCGTCCCAATTTAATAGTCCACATTTCCTTTTTGGTACGTCCCATTTTAATTGTCCACTACTAAAAATGGAAAAGGAATTTTGATCGAGTTTAAAATATTACCCTCATTTGTGGTTATTATTACAACTTTTAAAGAAGAAATTAATTAATTAGTTAAGGGTAAAGTGAATTCTAAGAAAAGTAGCTAGATAAAAGAATAATAATTGCTTTTTAAATTTTGTTATTTGGGACAATAATTTTATCGGAGGGAGTATATGATTATCTGAAAACTATTTTTTGGTTTATGTTAAAGATTAAGTTCGGGTATCATTTTCAAACTTACTTTTTCTTTGTTTTCTTAATATATACATAGTACAATACTATTTTACTTTCACGTTTATAAGTATCAATGGTCTTTTATATTTCGCACCACAAATACTTTCAAATATCTGTGGAAATAACTTTTTGATCAAAAGAGACAAACTTCTTTACAATAAATGCATATACATCCAACAAAGATATGTGATATCATATGTATCATGTCGATGTAATAGAATATATATTATACATACTAAAAGACATGCGATAGATCATAGTATCATGTCGATGTAATAGAATATATAAATACTAAAGTTAAAAATCACAGTTAGATGAAAAAAAATTATATGCATGTTGGATTTTTTATTATGTATAAAGAGAAAGGTAACAAAATAAAATGTAATCACCTGATGATTATAAATGTAACGAGGGGAAGCGCTCGCCGTGTTGCGGCGGGACTTGTCGGTGTACTTTGGTCATTTAGTTTGGTGCCGGTAGTCGATGAATCTGTTAACAACGTTTATTGTTACGTAGAAAATATAAAATAGACAAACCAAAAAAATACATTTAGCAGGTGGCCCGACCCATACCCACTCGATTCTTATGAATTTATGAATCTATGAACAGTAACTTCATCACTTCTTAACACAACACGTATCTATATACGTGTTTCACAGAAACACATGTACAAAACACGCATCTCTATCTTCTTCTTCACATCTAAAATCGTAATATGTGTGTCCGAAACTGACTTTTGGTCTTCAGTGGTCTCTTACCTCTACCGCCTCTTATAGCACCGCCCAACGATTTTGGTTTGTTTTTGGAAAGTGTGATCATTCAGGTGTGTGATTATGTTTAGGTTTATGGGTGAATTTTAGGGTTTAAATAAGGTTTTCATTTTGGCTTTTGGTTTGGTATTTTATTTAATAATGTAAGCTCATAAGATATATTCTTGTATACACGTTTTAGTTGTTGAAATACCTCCTTCTAGTTTATGTTATTTACTGTCATCTGGAAAAAATGGCGTCCAAGTTCTCGTTGCTTGATCAGATTAGACATAAGATTGGCACCAGACGAATGAATAAGGTCTTGTTTTGTCGTGGCGCGCGGAGAGCAAGAATCGTATATGGGATGAAAAGATTATGATACTCGTATTAAGGAGGTCAAGCTTCGTATTCATCATAGGCATGCAATTATCTTGGAGTTGTTAAAGTTTGGTAGGAATGATATGTTAAATGAGGTGTTGGATGCGTTGAGGTTTGCAGAGCAAGAAGATTTTCGCGAATTGGAGTTTCTGATTGAAAGATGCCAAGTGGCTCATGTTCGTGCTTCTGAAAAATCAAGGATGTTGAAGAAGCTCAGTCGTTTATAATGGGGTTGTTGGTGTTTGATCTTTTGTACGTTGGAAGGTGTGAATGAGAAGTCTTTTGTGTTGGTTAGTAGGGAAAGAAGTTTGGAGTAAGTGTAGGCTCGTTAGACTGATGCTATGCTATGTATGTTGGATGCGTGTTGGTATCTGTAATGTCGTTTATATTAGTTAGTGAATGTGTAATGTTGTTTGTATATCTTTCATAGTATGTTGTTTACGATGTTATGAATATAAATGGTATGTTTTATGTTGTTCAATGATTTTTATTAGTATTATGTTTATAGTCGTACGAGGGTCAATGTAGGTTTGATAATTTTAGTCTACATACGTTTGATGTTGTTGAATCATTTTTATGAGTATTATGTGTATCTGAGTGATGCTTTGTTTTTTGATGTGGATTGTGGACGGAATCAGGTTTTAAAAGTTGTAACTCATGACCAGTGTATTGAACAGTGTCGGTCGTCCTTAGGGCGATAAAGTTTAGTGAAATGAATGCAAAGGTGTTTCCGTTTCTTTGTTTTTCTTCTTTTTTTTGGTTGAGACATACTAATGGTTAATAGACCATATTAAAACTTGTAATATGTTAATCACTTCAAGTTAGATTGCACTAAATCTTTTATATTGGCTGCAGATAGTAACTGTTTTCGCTTAGTTTTTTTTCTTTAATGAATGTCTTTGTTGTACGTTATTTGAATTGTGTTATTGTAGTCATAATTTCCTGGGTTTGTTATTGGAATTCTGTGAATGCATAAATAGGGTAATTCTTTCATCTTTAAAATCATAGCAACATAGCATAAGCTTAGTCTTACATAAGATGTTTGCACCACATGAGTTATCTATGCCTTAGATGCGTTAAGTGTACAAAGACAAGGCCATACACTAACAAACCTGATCTGTGTGAAATGCGTCATAGTCTACCTCGGTTTGTTTCTAGTTGTTTACATACATAGATGGCATACTTAATTTAGCATATTACATTGGGACAACGCTTGTGTATTGACATCGCCAAAGTACATCGCAAAATATAATTGTCCTTCTATGTTTCAGATATCAATAGCTGCAGCTGTCGTCTTTACTTTCATATCTGCTTTGCTCTTTCGTTGGGTAATGCTTTTGCAGGTTGCATATGTGAACTTTTCGACTGGGCTGCATACATAAAATAAACAAAACAAATGATGAGCTAAGTTTATTACTAATTTGGGTTTCAGATGTTTGCATAATTAATAAATCAGAATTTTGTGATTTTTGGCTATCGGTTCTTGTTTGTGGGCAAAGTTAGGTGAATATGAGAGGTTTAGAACCCTTTGCGTTGTCCAAAGGCTCTTTCCTATTCAAACTTGTGTTGCTTCCCTATACCTTTATTTTCATCCATGGAAAACTAATGCATGTGATTATTTTTTGTTTGTTGGTATGCCTATTTAAGCAGTTGCTTGCTTTCAATTTTATTCATATTTTGCACTGCAATCTAACTTCTAGAAACAACAAAGGAGAATGGTAAGACTTCCTAAATTTGATGAGCTCAAAGCTGAGGCAAATTCCTCTAGTTGGACAGATATGATGGTTTTATACTGTCGTAAATCTGGAAGTGAGGATCTAAAGTCAGGTCATCAAATTTACGGCATTTGTGGAAAGATGCATGAGTTGGTTCGTGAAAGAGATGCTTTGATTAATAAGATAGAGAGTGTCGGCAAAAAATGTGCCTCAGAAAACGGTTGAGTTTCTTAGGACAGTTCAAAAAAAGACAATGAAAAAATGTTGCAGTTGCAGATTATGGCAAGGAAGCTTGAGCTGAGTGCGCGTGATAAGGATTTGTTTATTGAGAGACTTACTGGTCTTTTGTCGCTGTAATTGCCAGGGTTTAACGTTGTGGAAATTGTGTCAGTCTAATGAAGTTGCAGTTTATTATGGTTCGCCACCTATTAGTAGTCTGTAGGTATATGGTCCTATGATGGTGTTTGTATTTAGAAATAAGTGGCCTGTAGTATGCAACCTATTTTCAGTAACTCATCGGCTTATAGTGCAGTGTATTCAGGCTTTCTCACAAAATGAGCAGCAGGGGAGACGAGGCATATGACACAAACGGCATAGGGCAATATTCGATTGGTCGTGTATGCAAAATAGTTTTCAAATCGTACAAATTATTAATCATCCAAAACATTAAGCCCGGTAACGACTTTAACCCAACTTAATTTCACAACTCATCAGACAAGAACTGCCATGAAATTAAGTTAAGTGTCATTAAAAGATTAACATCTTTGATGATATGCAAATTCTCAAAATAGTATTCCACTCAAGATAATTCAATCAAAGAAAACCAAAGAACATCATATCAAATCAAATAAAAGCACTTAAGTAGGCGATCACAAGCTCATATATTGTCCCAAAAGCTAAAAAGCTTTAGCGCACATAATGCATAGCAGCATAGGCAAAGATACATAAAACACATAAGGTATATGCATTTTCAGGTTATCTAGACTCCGACTCTAACCAAACATGATCTAAGGTAACTACCCCCATCGCCGACATACTTACCAAACCTCTCAAACGAGAATCCTTCAACTACCTCCGTCTAGGTCTTGAAATGATGGAACATATTCCGCAAGTCTCGTCAAATGACTACTTAAATGTTTCTCTGGAAATATTAAAGTCATCTCAACTCGTCTAATCTTGTTCGTCAAATCCTATTAGAGTTATCTGGTAAGAGAATTTATTAGGAATAATTTCTCTTATCGTGTCAAAAAGTCTCACTTAATCAGCAAGACTTATTCGTCAAAAAACAAAACGAGACAAAGTTTCGTCTCAGCAAGTCACGTCACCACTAAATTGGGCACGACACCACTTAATTTAGTGGTGCCGTGATACCATAGACCTGACATAGCCCAATTTTGTTTCTTAACCACACTTTGGTCATTCAAAACAAACACTCCCTACTGCATCAGCTGTCAAATCGAAACACACCAAAAATCCAATTGCACCCACCATAATCCAATTCGAGGCATCATAATACAAGATTATCAACTATTACACTTTTCTTAACATCAATTGTAAGTCAACTAACTTCAGTTTTCTTTAATCTTGAGTTTAGGGTTTGTTCATACATACTATCCGAATTGGAGATTCTCAATTTTGATTGAATTTTTATGCAACTAGGACTAGGATTAGACAATATATAACTATCATGATACCCTAAACATAGGATTTGCTTAAACCCACTTATATTACATATTTTAGGTCTGAATTTGGCTATTTAAATTTGAAAAAGATTGAATATTTATAGTGGAATCATATATATGATACTTGAAATTAGATTAGGAGTCATTAACACTAAAGCTTTTCAACTTTGAAATAAATTGGCGCCAAAATATTCCATTAGCCAAACACCCCAATTCCAGTGTTTTCGAAGAATTTCACATAACTAGGATCATGAAATAATTTTCGTGCATTGTTGATGTAAACTAAAAACATTTTCTCACACATACATGATCTCACGAATATTGGTCGAATTACATAACTAATGTGTATTCTTCGACATATTTGTTTGAGCAAAAGTGAAGTTAGGAGCGTTTGGGTAATCTCATTATTTAGAGTCGAGACTATCGCACCTCCACATTGTTTGCATATAGGTACACACTAGGGATGTGTTCTTCAATAATACAAAGGTTAACCTATACATGCTTATATATTTTTGTAGGTAACAATGCCTCGTAATGATTACCAAGAAGCCAAATCCTACATCCCTTTACTAATCAATGATCCAAACATCCCTTTTGACATCCAAGCTCACTTACAAAAAGTCCAACATCGATACATACACGAAGGTCGTGTGTTTGATGCTTACATTTTTCCTTTGGATGGCATCAATGTATGCTTTCTAACAATTGCCTTTGATTTTTTGTATTAAATAAATGATCAAATCTGTCCTCGTTTCGTTCTTGAGTTCTATAGTCGTGTTCTTACTTTCAATCTCATTGAGGGTAATGTCTTTCTTGATTTTGGATCCAAAATGAAAATATCATCTTGTCCATTCCCGAGTTTGGTGATATTCTTGGTGTACCCGCTCATGGTCAATGTGCTTACATAGAAGACCGCTCTTTAGAGTCTCTTTTCTATCACTTAGAAAATGAAGGTCCATATCTGACTGAAATTACTGATCCACAAACAATAAAACAACATGTTCAAACCCATCGAGTCACTGACACGTATCAAAAACGTGATGGTTCAGTAGTCAACCTTGACCCAAACCGAATCTATCTCAAAGAAATCCTTCTCGATCTTAAAAATTGGGAACTCCTACGCGAGAATGTCTTGTCTCTTGCAGGGAATCAGGATCATGTTTCGGCAAGTCTAGAACATATGCTCTATTGTCTTAGTACCGAGGCTCCATACAACCTCGCGTACTACATGGCAAAAAGAATTTCCAACATTCATGGTCGGTCTGATAAGCTCATGCCATATGGTATGTTTCTTACTCGTCTATTTTGTTGGGTCATGGCTAATCATCCATACCTCCAAAGTGATTATTACTTTCTTTTCAAACACATAATGAAACCTCTTGGTGGACCACAACGTCGCACAAAGCAACGTAGTGACAAAGGGTCAAAACGTGGTCGTAAATCCACATCTGATTCTACTTCCTCTTCATTCCATCAGGGATCGTAATCCCAACCCGTGGATGATAATGATGATGATGATGTTGAAATGAATGATGAAGGAACATCTCGCTCTCGTACACCCTCACCCGATACATACATTTGTAATCTCAACGCATCATCCTTCTCTCATACAACTGACCTTCCATTTAACAACACCAACTTAAGCGCCGTGATGCGAAGGCAAACCAAGATGTACAATCGACAAGTGTCAATGCACAAACAAATGATCGGGGGGTTCAAGTCAGTCGAAAAGGTGATTAAAGGGCTTGGCAAGGCAATCAAGAAGGGGTTTCGAAAGTGAGGTCGAGAGTAACGAACAATATTAAACTATCAATTAAGTAGTATTATTAGTTTCTAACATATTATGGGGTATTGGCTACGGCCTTATGACGTTAGCTTACTAGTTTCACTATAACTTACGTTGACTAACTTGTTATAATTAGTTTCGGGTGTGTCATTCCATTTTACCACCCGACGGTTTTTAATCAAGTAAAATTCTTGGTTAAAATTTAGCTTACTTGCATTATTTGTTTTTTTTCATGCATCTAGTTGATCATGTTACTTGTCTTTTTGCATGCTTGGTAGTAGCCTAATTTAGCATATCACATGTTTTTGTTTAAATGCTAGATGTAGCTAAAGATATGAAATTCATGAGATTATTCTTTAGTGACTTGAGGCAATAGGATTTGCTGCAAATAGTTCCTCTAGAATTACCCATTTAGGCAACCTATATTGTACAGAACTGGAAAAATCGTGTCCAACATGTCACGACACCACTAATTGTGCCACGACACCACTAAATTTAGTGGTATCGTGGGTGGTTTAGTGGTACCGTCCTCTGGGAATACGATTTTTTCCTGTTTACTTTCACTTTTGACATATTTTCCCTATCTTTCTGCCAACATTAGCTAATTCCAACACAAATCAATTCCCAAAACTTACCACATCTTATTATCCTTCATACCTTACAATTTCTCACTCTCATACATGCACTTGCTTTGGCTATTTAAGCAATCCTCAAGCATCTCCTCAATCATCCATCACAAATTCACCATGTCTTCCACCATTGCAACAACCTCAAACAATGCCAAGAAACCAAGACTTTCCACTAAACCACCAAAGGAAATCATTTTCATTGATCTTACACTATATGATGATGAGGAGCTTCATACACCACCACCTTCAAACAACTCAAATCACCCTATTTCTACACCAAATGCTACATCAAAGCCCATCTCCATTAGAGCGACTTCATCTTCCTCCACCACAATTAGGACAACAACTTACTCATCACCACTTAGTTATCCTCAACCTTTGGCATTAACATTCACTCTCTCACCAACAAGTCCACTTGACTTTGCCTATTCCGCACCATCATCTTCCACCTCTCCATCACCACAACCACTTATGGGTTATCCTATTCTCTACCCACTTGAACCACATACCCAATTAAAAAGCG
The DNA here is from genome assembly GCA_910596185.1 of Chrysanthemum makinoi. Taxonomy (NCBI): domain Eukaryota; kingdom Viridiplantae; phylum Streptophyta; class Magnoliopsida; order Asterales; family Asteraceae; genus Chrysanthemum; species Chrysanthemum makinoi. The sequence continues at coordinate 221,796,191 of OU343225.1, forward strand.
GTGAAACTATTTAACCCCCTTCTAGTTTCCCACAGAAGAAAATGCAAAGGTGATATAGCCAAAATACAGTTGAGAGTACTGGAGTTTAAGGACGAAATAATAATGGTAGGGAATAAAATAATGAGTAGTAAAAAGTAAGAATGAGGAAGTTGAACCCTTTATATAGGCGTAGCTTAGATCCCAACAAAACCTAGATCCAACGACTAGAAGGGGTGAAGCGACACTGCGTCTACGAACGGCCAGGATCAAAGGGAACAAATGGTTGGGATTGTTCATAATATAAATGGCCAAGATTAGAGGAAATGGACGATCACGACGGTTCAGAAGATCAACCGTCAAAATCAAAATAACACAGTGCCACCACAAGTCCCATCAGTCAAGCTTTAGAAAAATGGCGGCTAAGACAGTGCCACCACAAGTCTCATCAGTCAAGCTTTTGCGCTAGTTAAAGTAGCTCGCTTATCACGCTTCGGACGCGTGTAGCGCACTAAGGAATGAAGAGCTTGCAGAAAAAGATTTTAGTTTAGATCGACTATGTCCGGATACATAGTCAAACTAGATTGGGGATACTTGATAATTTCTAGGGCGGAGTCCGCCCTATTAACGCACAATCGACCCCAAGAGGTGGAAGTCACCATAAAGACAACGATGCACCCGGTCCGACTAGCGGAGGAGCGTTCGGACGTGACGCGGATTAAGGAGAGGACTAGGAAAAATCGTTGACGTCTACAAATAGGACGTAGGTTACAAGTTAATGCTTACTGAACAAGCTTACACTACGATAAGTGGATTTCAAGTCACAAATCACATGAACATCCCAAAAGGGTAAAGAGAGTGACTTGGGACGGAAGGGACCAAGGCCTTTCCAAAGAAATGCATAAACAGGGAAACACGTGACAACACGGATCCTAAAGGCGTACGAAAGTCTTGCGTACGGACAAAATAACACGGATAATGAGGCGTAAGATCTTAGTGGAGGACCAAACATGCTATTACCCAGCGAATAGTAGCATGTACCACCGTCAGTGATCCGAGAATAAGGACAAAACCCTTGCCCTATAAATACCAAGTGCTTAGCCATTTGGAAATCAGGTTTTTACACACACATTTAACCACACTATTGTCATTCCTCTTAACTCTAGATCAGCTCAAAACACATACCTACTCTCACTCCAAACGTTGATCGTGAGAATCCTCTGACGGTGAGTGTGTGAAACTAACGGTGCCTTTTCTTAGCAAAACCATCCGAGTATGTCTGATCCTTCTAAAAAAACAAAGGCGTTTTAACATCGATTGTGGAGTGCAAGTAGTATTGCTAAATTATGTATTATCACTTACAATTGAAACAATAGTGTTATATTTGACTCAATAGTGTTGTAGATGAAATCGCACTTGCACGCAAGAAAGCAATGGTAAGAAGTAGCAATGTGGTGAGTTATTCGAACCCTCCCAAAAATACAATGGAAAACAACCCCCCCCCCCTGTCTTTTTGATTTTTTGATTTTATTTCTTTATAAAATTTGTTTATATAAAAAAAACTATAAACCTGAAAATACGAAACAAAAAATATAAAGTTTAATAAGTTAAACACTTAAAATCAGTAGAAATACAAATGAAATCGACAAAAACTGTTATACTAGAAAACAAAAAAAAAAAAAATTTAAAAAAAAAAAAAAAAAAAAAAAGGTCTTTGACTTTAAACCACCTTTTATAACCTCATAAGGGGGAGTGTTTACTCCTAAGAATCCTAAGCACATCACCTCTATCCAATAAAAAACCTCCAACTCAAAACTACCCAATTATACCCTAACGCTACCCTAAGTGGAGGGAGTGGTACCCTAGTACCCGATTTTTTTTTTTATATAATTTTAATACATTAAATCACATACAATATTAAAATAAAAACATACCATTTCATTAAAAATAAAAACATTACATAATACTTAAAAAAAGAAACATTACATAATACTTAAAAAAAGAAACATAACATAATACTTGAAAAACTAGATTAAAAACCCACTAATCATCGGAGATGTAAGTCTTGGCGTGCTAAGTGCCCGAGATCATATCAAGCGGTCATGGAGAATTTCGCCTAGTAACCCGCTACCATAATGTTGTCGACCATCGGTCGACCTACCATCCATTATATGAACCGTGAGATTGCCCTCCGTCGCTTTTATAACCATATTATGCAAAATAACACACGCATGAACCTGATTGGCAATCTTCGCTTTGGTCATAGCTCGGAGAGGTCGATCGAGAATTTTCCATTTTCTTTTAAGAGCACCAAAAGCTTCGCCGACATCCTTCGTAACTTCTAAATCTCTTTCCTTTGGGTCGTCGGTTGGATCTGGGTATGCTTTAACAAATGTGGACCACTTAGGATAGATTCCATCCGGCCAAATAGTAGTAGCTTGTAGCGTCCATTCGATGGAATGAACTGTTCATCGCTCCATTTTGATCCTGTAAGATACAAGTCGCCCGATTCAATACGTTGATATCGTTGTTTGACCCGGGGACCAAAAAGCATGCCAAATCCACATATCTTGGACGGTGACTTCAAGCATAATAGTGGGAACACCATAGTACCTCTCGATATTGCCCTCTCAAACTTCTAGGACAATTTTTCCATTTGGCGTACAGACGGTCGATGCTACCAAGCATCCTGGATGTTTGAAGACCTATTTTCCGATGACGATTTATGCTACTACTAGAGCTTTGCGTGTCTTCAAGAAAGCAGCTTGAAGCATAAGTTGCATCGAGCTACCCGTGAATAGATCGTCGGACGAAGACGGAATAACGTATTCAATCGGAAGAATTGGAAGACATTTTGATGATAAAAAGATTGGGATTTTATGAGAAATTGAAAGATGTGTTGAGATGATTTTGTGAAAAATGGGTTGTGATTTTAAAATGTGAATGTGGGGGTTTTTAAAAAGGTGGGGTAATTTTTTTTTTCCTACTAGCCGTTACACTACCCTAACATTCGTATATTCAAAAATTTTGGCCTCACACCGATCGGCTTCAAAGCCCGAATGTATACCAAATTAAGCACCATGAACAAGGATGAATAAGTATCGCGTAAGACTGGATCCCCTACCCGAGCCCCACTCCTTCCCGTCTAAGGGTGTTAATAGTATAACCCCAGTAGCAATAGCTCTCGTCCTTTTCAACGAACTAAATAGGTGTCCTTGAAATATGAGATGTTTAACCAAAAAAGCCAATATTGGCAAATAATGCCTAATCTTTTACTTTTTATGGTTAGACGTACATCACCTCCGTCTTCTTGCTAATATTCGCCTCATTGGTCACACTCAACTGCCTTATCTTACTGCACTCCAAGGCAGTACATTTTTAACGTTTGTAACTTTTGATATCTAACGGGCCCACCGTCAAACAATGGTTTAACATATTTTGACTGATAACTAACAATAGTTTAAAATAAGAATAAGAATGACCATATCTTTTGTCACATGTTTGTTTTTAATGAAGAATCAACATAATAACACACTACATATTGTATTTGCATCCAATATTCAATTTTCTCCAACATCGATCAGTGCATAGCATAAGTTACGTTATGTAAACATTGCGCTAATTCTTCTTATAATACTAAAAGGCGTACATGCCTCTTTTGCAAACACAAGCATTAAATGCAAACTTTCCCAACTTGGCAAAAATAGTCCCTGAGGTTCAGTATACGCAGAAGTTCCAAACATTAAATGCAAAGTTTCAAAACTTGGCAAAAGCAGCCCCCTCGGGTTTAAGCGTCGTTGCAAAGTAAGTCAAACATTACATGCAAAGTTTCACAACTTGGCAAAAAATAGTCCCAGATTTAAGCCACAGAAAGTACTCCGAAGCCAATCCCACGTGATCGCCTTGCCTACACTTAACAAACAAGCCACACTTACACTTATGACTAAATGGAAAACCAAAACTTTTCCTTCAAATTCATAAAA